>RYFJ01000110.1:600000-1117996 GCA_003991445.1 Oryza meyeriana var. granulata | reverse complement strand
CGAAAGCCCACCACACTCGTGGGCCTCATCCTTTGATGCAACTGATACAGATCATACTCGGAAGATAGCCTCTCGTACGTTCCTTGGAAATTGGCGATGAAGCATTCCCGGAGTTCTTCCTAGGAGCCGATTGAACTCTGAGGAAGTCCTATTATCCATGTCCTTGCGTTGGCTAGAGCAACTGGGAGGTAGTTTAGCCATGGCCTTGTGAATCTCCTCCAGCTGCTTGAATCGTAGAGTGTAGATTATGAGCTAGGACTCGGGGTTGGTCTTCCCATCGTATTTTTCAATTCTAGTCGGCTTGAAGCCTAACGGCTAGTCGACTTGTTGTAGCTCCTGGGTGAAGGCCGGTAGTCCTTCATCTGCATGAGGACTCCGACTCCGACTACAGCGGTGAAACCGTTCGTGGTGGAGGCCGAAGCGCTCATTCATCATCTCTTCCAGTCGGCGCAGCTCATCTTTCTCTCGTTCGCGGCGCCATGCATTAATGTCTTACCGAAGATCATGCCATAGTCGGCCTCGGAGATCTTGGTTGTCCTGACGGTCGTTTTGACGTCAATGCTGCTAGTTTTAAAAATTGTTGGGTTTTTTTTTGGGTTGCCTAGTGATGTCTGGTGTGACTCCGTGTGTGGCTGACTGGAGCCGGCCGCTCGGCGTCGTGTCGAGGCGGATGAGACTGCCATTGGAGAAGTCGACTGATTGGTCGGTATGAGGGTATCGCCCGACTGTTGGTGCTACTGACATGCAGTAGTGGTGATCATGGCTTTTATCCTTGCTACAGTCGGGGTGGCCTGGTGATCAGGCCCGAACTGGAGCGTGTCCAGTAAAGTTGCAGCGGCTATGATGTTTTGCTGAGGTGCTATGAAGACGTTGTGGTCACCGACTCTAGTCTGGAGGATTTGCTGTTGAGCAGTCCGCCTGGCCCTGCGCTGATCATCGTTGCAAGCGTGCAGGCATCTTGCTTCTTGCTCCTGTTGTTCTCATAGTCAGCGGGCCTCCTCCTCTTGCTGCTCGCGTAGTCAGCGTGCTTCCTGAGTGGGAGTTGAACCCTTGGATATCATAAAGACTTCCCGTGGCGGAGAGAAGCGTTGCTGAACTGCTGTCCGACATAGAGTTGGAGTCCGACTGAGAGTCGGAGTCCGATTGAGAGATCGGAATTTTGAGTAGTTGATGGGAGTGATTCACAACTCCGACCTCCCTAGATCAGATCTCGAGCGGCTCTGGGCCGTATCCGCAGTGTTGCCGAGTCCGAACAGGAGATTGACGATCTCCTCCTTTCTTAGCCCGATCTCGGCTGGCTCGAGGCCGAGTCCAAGTTGAACACTGAAAGAAAGAGTTGTGCCGAGACCCAGGCATGTTGAAGATTGCCGTAGCAAGTCAATGAGGGTTGCCGCAGTGTTGCATGGGCCGACCGGCACGGAGTCGGCTTGGTCCCTGGCTGATTGGATCAGATCCGAGTCGGACAGGGTAAGGTTGCCGAATTCGTTGGCGACGAAGTCGAGGCTCCCGAAGCTGACTGTTTGCCTGGGGAAGAAGTTGATGCCATTGTGGGTGCCATAGGCCTCGGGTACCTCATGACAAGCATATGGGCCACTCGGATAGAGGATGGGCCTAGCCTTGTAATTCGAGATATAGCTAGATTCGGCAGACTTCGCCTTGTATAGGAAGGAACATACAGTCCTAGTCGGGTGCGTTATATCTCTAAGGGGAGATCTCCTAGTCGTAATCCGATGGGGACTCCTACCTTGTAACCCTGTCCCCCAGTATATAAGGGGAGGCAGGGCGCCCCATGAGGGCAGGTTGAGTTGTTTCACCAGAATCACCACCACAAATCCTCAAAGGAATAACACCACAACTGGACGTAGGGTATTACCTCGCATTAAGGGCCTGAACCAGTATAAAATCTTCTGTGTTCCTTTGCAATCCACCGAGTAGCCCTATATATTTATTGCCGGTGTAAAACATCGACAGTTGGCGCGCCAGGTAGGGGATTCGGCGCGATCTACATCTACAAGCTCGATGGATCCAGCAACCGGAGTCGACGGCGGCAAATTCTCTCCCGGAGATACAATCTCATTCGGAAGCCTCGACTTCGTCGCCGACATGTTCGGCAATCTCACCTTGGCCGACACGGACCCGATCCAACCGGCTGAGGAACCAGCCGACTCCGCGCCAGTCGGCCTACATGATGCTGCAGCAATCTCTCACGACATGCTGCGGCGATCTCCCATACGCCCAAGTCCAGGGACAGGGTAAGGTTGCCGAATTCGTCGGCGACGAAGTCGAGGCTCCCGAAGCTGACTGTTTGCCCGGGGAAGAAGTTGATGCCATCGAATCCTTTGATTGGATCCATCAGGCTTGATGAAGATGATCTCAACGAAGCCCCTACCTGGCGCGCCAATTGTCGATGTTTTGTATCGGCAATAAGAATATGGGGCTACTGGTGAGACATAAACTTGATGGATTGCAAAGGAACACGAAATAATTTATACTGGTTCAGGCCCTCGAGATGAGGTAATACCCTACGTCCAGTTGTGGTGTATTGCCTTTGAGGTTTCTCTGGTGAGATTTCGATATTCCCTCAGGGGGTGCCTTGCCTCCCCTTATATATCAGGGGATAGGGTTACAGAGTAGGAATCCCAGTTGAACTCCGACCAAGGGATTTCCTTCTAGGAACACAATATACCCAACTAGGACTATATCCTTTCCCTGTTGTACAAGGTTATGTATGCCGAGTCCTGTTGTATTCCTAATTACAAGGCAAGGCCCATCCTCTGTCCGAGTGGCCCAAATGCTTCTCATGAGATACCCGGGGCCCATGGCCTCGACAATAAGGTTATTGTCAGGGAAGAGGCTTACTTGCATAGTCGGCCTCCACTTTGGCTTTGGCCTTCTTTAGTTCAGCTTTGGCCTTTTCAGCTTCCTTCAGCTTAATCTCTTGTTGTTTCTTCTCCTCTGCTTGGGTTTTCAACTCGACTTCGAGGGCTGCAAATCAGAATAATCAAGAACTCGAGATTAACAGGAGCAGCTGGCGTGGTCTCCTTGAGATCAATGTTAACTCGCTTCCTGCATAATAAGTCAAGTATCAAGATACTATCACATCGTTCAAGATTCTTGGAAAATTGAAGATCGCTTACCTCATGGAAATCTTGAACCTCCACGAAGGAGCTCTAGAAGATATTGGAAGAGGAGAGCTGCTGGCAGTCGGGCTAGTCGGCGCGGCAGTCGGCGGTGGCGCTTTACCTCTAGACGGCCCTGCTTCTGGCACAGCCGACTGGGGCGTCGAGCTACTCGGCGACACTGCCCTTGGGCTCGGTGTTGCTGATCTTGTGCTAGGCGGCGTCAGCCTTGAGCTCGATGTTGCTGGCCTTGGACTCAGAGGAGGAGGCCTCGGGCTTGGCAGCCTAGGGGTTAAACTGGCAGGGTCCTTTATCCTTAGACTCCCCGGCGCTGCACTCGGCTTGTTTGTTCTCTTCTTGCTCGGATCCTCGATGGGTTTCTTCCCGGCTCTCTTAGAGCTAGGCTGAGCAGCAGAAGGGCTGGCCGGCCTCTTCTTCGTTTTTGTGGCTGACATAGTTTGGGAGTCATCGTCAAATTCCACACACTCTTGCAAATGTTTCAACAACATACATCGTACATTGGAGGATGGTTCCAGACAAATGTCCCCAGGTATTCATCACAAATGAATAGCAATGCCAAATCAGCTGTTTCAAGATTACCTGTGGTCGATGCCTTTTCTGGCTGTAAGCAGCAGTGGCGCGCTCGACATCTTCAGTTTCCACAACTCCGTTGATGAAAAAACAAAGCAAGGTGTCGGTTACCTTGTTCTTATCAGTCAAATTCGGGTATTCTCGGCTAGGATCATTCTTGCCCTAGTAATCCTAGCCGAAATGGCTTCTCAGCTTCAGTGGCCTGGTGCGGTGGTTCAGGAAACACCTCACCACCCAGGGACCAGTTAATCCCGAGCTCTTCAGTCGATCGATCTTCTCTATCAATTGGTATACCTGGCCCATCTCTTCGTAATTTGGCATGGAAGGCCAGCTGGCCAGGACCACCGGAGGAGAGCCAGTGAAAGGGGGCAGAGAAGGTTCAAGATCGAAACAATAGAACCATTCTCTATGCTAGCCCTTAAGGTAGGTTTTCAAAGGAACAGAGAGATAGATCTTTTTCATTTCATTCCTGAGTTGGGCACCGACTCCCCAATCACTTGGACTTTATTTTTGGTTGGCTGGGGCTTGATATGGAATAAATACCGACAAAGGTTGAAATAGGGCTTAACCCCCAGAAAACATTTGCACAAATGTGGCGAAGATGGAGATTTGCAGAATGGAGTTGGGGTTCGGATTCACTAACTCCAGTTGGTAGAAGGATAGAAGTTAGCGGAAGAAATCCGAAGAGGGAAGGGCGAGACCGCGGTGGAAAAAAGAGGTGAAGGCGATAGTCTCACCAAATCAAGGCGCTGGAATAGATTCCCCTTCGGCGATGCGCCAATGGATGACTTCTCACTGTTGCAGCATCAATTGCTTCTTCAGATACTTTAGCTTTGTCAAGCCGCAGTTCGAGACTGACGAAGCCTCCGTGGACACCTCAGGGATCTTGAGCGAAGCTCTCGGCATTGTTGGGAGTGAGAAAATTTGGGGGAAATGCTTTGGAAGGTTTGGGATGGATGCAGCGGAGCAGAATCACTCGAGTTTTGCATGGGAGACGCCAGCTATGACAAACCCTAGCGAGACACAATGAAAAGTTTTGGCGCAAAAGCTGGAAGGCGAAACGATTGGAGGATTGGAGAAGATGAGGGAATATTCTCTCTCTCTCCATTTTTATAGAGCCTGTGCTGATAGGTGGGCTTGGGCCAGCTAATTCGGTACTGGGCCACAAGATATGAGTTTCTAAATAGCATGCTCTGTAGAGCCGACTGTTGGCTATGTTAAAATCAAAGTACAGATGCTATTCATAGAAACCGATTAAATAATCAAATATGATTCATGAAAGCCTAATTGCTGGACACATGTGTTCAGATATCTGCATTATGTACCAGGTATTGAGAATACATCCTTATAAGGATCGACAGCTAGTCTCTATTAAAATTGGGGATGCAGGTATTTCTCAAGTACACCTGACCACACATTGGGTTAAAATCCAAGATGTGGTACTCGGCTTACATGCTTAGCCACAAATTGCCATGAGTAAAAATTATTCTAGCTGACATGATGCTGAAGAGTCTACATACCGAGTAGTATACTACTTGGGAAAGACTACAAGGTTAAAGATATTTGACTTTATGTTTAATTGTTTCACAATTAAGCACAAAGTTGGGGGCCTACACCTAATAGGTGCGCCTATTCGGCGCACGCTATTCATAGTTTTCTATGAAGCCCTTCATAGCCTCGTTGCCAGCTGACATGAAGCAGGACTCGGGAGAAGAAACACTCGGACAAAGAGTACTCGGGAGCAATGCACTCAGGAATTCTTCACCGTGGAGGATGAGCACTCGGCATCAGCTGTGACTCAACTATGAAGGTCTCAGGGGGCTGCTGTCGGTGCCATGGGCCCCAGGTACCTCATGAGAAGCATTTGGGCCACTCGGACAGAGGATGGGCTTAATCTTATAATTAGGGATACAATAGGACTCGGCATGCATAAACCTGTACGATAGGGAAAAGATATAGTCCTAGTTGGGCACATTGTGTTCCTAGAAGGAAATCCCTTGGTCGGAGTCCGATTGGGATTCCTACTCTGTAACCCTGTCCCCCGGTATATAAGGGGAGGTAGGGTGCCCCCTGAGGGTAGGATCACCAAGATCAAAATCATAGAACCTCAAAGGCAATACACCACAATTGGACGTAGGGTATTACCTCATCTCGAGGGCCTGAACCAGTATAAATTGTTTGTGTTCCTTTGCAATCCATCAAGTTTAGGTCTCACAAGTAGCCCCTTATTATTATTGCCAATATAAAACATCGACAGCTTGCCTTCCTCAGGTGTGATGCAGTGCATGAGAACTCCGGATGCGCGTTGACAATATTGGTCTTCTCCAACTATGATAAAGCTTTTGCTCCATCGCTTGACTTACTCAGCTTCGTTGCAATCTTTAGGAAGTTCATCTTCCAGTAGAAATAAAATGATTGGGGTCTTCCAGTCTTGAAAAATAATGAGCACCTCCGTAGGTTCCAAGTTTGGTGCTACCTCTCACTGAAACCTCCAATAGTGTCTTGTTTTCATGTTTTATCCAACTAGGCACTCGAACGCTGTGCTAGCGCAAGAATTAGCTGGCAACCCTCTTGGGGCATACCCAACCTGGCAAAATTGTAGCCGAATAAGGTACCCGAACCTCACATTAGAATAGGATTTGGCTGGCAACCCTCATGGGGCGTATCTTACCCAACAAAGTTGTAGCCAAATAAGGTACCCGAACCTAGCATTAGCATAGGATTCGGCTGGCAACCCTCATAGGGCGTACCTTACCCAGCAGAGTGGTACCCGAGCCCTGACTGGTACCGGAGGTCGGTTATTAGCCCCCATGGGGCGTACCAAGGTCAAGTTGCATCCATGTCCTGACTAGCACAAGTACTCGGTCAGTAGCCCTCATGGAGCATTCCGAGTGATTCTTGAAGCGTCGCACTCCAAGTGTGTCACGGCAGACTGGTCTAGTCCTCGAGCGTAGGAGATAGGCTTGTAGCCATGAGTTCCTGTTACGCGTATCCGGAACTGAGCCCTGCATTATAAACATATCGAATGAGTAGCATCTGATGAAGAAAACAATCACAGAAGAAAATCTAAACCTTTTACAATGTATGTAAATATGTGTTACTCCTCTTAGTGATATTAATTTCCCCGAGTAGTTGACCCCTTATGTTTAAACACTCTGTCCGACTAGTCATAGCCCCCCGAGATTCGAGAGTCAGTTCATGGCTCCTTCCCAGACACACATTTTGGGTGACTTGAGTTCGTCTTTCATGGAGCAAAGCTTCACGGATCAGAATTTATGCTACTTGAGTACTTTTGCAATCATTAAGAGCAAAAACAGAAAATGCGTAGAATGTACACCTATTAGGTGTAAGCACCTGCGGCATTGGCGAGGCCGAGTGAGGAATTGACAATCTCATCCCCCTAGATCTGATCCTGACTGGCACTAAGCCGTATCCAAGTCAAACCATAGGGAAGTGAGTTGCCTCCTGGCACATTTAGATGAGAATATCTGTGGGTGCCATGGGCCCCGGGTACCTCATGACAAGCATATGGGCCACTCGGATAGAGGATGGACCTAGCCTTGTAATTAGAGATATAGCTAGATTCGGCAGGCTTCGCCTTGTATAGAAAGGAATATACAGTCCTAGTCGGGTGCGTTATATCTCTAAGGGGAGATCTCCTAGTCGTAATCCGATGGGGACTCCTACCTTGTAACCCTGTCCCCCAGTATATAAGGGGAGGCAGGGCGCCCCCTGAGGGCACGGGCTGATAGAAGCACACGGCCATACAGTTCATCAGAACTACCACCGTATATCCTCAAAGGAATACATACAAACTGGACGTAGGGTATTACCTCACATCGAGGGCCTGAACCAGTATAAAATTTCCTTGTGTTCCTTTGCAATCCACCGAGTTTCCATCCGCCGAGTAGCCCCATATATTTATTGCCGGTGTAAAACATCGACAGTTGGCGCGCCAGGTAGGGGCTTCGGCGCGATCTACATCTACAAGCTCGATGGATCCACCAACCGAAGTCGACGGCGGCAAACTCCCCCCCGGAGATACAATCGCATTCAGAAGCCTTGATTTCGTCGCCGACCAGATCGGCAATCTCACCCCGGCCGACACGAACCCGATCCAACCGGCCGAGGAACCAGCTGACTCCGCGCCAGTCGGCCCACACGATGCTGCGGCAATCTTCGACGACATGCTGCGGCGATCTCCAATACGCCCGAGTCCAGGGACAACTCTTCCTTTCAGTGTTCGACTCGGACTCGGTTCTGAGCCGGCCGAGATCGGGCCGAGAAGGGAAGAGATCGTCAACTTCCCGTTCGGACTCAGCGACGCCGCGGATATCTACAATCTACATCCGACGCGGCAAACCCGATCCCCTGGAGTTCGACTCGGATATGGCTCCGAGCCGCTCGAGATCGGATCTAGGGAGGTCGGAGTTGTAATCACCCCCATCAACTATTCCGACTATGACTCTCAGTCGGACTACGACTCCCAGTCGGATTCCGACTCCAAGTCGGATACCAGCTCGGCAAGCTTCACTCCGCCGCGAGAAATTTTCATGGCATCCAGAGGCTCTACTCCTATTCAGGAATCATGCCGACGACACGAGCCACAAGAGGAGGAGGCCTGCCGACTGCAAGAACAACAGGAGGAAGAAGCAAGACGCCTGCACGCCCGCAACGACGATCTACGCAAGGCTAAGCAAACCGCTCAGCAGCAAATCCTCCAAACCCGAGTCGGCGACCACGATGTCTTCGTTACTCCCCAACAGAACATCGTGGCCGCTGCAACCCTACTGGACACAGTCCAGCTTGGGCCTGATCATCAGGCCACCCCGACGATCGCAAGGATAAAAGCCATGCTTACCGCTGCTGCATGTCAGCAGCACCAACAGTCGGGAGATACCCTCATACCGACCAACTGGTCGGCATCCCCAATGGCAGTCTCGTCTACCTCAAAGCGACGCCGAGTGGCTGGCTCTAGTCAGCTGCACACGGAGTCATGCCAAACGTCATTCGGCAACCCAAACAACAACCGGCAACGTCGAAGTGACCGTCGGGACAACCGGGATCTCCGAGGCCAACTATGGCGTGATCTTCGGCAGGACACCAATGCTCGGCGCCGCGAACGAGAGAAGAAGACGAGCAACGCCAAATGGAAGACGAGAACGAGCATTTCGGCCTCCACCACGAGCGTTTCGCCGCCGTAGTCGGGGTCGGAGTCCTCATGAAGACGAAGGCATACCGGCCTTCACCCAGGAGCTACAACAGGTCGACTGGCCGTCGGGTTTCAAGCCTACAAGCATCGAAAAATAACGACGGCAAGACCGATCCCGAGTCCTGGCTCACAGCATACACTCTGGCAATCCAAGCTGCTGGAGGTAACCACAAAGTCATGGCTAACTACCTCCTAGTTGCTCTAGCCGACTCAGCGAGGACATGGCTAACAGGACTTCCCAAGCAATCAATCGGCTCTTGGGGAGAACTGCCGGAAACGTTTCATCACCAATTTCCAGGGAACATACGAGAGGCCATCTTCTGAGTACGACCTATATCAGTTGCGTCAAAGGAAGAACGAGTCCTCTTCGTGACTTCATCAAGAGTTTTCTGAGAAGAGGAACTCAATCCCGAACATCAAGGATGAGGTCGTCATCGGCGCCTTTCGAAAAGGAGTCAAAGACACCTCGTTCATCGACAAATTCACGCGGAAGCCTTCCAACTCTGTCAAGGCCTATTCGACATGGCAACAAGTACGCCGACTCGGCCCACGCTGTTGCCGAGGCCCTCGATGACAACAAGTCACCCTGACAGAAGAAGCGGGACGACACCGACGACGCGGTCCCAACTAAAGCTGGGAATCGCAAACCGCAAGTCAGACGGCTCCATTGTGGCAGCGGTCACGACCGCCTTCGACCTTCAACAACTGAGGATTATCAGAACAACAAGTGAATGCTCGGGGGCTCACAAGCTCAAACACGAGGATGGCATCCCCACTCCCAAATACCGAACAGCTAAGTCGCTTTCTGATAAACATCTCCTCACTCGGCCTTGCTAGTGCCACAGCCGCTTACACCTAATAGGTGTATAAGCTGCGCATTACTTTTTCTGTTTTTGCTCTTAAATGATTACAAAAGTACTCGAGTAGCATAAATCCTAATCCGTGAAACTCTGCTCCATGTAAGACGAACTCAAGTCACCCAAAACGCGTGCCTGGGAAAGAGCCATGAGCCAACTCCCGACGCTAGGGGGCTATGACTAGTCGGGCAGAGTGCTTAAACGTAAGGGGTCAACTACTCGAGGAAATTAATATCAAAAAGAGGAAGAACACGTATTTACATACATTGTAAAATACATTTTATTCGGGTGATTATTTTCATCATCAGATGCTACTCATCCGATATCTTTATATTGCAGGCCCAGCTCCGGATATGCGTGACAGGAACTCAGGGCTGCGAGCCCATCTCCTACGCTCGGGGGCTGGACAAGTCTGTCAAAATACACTCGGGATGCTCCATGAGGGCTACTCACCGAGTACTTGCGCCAGTCGGGACGTCATCTTCCCCGACTACGCTCCATGCGAGCTAACCATCGGCCCCCGGCGCCAGTCGGGGCTGTATACCACTCGGCTAAGTAGGGTACGCCCCATGAGGGTCGCCAGCCGAATCCTACGCTAATGCTAGGTTCGGGTACCTTATTTGGTCACGGTTCTGTCAGGTTGGGTACGCCCCATGAGGGTCGCTAGCCGAATCCTATGCTAATGCAAGGTTCGGGTGCCTAGCCTGGCTATAATTCTGTTGGATAGGGTACGCCCCATGAGGGTCGCCAGCCGAACCCTCTGCTAATGCAAGGTTCGGTACCTTGTTCGCTTTACCCAAGTCAGAGAAGACTTACATCGTCAAAGTGCATCCGGAGTTCTCATGCACTGCGTCACACCTGAGGAGGGCAAGCAGATCCTGCATTATACCCACTCAGGCTTACGTGGCAACCAGTTTGCATCCAGAACGTAAGGCTTGCGAATAAGGATTTCTCTGGCTGATTGCGGTTATCGACACCAAAAAACTCATCCTGACAGGCGATGGATGATACTTCTATAGAGCTATGCTGGATAGGTCGGCTCAGGCCGGCTTATTTGGTAGCAGCCACCAAGATATGAGTTCCTACAGTAGCATGCTCCGTGTGGGGCCACCCGCAGGCTGAGTTGACAATTATAGCGCTGGTGCTACCAACAGGAGCCGATGAGGTAAACAGATATGCTTCATGAAAGCCTTATTGCTAAACATATATGTTTGGGTATCTGTTTTATCCACCAGGTCTCGAGGATATATCCTTACAAGGATCACAAGCTGGTCTTCATTAAAATTGGGGATGCAGATATCTCTCTCGGGTACACCTGACCACGCCGTGGATTTATTTTCATAAAGTGGTACTCGGCCTACATGCGTGGCCACCAGTTGCCATGAGCAACGTTGTTCCAGCCGACATGACGCTGAAGAGTCTAACTTTCGAGTAGTGCACTACTCGGGAGAGACTATAAATCTTCTTTTCCCGCTGACATGACGCGGATGAGTCTAACTTCTGGGTGGGACGCCACTTGGGAAAGACTATAAACACCCCCTTTCCAGCTGACATGACGCTGAAGAGTCCCATATACGAGTAGCATCCTACTCGGCAAGACTATAAACACACATTCCGACTGACATGAAGTCGAAGAGTCCTACGTACGAGTAGTTCCCTGCTCGGCAAGACTGTAAATTATATTCCGGTTGACATGATACCGAAGAGTCTCATGTACCAGTAGTAATCTACTCGGGAAAGACTACAAGGTTAAAGATCTTTGACTTTACGTTTAATTGTCTTCACAATTAAGCACAAAGTCGGGGGCTACACCTAATAGGTGCGCCTATTCGGCGCACACTATTCCTACATCTACATGGAGCCCTTCATAGCCTCGCTGCCAGCTGACATGAAGCAGGACTCGGGAGAAGCAGCACTCAGACAAAGAGTACTCGGGAGCAATGCACTCGGGAAGACTTCACCGTGGAGGATGAGCACTCGGCATCAGCTGTGACTCAACTATGAAGGTCTCGGGGGCTACTGTGGGTGCCATGGGCCCCGGGTACCTCATGACAAGCATATGGGCCACTCGGATAGAGGATGGACCTAGCCTTGTAATTAGAGATATAGCTAGATTCGGCAGGCTTCGCCTTGTATAGAAAGGAATATACAGTCCTAGTCGGGTGCATTATATCTCTAAGGGGAGATCTCCTAGTCGTAATCCGATGGGGACTCCTACCTTGTAACCCTGTCCCCCAGTATATAAGGGGAGGCAGGGCGCCCCCTGAGGGCACGGGCTGATAGAAGCACACGGCCATACAGTTCATCAGAACTACCACCGTATATCCTCAAAGGAATACATACAAACTGGACGTAGGGTATTACCTCACATCGAGGGCCTGAACCAGTATAAAATTTCCTTGTGTTCCTTTGCAATCCACCGAGTTTCCATCCGCCGAGTAGCCCCATATATTTATTGCCGGTGTAAAACATCGACAATATCATATAAAGGAAAAAATATTTATCAAAAAGCAACTTAGTTGTTCGGTATTGCACCAATTGGGAGTGGGGATGCCATCCTTGCATTTGAGCTTATGAACCCCCGAGCATGTCACTTATCGTTATGATAATCTTCAGTTGTAGGAGGTCGAAGACTGTTGCGACCGACTTCCACAATGAAGTCGTCCGACTTGCATTTGCAGTTCCCAGCCTTAGTTGGGGCGGCATCATTAGTGTCCTTCCGCTCCTTCTATCAAGGTGCCTTTTTGTCATCGAGGGCCTCAGCAACAGCGTCAGCCGAGTCGGCGTATTTGTTCGCCATGTCGAATAGAGCTTTGATAGAACTTGGAGGCTTCTGAGTGAACATAGCGATGAACGGGGCGTCCTTGACTCCTCTACGAAAGGCAGTGATGACGACCTCGTCCTTGATCTTTGGGATTGAATTCCTCTTCTCAGAAAGCCTTTTGATAAAATCACGAAGAGACTCATTCTTCCTTTGATGGCACTGATAAAGATTGTACTCGGAAGACGGCCTCTCGTCTGTTCCTTGGAAATTTCCAATGAAGCACTCACGGAGTTCTCCCTAGGAGCCAATTGACCTCTTAGGAAGTCCAGTTAGCCATGTCCTCGCTGAGTCGGCTAGAGCAACTGGGAGGTAGTTAGCCATGGCCTTGTGATCTCCTCCGGCTGCTCGGATCGCCAGAGTGTATACTGTGAGCCAGGACTCGGAGTTGGTCTTCCCGTCATATTTTTCAATTCCAGTCGGCTTGAAGCCTGACAGCCAGTCAACTTGTTGCAGCTCATGGGTGAAGGCTGGTACTCCTTCATCTGTAGGAGGACTTCGACTCCGACTATGGCGGTGAAGCTACTCATGGTGGAGGCTGAAGAGCTCATTCTCGTCTTCTAGTTGGTGACGCTCATCTTCCTCGAGTTCACGGTGTCGTGTGTTGATATCTTACCAAAGATCACATCATAGTCAGCCTCAGACATCCTGGTTATCCCAACGGTCATCTTGATGTCGGCGTCGCTGGTCGTTATTGTGGTTGCTGAGTGACATGTGGCGTGACTCCGTGTGCGGCTGACTGGAGCTGGCCGCTCAGTGTCATGTTGAGGCAAATGAGACTGCCATTGGAGAAGCCGACCTGTTGGTCGGTATGAGAGTGTCACCCGACTATTGACGCTGCTGGCACAGCAGCAGTGATCATGGCTTTAGTCCTTTCTATCGTCGGGGTGGCCTGGTGATCAGGTCCAAACTACAGTGTATCCAGTAGAGTTGCAGTGGCCACAACGTTCTGTTGAGGAGTTACAAAAACGTCGTGGTCACCGACTCGGGCTTGGAGGATCTCCCGTTGAGCAGTGCACCCGGCCTTGCGTAGATTATCGTTGCGAACATCATGCTCGGCCTGCAGGCGTTTTGCGTCTTCCTCCTGTTGTTCATGTAGTTGGGGTGCCTCCTGAGTGGGAGTTGAGCCCTTGGACACCATGAAGACTTCACGTGGTGGAGAAAAGCTCGCCGAAGTCCTGTCGGACTGAGAGTCAGAGTCAGAATGGTTGAGGGGGGTAATAACGACCCCAACCTCCCTAGATCCAATCTCAAGCGGCTCTGAACCGTATCCGAGTTGAACTCCCGGGGATCGGGTTTGCCGCATCATATGCTAATTGAAGTTATCCGTGGCGTTGCCGAGTCCAAATGGGAGATTGACGATCTCCTCCTCTCTTAAGCCAATCTCGGCTTGCCCAAAACCGAATCCAAGTCAAACACCGAAAGAAAGAGTTGTCCCTAGACTTGAGCATGTTGGAGATCACCGCAGCATGTCAACGAAGATCGCTATAGCGTTACGTTGGCCAACCAGTGTGGAGTCAGCTTGGTCCCTGGCCGATCAGATCGGATCTGAGTCGGACAGGGTGAGGTTGCCGAATTCGTCGGCGACGAAGTCGAGGCTCATGAAGGTGATTGTTTGCCCGGCGAAGAAGTTGATGCCGTCGACTCCGGTGATTGGATCCATCAGGCTTGTTGAAGATGATCTCGACGAAGCCCCTACCTAGCGTACCAACTGTCAATATTTTGTATCGGCAATAAGAATATAGGGCTACTCTTGAGACCTAAACTTGATGGATTGCAAAGGAACACGGAACAATTTATACTAGTTCAATCCCTCGAGGTGAGGTAATACCCTACTTCTAGCTATTGTGTATTGCCTTTGAGGTTTCTCTCGTGAGATTCTGTCCATGCCCTAGGGGGCTCCCTACCCCTCCTTATATACTGGAGGGATGAGGGTTACATGGCAGGAAACCCAGTCAGATACAACCAAGGGCGTTCCTTATTAGTACATAGAGAGTCTGGCTAGGATTATATCCCTTTCCTTGTCATTCAAGGTAATATGAAGCCGAGTCCTACTCTATCTCCAATTGTAGGGACCAGCCCACCCTCTGTCCGAGTGGCCGTAATTGCCTTCCTTGAGGTACCCGGGGCCCATGGCCTCCACAGAAATATTCATTTAAACTTCACTTAAACTTCAAACGGCCATATCTTGGTTATTTGAGCTCCAAATTGAAATGTTCAAGTCTCTATATTTTCCTTAAATCGTCAAGAATTCATTTATGCCTTTTGTTTATACTGCTTATGTGGTTTTCTTATCTTTTGAGCCCTTGTTTTGTGTTTGGTCGTGTAGACGTTGCCGACGCAAACGATCCTCAATTCCATATGGTTGATTGTGAAGACGTGTGCGAGCAAGACAAGTCATACCATCCCCTCAATCATATTGTTTACCTATTACTGTGAAAATCTATGTTTATTTAAATTACTGCATTCGATTTATTAAATTTCACACGTAAATACTGTTTTATTTATCCACTCCTATATTCCTTTTTATGGCCTTATAATTGTTATATTGTTTCCTAGACAACCCAAGGTAACAAAAACTATATAGTGAAGTGGTCCTTACTAGAAACTTTAGGATTATGCTTAGCCATGCAAATTAGAAAAAACTTAGCAATATTTCTACAATATTAGACTTTGGGGAATAACTCTATAAACTTGCTATTCGAGATAGGCCGCAACCCCTTCGGACTGTCCCCCTTTTGGAAGGCTCAAGACTGAAGCCGCCTAATGAAGCCCCTTTGGCAGCCCAAGACCAAAGGCATGAGGGCAAAGGGCCCAGCTCGAAGGCAAAAGGTGCAGTACATCCAACAAAGATGAAGGACTATGGGATAGAGTGCTGAAGCCGCTAGCGAAAGGCCCAGGAGGGCCGAAGAGGCGACCCGGCAGGCGGAACCCTATTGTGCCTATCTCGACTAAGGAACAAGACGGCCAAAAAGGCCGAAAAGCCCATCAAAGGCCCGGCCCACGTAGCGGCCTGGTGGCCCACGTGATGACCCGACAGCCCGTTAGGAACCTGCAGACAGGAAAAGATAGGAATACCCCTATAGCTATCCCCATCAAGGGACTATGATGTAATACCACCTGTAAATGAAACCCTAGAGCCTATAATTGTACCCCTGGGCCTATAAATAAGTACCCAGGCCACTGTAATGGCAAGATTTTTGAGATTAATACAAAAGATTTACTACTACAGTCTATTCTTAGATTCCACTGTTGTCCTTCAACAACAGTTGGCGCCGTCCGTGGGGAACCCCCTCCCCCCAGGTGAGAAAAAAAAAGAGAAGCCAAAGACAAGATGCCTCTGAAGAGGAAGTCAACGATGAGACGAACAGCCCCACACTGCTACGGAGATGGAGAGATCGATCAACCCGAAGACCCCCAGGTCGAAGCGCAGGAGGAGCAAGCCAAAGAGGGAGCACCTTCGACTCAGACGGCTGCACCGAGTGGAAGAGAAGGGGCTATGGCGGTGCCGAGAGTGGAATACGAGGCCATGAAGGATTGTGTCCAAAGCCTACAGGACATGCTTCGCCAGATGCAAGAATAGCAACAACAGCTGCAGGCGCAGTCCCAAGCCTTCGGACTTCACCAAGTTCTACCCTCGTCTTCTTAGGCTTTTGGCCCCCACCAAGCGCTGACTCCATCGTCTTCCCCCCACCGCCATCAGCCATGCCTGGCTTTGTCCGGCCTCAGGTGCCCCTCATGGTGCCACCATGACCAATGGCTCCAGTGGTGGCCCCTCCGCTAGCTCCAAGTTTGGTGCCACCTCCACAAGCATAGCAGCCTCCCCAGCCTCCTTTGGCACATGGATTGACGCCGTCTATCTAGGCGCAGCTGCAAGCTCTCCATCAGCAGTTGGGCACAGGGGGGCAAGGTGCTCATCCTTTGTCACCGCCAGTCGAAGTCACCCCTGCTCCAGGGAGATGGGCGGCCCCCGCCGTCACGCACCATCACCCAGCCCGGCTGGCGCAAGCTTCGCCCATCTTCGGGGTCCCTTATCCCTATGTGGCCCCTTCGCTGGCACCGACGCAGCATGCCACACCGGTGAACGACAAGAAGTCACCGCTGAGCTGGGGGCTTCAAAGCCACCCAATCCCGCCTCAATTCAAAAACCCTTTGATCATGAAGTACACGGGTGACTCGGACCCCAGTGAATTCCTCTTCGTCTACGAGTCCGCGATCGAAGCGGCCCATAGTGACGAAAACACCAAGGCAAAAGTCATACACCTCGCATTGGACAGCTTCGCGCTATCGTGGTACTTCAACCTACCGCTAAGCAGCATATACTCTTGGGAGCAGCTGCGCGACATCTACGTCACCAACTTCTGAGGTACCTACCAAGAGCTGAAGACTCAACAAGAGCTCTTTGGTATCACGCTGAAGCCGAGGGAATCCATCCTAGTACATCCGAAGATTTTCCCAAGCAAGATGCCAAGTTGTCACACCTGGAATTTCCATCCAAAATTTAGGTGCTTTATTGTATGTAAACCCTCGTCCAGGAATCAACCAAGGCATACATATGACAAAGTTGATAACAAAGTAATTGTATTACATCACGAATGCATTTATTACAGAGGTGAATGGCACCTCTCAGAAAATAATAAAGTCTAAGAAGAGGAAAAAGTACGGATGACGCGATGACTCCCATTGCACACGCACCTAACCAGGCTCCCACTCAATCCTCCAAGAAGTCCTCCTCGTCATAGTACTCCTCTGATGATAATTGCTAATTGCAAGGTGAGTACACGAAATACTCTGCAAGCCACACAGCAAATATGCAAGTGCACAGATATCCCAAGGATGGCATAATATAGCTCAAGTTGTGTAAATAGCATTTAATAAATCATTTAAGGAAATAATCAAAACAGAAAACATTAGTCAACATTAACCAACACTATACCGCTCTCCAAAGCGATTTAGGCCCAACCACTGCAACCTGGAGCTAACCATATTCCACCATTCATTATTTAATTAAGATAGTGTGAGACTAATCACAAAAAACATTGCTAGGCCCACCCATTACCCATGGGTACGGCTATTCGAATAGTTTTACTCTGGCCAGAGGTGTACCAATTTACCCACAGGACACAACTCCACAACACATCACTGTGCGCCTCAATACCACCATGGTACGTCGCAAAGAAGTTGTGGCAGGACCCTCCATGTAAGCCACACAACAAGAGAGCCACCTGCTGGACCACCAGTCTCCGGTAGGGTTGATCAGGTTCCTAGACAGGGAGACGATCCAATGCCCAAACCATGGACATATTGACACAGCCATGGTGATCTTATTGTCGATGTTTTATACCGGCAATAAGAATATAGGGCTACTCGTCGGATCAAAACTCGGTGGACTGCAAATGAACACAAAGTGTTTATACTGGTTCAGGCCCTCAGGATGAGGTAATACCCTACGTCCAGTTGTGGTGTATTTCCTTTGAGGATGTATGATTCTGATGAACCTCTTGTCCTCAGGGGTTCCCTGCCTACCCTTATATACTGGGGGACAAGGTTACAAAGTAGGAGTCTCAGTCGGATTACAACCAAGGGATCTCCTTCTAGGAGTACAACAGGCCTGACTAGGACTGTATTTTCCCTATCGTGCATGGTTAAGTCTGCCGAGTTCTATTGTATCCCTAATTACAAGGCTAGGCCCATCCTCTGTCCGAGTGGCCCGTATGCTTGTCATGAGGTACCCGGGCCCCATGGCCTCCACAGCGGCCCCTGAGACCTTCATAGTTGAGTCACAGCTGATGCTGAGTGCTCATCCTCCACGGAGAATAATTCCCGAGTGCATTGCTCCTGAGTACTCTTTGTCTGAGTGCTTCTTCTCCTGAGTCCTGCTTCATGTCAGCTGGCAGCGAGGCTATGAAGGGCTCCATGTAGAAATATGAATAGTGTGCACCGAATAGGGGCACCTATTAGGTGTTGCCCTTGACTTTGTGCTTAATTTTGAAACAATTAAACATAAAGTCAAAGATCTTTAACCTTGTAGTCTTTTCTGAGTAGTGCACTGCTGGTATATGAGACTCTTCAGCATCATGTCAGCTAGTATGATTTTTGCTCATGGCAAATAATGGCTAAGCATGTAAGCCCAGTACCACTTTATAGATTTTAATCCAATACGTGGTTAGGTGTGCTTGAGAGCTACCTACATCTCCAATTTTAATGAAGACCAACCGTTGATTCTTATAAGGATATTGTCGATGTTTTACACCAGCAATATGATTATAGGGCTACTCGTCGGATCGAAACTCACTAGATTGCAAAGGAACACAGAGAGTTTATATTGGTTCAGGCTCTCAATATGAGGTAATACCCTATGTCCAGTTATGGTGTATTCCTTTGAGGAAATATGTTCGCTTCTATGAGCTTCTGATGATTCTGCCCTCATGGGGCGCCCTGCCTCCCCTTATATACTAGGGGACAGGGGTACAAGGTAGGAGTCCGGGCCGGATCACAGCCAAGTGATCTCCTCTTAGAGATATAATTTACCCGACTAGGACTGTATATTCCTTATCGCATAAGGCAAAGTCTACCGGGTTCTATCATATCTCTAATTACAAGGCTAGGCCCATCCTCTGTCCGAGTGGCCCATATGCTTGTGATGAGGTACCCGGGGCCCATGGCCTCCACAGCAGCCCCCAAGACCTTCATAGTTGAGTCACAGCTGATGCCGAGTGCTCATCCTCCACGGTGAAGATTGCCCGAGTGCATTGCTCCCTAGTACTCTTTGTCCGAGTGCTTCTTCTTCCCGAGTCCTGCTTCATGTCAGCTGGCAGTGAGGCTATGAAGGGCTCCATGTTGAAGTTCGAATAGTGTGCGCCGAATAGGTGCACCTATTAGGTGTAGCCCCCCGACTTTGTGCTTAATTGTGAAAACAATTAAACATAAAGTCAAAGATCTTTAACCTTGTAGCCTTTCCCGAGTAGTATACTACTGGTATATGAGACTCTTCGGTATCATATCAACCGGAATATTTTATAGTCTTTGCCGAGTAGCATGCCACCCGTATGTGAGACTCTTCAGCTTCATGTCAGCTGGAAAAAGTGTTTATAGTCTTTCCCGAGTAGCGCCCCACTCGGAAGTTAGATTCCTCAGCGTCATGTCGGCTGGAAAAATATTTGCTCACGCCAAATGTTGGCTAAGCATGTAAGCCGAGTACCACTTTATGAAATTTAATCCATTATGTGGTCAGGTGTACTTGAGAGATACCTGCATCCCCAATTTTAATGAAGACTAGCTTGTGACCCTTATAGGGATATATCCTCAATACCTGGTGGATAATACAAATACCCAAACACATGTGTTCAGCAATTAGGCCTTCATGAAGCATATCTGATTACCTCATCGGTTCCTGTTGGCAGCACCAGCACCGTGATTTTAACACAGTCAGCGAGTGGCCCACATTGAGCGTGCTACTCTAGAAACTCATATCTTGGTGGCCCAATACCGACTTTGTAAGCCCAATCCCATGAATCAGTATAGGCTCTATAGAAGGCGGAGAGAGAGAAAAGATTCCCTCATCTTCTCCAATCCTCCAATCGTTTCATCTTCCAGCTTTCACGCCAAAATTTTGCCTCCCGCCTCGCTAGGGTTCACCATTGTTTGCTCTTCCCCATTGAAACTCGAGTGATTCTTCTTCTCTTTGTCCATTCCAAGCCCCTAGTGACTTTTCCCACAAATCTTCTCGCCCTTAACCATGCCGAGGGCTTCAGATTTCCTGGAGGCATCGAATGAGGTCTGGCCGACTTCAGATTGTGGGCTAACCAAGCTGAAGCATCTGGAGAGGTTCCTGCGACTGCAAAGCCACGATGTCATCCACTGGTGTCCAGCTGAAGGTGAATCGGTTCCGGTGCCCCAGGCCAGTGAGACTATTGTTTTCACCTCTTTCTTCGACTAAGGTCTTTCTCTTCTGTCTTCTGACTTTCTCCGCCAGCTTCTTGCCTTATATGAACTTGAGTTAGTAAATTTGAATCCCAACTCAATCTTGCAAATTTCTATCTTTGTGACTCTGTGTGAGTGTTTCCTAGGTGTGGAACCCCATTTGAATCTATTCAAACATATGTTCCACATCAAACCCCAACCCTCCAAGAGCAAGGTCTAGGTGATTGGAGGGCCGGTATCCAGCTCAGGAGTGAGATGAAGAGGATTTATATTAATATTCCCTTGAAGTATTCTCTCAAAAGCTAGCATAGGGAGTGGTTTTACTATTTTGATCTTGAACCAAGCCTCCCTCCTTTTATGGGTTTGCCTCCGACGGTTATACCCAATTGGTCATCTTTGCCCAGCTTTGAAGAAATAGGCCAAGTCTATATATTGATTGAGAAGATTGACAAGCTGAAGAGCGTCGGGCTGACTGGTCCATGGGTAGCCAGACGTTTGTTGACCCGACGCATCAGGCCGCTGAAGTTGAGGTGTCACTTCGGCTAGGACTACAAGGGCAGAGATGATCCTAGCTGGGAATATCCCGACCTAATGGACAAGCACAAGGTGACCAACATCCTGCTGGATTATTTTGCTAGTGGGGTGGTCGAGACAGAAGACTCGGAGTGGTCTGTGGCAGCTTACAGCCAAAAGAGGCCTCGCCCAGAGGTAAAACTTGCTGATGTAGATTTTATTGTCCATCTGTGAAGAACGCCTGCATGCATGTATTCCTGATTGCTTCTGCAGTGTGTGATATATATTGGTTAATTGCTTGCAGTCATGTGTGGAGTTTGATGAAGACTCCCAAACTTTGTCGGCCATGAAGTCGAAGAAAAGGCCGAGAAGTCCTTCTGCTACCCAGCCCGACTCCAAGAGAGCAGGGAAGAGGCCTGTTATAGACCAGGGCAAGAAGAAAATCGGCAGGCCAAGTGCTGCAGCTGGGAGCCTGAAGATTAAAGACACCACCAGCGTAGCTCCCAGGCCGCCAAGTCCTAGACCAGGACCGGCGCAGTCAGGCTCAGCAACATCGAGCCCAACAAGAGCACCACCGAGTACAAGGTTGAGTCCAGCGCCACCATGCTCACCAACATCGAGCCCAAGGTTCACGCTGCCGAGTACCCTAGCGCCCTAGCCGGACACGCCAGGAGCAGGGCCGACCAGGACAAAAACGCCACCGCCGACTGTCGAGCCATCCAGCCCGACAGCCGGTAGTCCTCCAGTACCAACACCAGGAGCCCCCGGGTGGAGGTTCAAATTCTCTAAGAGGTATGTGACTTTGAATCTTCTGGAAGTTTTGTTCATCACTGTGGTGTTTTGATACTTAGCTCTGTGTGCAGGAAACGGGCCAATATTGATCTCAAGGAGACCACACTGGCTACTCCCGTTGTCAAGCTGGCCCCGGCCGAGCCAGCGCCCACAAGCATATCTGTTGAGCCAGCGATCGTCTCAGTTGCAGAAGCTGAGGTCGTCCCGACTGTAGAGCCGCCGATGCCGGCCAACCGGGGGACTAACGTTGAAGTTGTTTCTCCAGCCCCTGAGCAGGTCCCTGGAGCCCCAGCAGCCGCCAAGTTGGGGGCCAGGACCCCATCACCGTCCTTGTCGTCGTCGTCGTCTTCTGGAGGGCCAGACCTCCCAGGCTTGAAGCTCCTCCCCGCATATTCCCGAGGACATTTCGCTGGGTAACCCCCGACGGAATCGCAAAGAACTATGAGCATGATGAGGAAGCAGTGGAGAGGGAGCGCGAGGTTCTTCTTCGCGCCGCGATTGCCGCGTCGCGGGGGGTTCGGGTACGATTTTTGCCACGCTGAGTTCTTGTCAGTCTTCCTTCTATGAGTGCTCTGACGCTTGACTCTGCTTTGCTTTGTTTTTCCCCGAGCAGAAAATTGTGGACCGCTCAGAGAGAATGAACAAGGTCCTGACCCAGCTTGCCCCCCAACTCCAGTGGTTAGGCTAGCTCTAGACCTCGAAGGCCAAATTGGAGCGGTCGAGCCAAGAGAGGGAGACTTGGCTGAGGGGAGCCGTTGACCAGCTCAGGGATGAGAACTAGGCTCTGGCCAAGAAGATCGGAAGTAAGTCTTCTGTATTTGTCTTCCCGACTATGTCCCATGCATATTTCTCCAACTTTGTTGTTTGCTAACTGTTCGCACCAAAAACCACCGGGTGTGCCAAGAATATGTTCGCACCAAAAATCACCGGGTGTGCCAAGAAGCTTGTTGATGATCTGGTTTGATGCGATTGAACATACGAAGGCCTGGGAGATCTGCTTAGCTCCAGTGCAGGTCCTAAAATCTTGAGGTTCGCAGGCGTGCCAGTCAATTTGACCCCGCAATTGACAAGGAGAATATTAGCTTAGGGATTCAATCGGCCAATAAGAATCCCGCTAGCCGATTGCCGAAGGAATGCTTGAGCATCGGCTGAAAGCTGATGATAAAACTTTGTCCGGGCCCCAGCTGTCCGCGCCCGGGTCTCGTGCCCGTGCCCGGGTCCTCGTGCCCAGGTCCTCGCTCCCGGGTCCTCGCTTGTGCTCGTGCCTAGGTAGCAGCAATTGCACATCGGCTATCGGCCGATACGGACTGATGTAGGCTCCTTGTAGCCAATGGCCGATGGCACATGTGTATCGGCTAGGAAACCGATAACGCTATAAGCAAATAGATAAGCTGTCAGTATAACATGTGCATCGGCTAGAAGCCGATGATAAAATAGATAGGCAGAATAGTAAGCTAGCCGACTGCCAAGGAAACACATGTGCATCGACTAGAAAACCGATGATAATATAGATGACCAAAATAGTAAAGATAATACAGTCGGCTTTATAAAAAGATAACCTATCGGCTAAGCACTCCGATAGAACGTCGCATTTACACCGATCGGCTCGTCAAGGATAAATCTATTATTATCAATCTAGTAGTTCAGACCTAACTGATGCAGCACAGATTAATAATAATAAAGGAACCTCAACAAGCCGATAGACCTAATGCAACTGTGATGTAATAAGATAACTTATCGGCTATACATTCCAATAAGACACTTGCGCAAAAACCATCAACCTAGCAGCAACGATTTATCGCTGGCAGCTCAGTAGGTCGGACCCAACCGATGCAGCACGAACTGATGATAAATCGCCCCCAGTAAGCTGATAAGATCTACGCACGCGTGATGTGGTATACCTGATCGGCCTAAGAGGTCGGACCGAACCGATGCAGCCGTAGACAGGGCAGATACACCTGGGTAAGGGATGACGAGTCTTACCCTCTCGCAGGAGTTCGGACCTAACCGATGCAGCCCCGCTCGAGAACCAAGAACCCGTCGAAAGGTTGGCGATGCGCCGAATTTGATTGATCTATGTGGAATTTACAAGGTGCCCGGGCGTACGTATTTATACCCCGAGTTACATGAGTCCTTATAGGACACGGAACAGGACTTTCCTAACTAGAAAAGGAAAACTAACAGACCTGATCGGACAAGAGATCAGGTTTCCTAAAAGATAAAACTATCTAATAGATAAGATAAATAACTGCCATAACGTGGTCTTCACGATTCCTTCTCAAATCCGGTTTCTTCTGGATTAATTTCCTCCGGTTGATATAGCTTCTATCTTTACCGAATCTGATATGAGCCGTGCCAAATTTTGGCGTTAACACTGACTACCCAGTTGTGTCCTAACTGCAATTTCGGGTTCTTGACCATTCTGATGTGTAGCCCTCGAAGCTGAGGTGAAGACCCGAACAGAGGGGGAATCCAAGCTGAAGGAGGCCAAGAGGGCCAAAGCTGAGCTCGAGAAAGACAAGGCTGACTTGGAGAGGGCCAACGCCAAGCTCGAGAGAGAGAAAGTTGAACTAGAGAAGGCCAAAGCCAAATGGGAGGCCGACTATGAAAGTAAGACTCCGCTCTGATAATGATCTTAACCAATCCATTAGGTACTCTGTCTGTAGTTTTGCCTAACAATTTTACTTGTTGATGAACCTGGGCAGCTGCTAGAGCCAATGCCCAAATCTAGTTTCAGGCCTTTGCAGAGGAGATAAAAGTTGTCAAGGAGTCACGGGAGATCTTCGCCGAGTCTGCAAAAGGGCTCCTTGACGTAATGGACCCTCACTACGTGGGAACCAGCTCCGACACGATCTCCCAGGTGTAGGCGTGCCTTAACGAAGCCTTGAGTACCCTGAAGAGGTACTCGGACGAGCATGTTGTTGTCGGCGTAGTCCAAACCCTGGCGATGACCAAGTTGATCTACCCCAGGGCAGATCTTGAGGCCATTGGCGAGGGATTTGCCGAGGAGACAACACCTGAGGAGGCACTGGAGCTGATAACCCAGGCGAGGCCGACTGCAGAGGTGATCACCCGAGACCTAGGTATGTACGAACAATCCACCATGCAGTCGGTGTATATAAATTTTTGTAAGGACATGTGTAAATATATGTGCAATGCCACCAAGCTCTGAGTTTTTACTTAGTTGTCATTAGTTTTACTCGACTATATGGTCTACACCGAGTTAGTCTATAAGAACTTAATAAAATTGTTCACCACAGAAAGCTGTACTTGGGCAAACATAACAAAGTCGTTGCAAAACTTCATAACTTAAGTAAGAAGACAGGCTCGTATATTATTGACAAAGCACATATAATACATGCAGCCCCCGACTCACTACTCGGTTGGAACAAGTGGCGTAGTGAGTAAGAGAAAAACTGTACACATGGGAAATATAAAACTCAGGTATAGAAAGGACGTAGTTGTTCTATATTCCATGAGTTGCTGACGAGGGCACCGTCTTTGGTCTTCAGTCGGTAGGCACCTGGCCGGGTGGCCTCGGCGATAATGAACGGCCCTTCCCATATTGGGGATAGTTTATGCCTGTCTTTGGTGGTTTGTATTTTTCTCAAGATGAGATCCCCGACCAAAAAGGCACGGCCACGGACATTGCGATTGTGGTAATGATGTAGGCCTTGAAGATACCGGGCCGACTGGATTGTTGTGATGTCCCTCGCTTCTTCCAACTGATCTAGTTCGACCAATCGGGTATTGTTGGATGTGTCTTCTGAGTAAGCCCGGACTCGTGGGGAGCTGAACTCTAACTCGGTTGGTAGCACAGCCTTAACACCATAGACCAAAAAGAAAGGGGGTTGCCCTGTTGCCCGACTAACCGTGGTTCTAAGAGACCAGAGAACGGATGGGAGTTCTTGTACCCACCGGCCCACGTATGGTTGCAATCGGTCGAATATCCTAGCCTTGATACCTTGTAAGACCATGCCATTGGCACGCTCAACCTACCCATTGCTCCATGGGTGTGCCACAGATGCATAACAGATCTTGATGCTGAAGTTATCACAGAAATCTTGAAATGCGCCGCCCGTGAACTGAGTACCGTTGTCCGTTATGATGCGGTTAGGAACCCCGAATCGGTATAATATACTCATGATGAAGTGCTTTGCTCTTGTCACTGTTATGGTAGCAACGGGTTTTGCCTCAATCCACTTGGTGAACTTATCCACTGCGACGAACAAGTGTGTGAACCCTCCTAGCGCTTTCTTAAAAGGCTCGACCATGTCAAGCCCCCATACTACAAAGGGCCAAGAGATTGGTATGGTTTGAAGTTCTTGGGCTGGGAGATTTGTTTGTCTTACATAGAACTAACAACCCTTGCATGTGCGGACAATGTCTTTAGCATCTGTTACTGCTATTGGCCAGAAAAATCCCTGCCTGTAAGCCTTTTCGACTAACGTCCTGGATGCGGCGTGGTTGCCACATATGCCCGAGTGGATCGATTGCAGAATCTGCTTGCCCTCGTCGGGTGTGATGCAGCGCATGAGGACACCGGATGCACTTCTTCGGTACAGGTCTTCTCTGATTACTAGGAAACTTTTGCTTCGATGTTTGATTTGTTCGGCTTGATTGCGATCTTCTGGGAGTTCATCGTCCAGGAGGAATTTGAGAACAAGAGTCTGCCAATCTTCGGATATGATCAGTACTTCATCCATTGCCAGGGTAGGTTCATCCTCCGACTGCTCTAGCACTGGTTTCTTCTTGACTGATGGCTCCATTAGTTGCTCGACAAAGATCCTAGTCAGGACCACTTCTCTCTTGGATCCCATGTTAGCCAGTTCGTCTGCTGCCTCGTTGTATTGTCATAGGACATGAGTTATCTCCAGCCCATCGAACTTGTTTTCCAGCTTTCAGACCTCCTGACAGTACGCTGCCATGGTATCATCGAGACATGTCCAGTCTTTCCTGACTTGGTTGACCACGAGTTGGGAATCTCCATTCACAACCAGTCGATGAATGCCGAGTGATATAGTAATGCGGAGCCCGTGGATGAGTGCCTCGTACTCGGCGACATTGTCGGAAGCCGGGAAGTGGATCTGTAGAACGTACTTGAGTTTTTCACCGGTGGGTGACGTCAGTACGACGCCAGTGCCGGCGCTGCCGATTCTTAGAGAGCCATCGAAGTACATTGTCCAGTACTCTAGCTTCGCTGTTGATGTAGGCATTTGAACTTCTGTCCACTTGGCCACAAAGTCGGCTAGAGCTTGTGATTTGATTGCTGTCCGTGGCTGAAAGGTGATGTCGAACGCCATCAGCTCGAGCGCCCATTTAGCGATTCGGCCAGTGGCCTCGCGGTTATGAAGGACGTCCCCGAGTGGATACGATGTGACCACCGTGACTTGATGCGACTGGAAATAGTGCACTAGTTTCCGGACAGTGATGAGTAGGCCATAGAGCAGTTTTTGTATCTGCGGATATCTTATTTTGGAGTCGGCGAGGACCTCACTGACAAAGTAGACTGGCCGTTGAACTTTTTGTATATGACCCAATTCGGATCGCTCGACCACCAGCACCATGCTGACTACCTGGGTGGTTGCCGCTAGATACAACATTAATGGTTCTTGGGGCATAGGCGATGCCAACATGGGTGGTGATGTGAGAAATTTCTTGAAGTCTTCAAAGGCTTGCTGGGCTTCGAGAGTCCATTGGAAGTTGTCCGCTTTCTTCAGTAGCTTGAAAAAGGGCATGCCCCGTTCGCCTAGTCGGGAGATAAATCGGCTGAGTGCCGCCATGCAGCCTATCAGCTTCTGGACGTCCTTCTGGCTAGTCGGGGGTGCCATGTTCATGACTGCATTGACTTTCTCCGGGTTGGCCTTGATGCCGCGATGTGATACAATGAAGCCGAGTAGCTTGCCGGATGGCACACCGAAGGCGCACTTGTCTGGGTTCAACTTCATCTTGAATCTTCGAAGATTTTGGAAGGTTTATCCCAGGTCAGCGATGAGGTCTTCTTTTGACTTGGTCTTGATCACCACGTCATCGACGTAGGCCTCCACGTTGTGCCCAATCTGAGTGTGTAGACACCGCTGAATTGCTCGTTGATACGTTCCTGCAGCGTTTTTCAAACCGAACGGCATGGTGATGTAGCAGTATGCACCAAATGGCATGATGAAAGACATCTTTAAGTGGTCCTCCTCCTTAGGCTGATTTGGTGGTATCCCGAGTAACAGTCGAGAAAGCTGAGAAGTTTGCACCTCACAGTTGAGTCCACCACCTGATCTATTCTTGGTAGACCAAATGGATCCTTGGGGCACGCCTTGTTTAAATCGGTGTAGTTGATGCACATGCGCCATTTACCATTTTTCTTTCGGACCAGAACTGGGTTTGCCAGCCAGTCTGGGTGGTAGACCTCTTTGATGAACCTGGTTGCGAGGAGCTTGGTTATCTCTTCCCGAATAGCATCTTTCCAGTCTTGTGCAAAGCGCCGTAGCCGTTGTTTGACTGGCTTGGCGTCTGTCTTGACATTGAGGGTGTGCTTGATCACCTCCCTTGGTACGCCCGGCATGTCAAACGGTTTCCATGCGAAGATATCTCTGTTGGCCTGGAGGAAGGTGACGAGCACGTCTTCCTATTTGGGGTTGAGTCTGGTCCCGACTAGAGCAGTCTTGGAGGGGTCGGAAGGGTCTAGGGGGATCTTCTTCGTGTCAGAGTCCACTAAAATTCCCGACATCACTGCATTTTTGCTGGAACCTGGTCATCCTCGACTTCTGTTGTGACGGCTTGCCAAATGCTGTTGCATCCGACTACCGCCTCTTGCGATTGAACCAACTCGCAACTCTCCTTGTCGCAGGTGAAGGCTTGCTTGACATCGCTGCGGAGGGAGAGGACTCCGGTTAGCCCGGGCATCTTGAGCACCATGTAGGTATAGTGTGGTATGGCAAAGAATTTGGCGAGCGCCAGTCGTCCGAATATCGCGTGGTACGCGGTCTCGAAGTCGGTGACCTCAAAGCAGATGTTTTCTGTGTGGAAGTTATCCCGCGTGCCGAAGGTAACCGGCAAAGTTATCTGTCTGAGGGGAGTTGAAGATAGGCTAGGAATTATCCCGTGGAAGGGCACCGTAATTGGCCGTAGTTCTGAACGAGGAATCTTCATCTCATCCAGAGTCTTGGCGAACAGAATGTTGAGCACACTGCCTCCATCTATGAGGACCTTCTTCAGCTCGATATTTTTGACGACCGGGTCCAGGACGAGTGGGTAGCGTCCCGGGTGTGAAACCCGATCTGGGTGATCTGCGCGGTTGAATGTGATGGGCATCTCTGACCAGCGCAAATACTGGAGGGCATCCGCTGTAGAAACCGCATTGACGTCACGTGCTGTTTGCTTCTGCTTTCGCTTGGACTTGTATGAAAACGGTCCTCTGAAGATATGGTTGAGATCGGCCTAGGGATCTTGATAATCGTCGGCCAAGCCTGAGTCTGGCTTGTCCTTGTCCTTATCGGCGCTAGATGATGAAGTCTGCTCGGAGGCAAACTTTTTGAGCATGAAGCAGTCCTTGGCCATGTGTTTACCCTTGGGGTGGAAGGGGCAAGGCCTGTTCATAACCTTCTGGTATTCGTTGTTCCTTGGGGGTCGCGATCGGGTCCGCTCCACGTTGGCCACCTTGTTGTCCGACTTCCGCTTGCGGCTGCTGGATTTGTTCTGTGATGGCTCATTGTCAGCTTTAGCCTTTTGGTCTTTCTACCGGGACTCTTTCTTCTCGTCGAGGGCCTCTGCGACCGCCTCGGCCGAGTCGGCGTATTTATTTGCCATGTCAAAGAGGGCCCTGACAGAAGTTGGAGGCTTCCGAGTAAATTTGGCGATAAACGGGGTGTCTTTAACTCCCTTGCGGAAGGCAGTGATGATGACCTCGTCCTTGATCATGGGGATCAAATTGCGCATCTCGGAGAACCTTTTGATGAACTCATGAAAAGACTCATTCTTCCTCTGGTGCAGCTGATAGAGATCGTGCTCGGAAGACGGCCGCTCGTAAGTCCCCTGGAAGTTGGCTATAAAGCATTCCCGAAGCTCCCCCTAGGAGCCGATTGATCGCCTCGGGAGCCCTGTTAGCCATGTCCTCACTGAGTCGGCTAGGGTGACCAGGAAGTTGTTAGCCATGGCTTTGTGATCACCTCCAGTGGCTCGGATTGCCAGAGTATATACAGTGAGCCAGGACTCGGGGTTAGTCTTGCCGTCATATTTTTCAATTCCTATAGGCTTGAAGCCCGATGGCTAGTCGACGTCTTGTAGCTCTTGGGTGAAGGCTGGTACACCTTCATCTTGGTGAGGGCTCCGGCTCTGACCGTGACGGTTAAACCGCTCGTGGTGGGGACTGAAAAGCTCGTACTTGTCCTCCAGTCGGCGGCGCTCGTTGTCTTCGTGTTGGCGGCGCTCGTTGTCTTCGTGTTGGCGGCGCTCGTTGTCTTCATGTTGGCGGCGCTGAGCATTGATGTCTTGGCAGAGGTCGCGTTGCAGACGGACTTGGAGATCTTGTTTGAACCGATGATCATTCTGCGGACGCCGCCGATTGTTGTTGTTTGTGTTGCCAAGAGACGTTTGGCGTTACTCCGCATGCGGCTGACTTGAGCCAGCCGCCCGACGTCGTGCTAATGCGGACAAGACTACCGCTGGAGAACCTGACCGGTTGGTCGGTACAAGTGTATCGCTCAACTGCTGGTGCTGTTCATAGGCAGCAGCTGTTATCATTGCCTTGATTCTGGCTATAGTCGGGGTGGCCTGATGATCAGGCCCGAGCTGGAGTGTGTCCTGCAGGGTTGCAGCGGCCACAACGTTCTGTTGTGGAGTGACAAAGACGTCATGGTTGCTGGCTCTAGTTTGGAGGATCTATTGCTGAGCGGTTCAGCCAGCCCTGCGTAGCTTGTCGTTGCGAGCCTCTCGTTCGGCCTCCTCCTGTTGGTTAGCGGGCCTCCTCTTCTTGCTCCCGTTGTACTCGACGCACCTCCGGCAGAGGGGTTGATGCCATGAAGATTTCTCGAGGCAGAAGGAAACTTGCCAGACTGGTGTCCGAATTGGAATTTGAACCGTTGTCCGACTTGGAGTCAGAATCCAAGTGTCGATGCTTTGCACCGGCAATAAAACTATGGGGCTACTCGGCGAGGGTGAATTCGGTGGATTGCAGAGGAACATAGAAGGTTTATACTGGTTCAGGCCCCCGATGTGAGGAAATACCCTACGTCCAGTTGAGGTGTTATTCCTCTGAGGTGTTTGATGATCGGTGATCTTGTTGTCCTTGCCCTGAGGGGCGCCCTGCCTCCCTTTATATACTAGGGGACAGGTGTACATGATAAGGATCCCAGCTGGATACGGCCAAGGGATTTCCTCCTTAAAGATAGAGTCCTATCTGACTAAGACCATGTTTCCTTACTATACAAGGCAAAGCCTGCCGGATGCTATCTTATCTCTAATTATATGGTTCGGCCCATCCTCTATCTGAGTGGCCCATGTACTAGTAATGAGGTACCCGGGGCCCATGGCCTCCACAGTAGCCCTTGAGACCATCATAGTTGAGCCACAGCTGATGCCGAGTGCTCGTCCTCCACGGTGAAGGTTGCCCGAGTGCAGTGCCCCCGAGTACTCTTTGTCCGAGTAAGTCTTCTTCCGAGTCCTGCTTCATGTCAGCTGGCAGCGAGGCTATGAAGGGCTTCGTGTAGATATATGAATAGTGTGCGCCGAATAGGCGCACCTATTAGGTGTAGCCCCCGACTTTGTGCTTAATTGTGAAGACAATTAAACATAAAGTCAAAGATCTTTAACCTGGAAGTCTTTCCCGAGTAAATTACTACTGTTATATGAGACTCTTCGGTATCATGTCAACCGGAATAAACTTGATAGTCTTGCCGAGTAGGAGACTACTCGTATGTAGGACTCTTCGACTTCATGTCAGTCGGAATATGTGTTTATAGTCTTGCCGAGTAGGATGCTACTCGTATATGGGACTCTTCAGCGTCATGTCAGCTGGAAAAAAGGGGTTTATAGTCATTTCCGAGTGGCGTCCCACTCGGAAGTTAGACTCCTCCGCATCATGTCAGCAGGAAAAAGATATTTATAGTCTCTCCCGATGTAACAGCCTGTCCTCCAGAACCGCGCAGCCCAGCCCATCCGACGGGCGGGCCCACTTACACATAGCACCCCACTTACACTTTCGTCCTCGCTTCGTGTAAAAGGGTTAACCCGGAAGTGCTATGGTTGGAGGGACAAGGCCTTATAAGTTGGTTCAACCCTTGCTCAACTAGCAAGGTGGTACTAATCATGTGCACACCGCACTCATGGGCCATATCCTAATTGGGCCAGGATGTCACACACACCCCCCCTCAAAGGACCTGGCGTCCCCGCCAGTCCAACTTACCCGCATAGCCACACAGGCATATAGGCAAATGTCCAGGAACGCGCCCCCTCTTAGCGCACGTCCGTACGTCCAGTGCCGGCGCCATATGCCATGCCATGTGCCTCACACCGAGCCCACATGCGCCATATGCCCGCACACTGACCCGTATGCGCAACCGCGAGGGTCGGCTCTAATACCATTTGTAACAGCCTGTCCTCCAGAACCGAGCAGCCCAGCCCATCTGACGGGCGGGCCCACTTACACATAGCACCCCACTTACACTTTCGTCCTCGCTTCGTGTAAAAGGGTTAACCCGGAAGTGCTATGGTTGGAGGGACAAGGCCTTATAAGTTGGTTCAACCCTTGCTCAACTAGCAAGGTGGTACTAATCATGTGCACACCGCACTCATGGGCCATATCCTAATTGGGCCAGGATGTCACACCCGAGTAGTGCACTACTCGAAAGTTAGACTCTTCCGCATCATGTCAACGGGTAAAATGTTGCTCATGGCAACTGATGGCCACGCATGTAGGCCGAGTACCACTTTATGAAAATAAATCCACGGCGTGGTCAGGTGTACCCAAGAAAGATATCTGTATCTCCAATTTTAATGAAGACTAGCTTGTGATCCTTGTAAGGATATATCCTCGAGACCTGGTGATTAAAATAGATACCCAAACATATATGTTTTGGCAATAAGGCTCTCATGAAGCATACCTGTTTACCTCATCGGCTCCTATCAGTAGCACCAGCACTATAATTTCAACTCAGCCTGCGGGCGGCCCACATGGAGCATGCTACTGTAGGAACTCATATCTTGTTGGCCCAGTGCCGACTATGTAGGCCCAAGCCCATCTAGTCGGTGTCAGCTCTATAAAAGCAGGGAGAGAGAAAAAGATTACCTCATATTCCCCAAATCAGCCAACCGCTTCGTCTTCCGCCTTCGCGCCCAACTTTTCGCCTCCCGCTCGGCTAGGGTTAGCTACTGCCATTCCCACCTGAACTCGGGCGATTCCGATCCCCTCTGTTTGATCCAAGCCCCCGATTTGCTTTTCCCCAAATCTCATCGCCTCCAGTCATGCCGAAGGCTTCGGATCTTGCGGGGGCGCCGGGAAATTCTTGGCCGGTGTCGGATTGTGGATCGGTGAAGCTGAAGCGGCTGGAAAGTGAACTGAAGTTGCCCAGCCAAGAAGTGATTCGCTGGCGGTCGGCTAAGGGTGAGTTTGTCCCAAATCCCCGACCTGGTGAAACGGTAGTTTTTGCCTCTTTTTTCGATCGAGGCTTGTGCCTTCCGTCTTTTGATTTCTTCCGCCGCATCCTTGACTTTTATGAGCTAGAGTTGGTGCATTTGAATCCCAACTCGATTCTTCAGATCTCTGTCTTTGTCACTCTGTGCGAGTGCTATTTGGGTGTGGAACCCCATTTCAACTTCTTTAGGCATTTGTTCCACATTAAACCTCAACCCTCCAAAAATAGCATCAATGTAATTGGGGGGGCTGGTCTTCAATTGAGGAGTGATAGGAAAAAGTCGTATCTTGATCTTCCCTTGAAATCCTCCTTGAAGGGCTGGCACAAGGAGTGGTTTTATTGCACAGATCTTGCTCCCTCCTTGCGGCCATTCACCGGCTCGCCACCGGTAGTTTTGCCGAATTGGTCGGCGGACCCGACCTATGAAGAGATGGGTCAAGTGCACCAGCTGCTGACGAAGCTGAATAATTTCAAGAAGGCTGGCCTGACCGGTCCCTGGGTAGCCAGGCGGTTCCTGACTCGGTGCTTCCAGCCCCTGAAGCTGAGGAGCGCGTTTGGCTGGGATTACCAGGGAAAGCATGACCCTGACCGGGTCAGTCGGGAATCGGCCGACGAGCGGAAGGTTACGGAGACCCTATTCGGATTCTTCTCCAGCGGGGTGATTGAGACCGAGGACAAGAAGAGACGCATTGCATCTTACAGGCGCAGTTGGCCCCGGTCCGAGGTAACATCCGTCTTCCCTTCGTAGTGCATGCCCGTGGACTCGGATATCTAAGTCCCCGACTGTATATGATGTATCTTGTTGAATTTCTTGTAGTGGTGAGTGGAGTTTGATGAGGACTCCCACCCGTTGTCGGCCGTCGTGTCGAAGAAGAGGCCGAGAAGTCCTTCAGCTGCCCAGCCCAACTCTAAGAGAGCAGGGAAGAAGCCGATATTATATCGGGGCGAGGGGGCTATGACGGCGCGCGCCGTGGCCGGAAGCCTAAAGATAAGGGACGCCGTCGCCGCGACGCCCGAGCGGTCAAGTCCTAGGTTGAGACCTGCGGGTTTGAGCCCGATGTTGTCGAGTCCGGCCGTGGCGTCACCGTGGGGCCGGCTAGAGCAGACGCCGCCTGGGGTGGAGGCGCCCAAGCTGACCACACCGGAGTCGGTGCCGACTCGGGTTGATGCGCCGCCGCCGATTGTGACGCCGACCGGGCCGACTGCCAGAGCTAGCGCTACGCCGGGGGCCAGGTCGCCCGGCAAGAAGCTGAAGTTCTCCAAGAGGTGCGCTGCTCCGGGTCTTCTGAAATCCTTGTGTGTTGAAGCAGTGTCGTGATGCATTGTTTCATCGTGCAGGAAGCGGGCCGATATCAATCTCAAGGAGGTCGACCTGACCGCTCCACTTGATGAGCCTGCCCTAGCCGAGCCAGCGGCCGCGGACACACCTATTGAGCCGGTGGCCAGCCTGGTCGTGGAGACCGAGGTGGCCCCGACTGCAGGGTCGCTGCCGCCACCCGACCGAGAGGCGGCTGCTGAGGCTGAGGCCCCAGCCCCCGAAGCGTCGCTCGTCGCGGAAGCCGCGAACGGAGCCCCTGAGCCGGTCCCCGAGGTCGCGGGGGATGGTGTCGCTGAGGCTAGGACCCCATCGCTGCTGTGGTCGTCGTCGTCGCCGCCGCCAGAGATCCCACATCTGCCCCAGATCGAAGCTCCTCCACGCGTGATGCCCCGGACATTCACGTGGACGGCCCCTGATGGGATAGCGAAGAGCTTCAGGCTTGATGAAGTCGTCGCGAGGAGGGAGCACGAAAGCTTGCTTCGCGCCGCCATCAGCGGGTCCCAGGGAGTCGTGGTATGATTCTTGTGGTAGAGCCTTGGCAATCTTCTTGTTTTGATGTCCGACTCCGTCCTTGATCCGTCACTCATCCTGAGCAGAAGCTTGTCAACCGCAATGAGGCGATGATGGAAATCTTGGTCGAGGTGGCTCCCCACCTCACAGAACTGGAGCAGCTCTGGGCGTTGAAGGCCGAGATGGAGGCGCATCATGCGGGGAGGGAGGCCTAGCTGAAGAGTGGCGCCGATCAGCTCCGGGAGGAGACATGGGCCCTAGCCGGAAAGATCAGAGGTAAGATCCCCAAATATATCTTCCCGACCGAACCGTTGACGCATTCATTTAGCTGCGTTGTGTCACAGCCCCAAATCTAACTTCAGGTAATTAGTGCCATGACCTACTGTCATTAGAATGCACAAAATAAAGTTTGCAATATTTAAACCTTCAATAGTTAAAACCCTAATCAACAATAATGGACCAACTCCCAACAGCGCAACAAATTTCACAGAAACATATATGGAAAATAATTTATTCAAATACTAGATTATTTATCATGAATCAATATAATTTTTCCAGAATGTATTTCATTAGTTTAGACCCCTTAAAAATTCCAAACAAGTTTCAGCCTGGATCCTTCTCCTTGACATATGCATTTGTACCATCTAAGGATTTTCTGAAGATGTTAGGTTGTGCATAAAATCATGGAAAAATCCTTGTGAACACTATGCCACCAAATCAATCCACTGTAAATTTTACATAATTTTATCACTTCAATAAATACTTCAACCAAGTCCCTCAAATCAGCTAAACTAGGAAGCTAGCAGAAATAAGTTGGGTTACTTCTAAAATTCACCAAATAAAAAATGAAGATTAATTAGGCAGCGCAATTCTACCAACAGGTGTGACACCATGAACCCTACCACTAGTAATTTTGGCTCAATTTAATTCCCAAAGAAGTCACATGAAATAATAGGAGCAAAGCCCTAGGGACATGAATCAAGCTGCAGAAAAACTGGATCAGTGACCCCAATTTGCAAATTCGCCAAAAATAAACCAGACCACTTCTAGGAATGAAATTTGGTCAGCATGTTAAACACATCTTCCTCTATCTCCAGTAATTATCCCATAATTTATCTCTCTTATTTATCTGCTGAAATCACAGATGCAAGTCAGCTGTCCATACAGCTCACAACACTTAGTCTCTAGAGATTTCTCCTCTCATCTCTCACTGACCAGTGGGACCCACAACACCCTGGCCCACCTGTAAGCCTCTGCCAGTCTTGGGATAGTGAGTTTCACCCCATTTCTACCCATGCCTCTCTCCTCTCCATAGGAATTAACTCCAAGGACCCACAAGTCATAGAGTGAAGCTAGCCACAAGTGTGTAGAAAAGTGTTGTCTTACATGTGGGACCCACACTGAACACTGTAGCACTAGAGCAACTCAGCCCTGCATGGCACAGGTGTCACTGCCTCCTTCTTCTCCTCCCTCACAGCGCACACAGAGAGACCTAGATGAGCTCCAACCTTGGAGACCTCGACCATTTCGCCCCTAATCTCGCCAGCAGAACCTCCTCCTCATCCTCTTCACGCTCCCACTGAGAAAGCCAACGGTATCCCCAAAGATCACCGGAGACAGAGCCATCCTCCCTGCCGCCGAAGATGTTCGATCGAGTTTGAGCCAGCGCCGGTGAGTTCCATCCTTTGTCAACCCCAGGAACACGATCTACACATTGTAATCATTCCATTTTCACACTTTACAGCCCTAGGATCACCAGTCGAAGCTGCCGTGTTCCGCTTTCTGCTCTGCAGTGCCGCCACCATGTCATCTCGCCATTCCGGCCACCTTGAAGCGAGTTTGACTGAGCCACTGCGCCAACGTCGTCGCCTCACCTCTGGAAGTTAGCTAGCCGAAGGAATTGAGTTATGATGCTGTGAAGCTAGAGATCGGCCTCCGTCTTCCCCAACTCCGGTCATCGCTCCACCGCGGCCGTTCCTGTCGATTCGGTGAGCAATTTGTCGATTCCTTGCACATAGAGTGACCTCAAGCTGTCCTTGACCTTGTGTGCGTGACATCTTGGTAATCCATGGGCTAGATCGAGCTACCGACGGTAAAACCGAAGCTACCTCGCGCCGCCGAAAGACATCGCAGTCACTGCACTTCATCCAAGCTTCTCAGTCTCGACAAGCCACACGATGAGCTTCCTAGAGTCCACTAATATCTCCTGCATGCACTGGTTTGCCTAGAACCCGGCCATAGCTCGGTTTGCCCCAACGTCCTGAAAGCCTCTGCCGCTAGAACTCGCCGCCGGCGAGATTCCGGTCACCCGAGGTGTCAAGAAGACCACCCTTAGCTCCGCCATGAACTCCTCTATCTTTTCTCTTTGGGGCCCGACTACAACCGACGCCGCCATCGCCGTCGCCGCCGCCGCCGAGAAGCCCGAACTGCTTGCACCTCCTCTGTTTCGCCACGCCGGACCATCCACTCCTAGTCCGGACGGTCCGTTCCTTTGTCCCGGTCTGCGCCTGCTCTGTTTGTCTCTATGCCGCGCTGACCCCACCTGTAAGAGAGAAAGAGAGAGGAAAAGAAAAGAAGAGAAATGTTAAACTGAATTGATTCTCCAACAGAAAGATAGCTAAACTTTGAAAATCAATATCGAATTCATTTTAACTCCAAATTTGATGGAACAAAATTTGTGGGGATCACCAAATTATGCACTTTAATTCTGTGGAATAAAATCTGGAGAAACCAAAGCCTAATATTTCTCAAAAATAATAATTATCATGAAGTATATGAACTTTATATGAATTTAACCATTTTCTGTTTACTTTAAATTAAGGTTTGGTAAAAACCAGAAATAGTTGACCTTTCATGCAGTAAACTGACATTTAGTTATACTTACATCAATGATACTTTGTCTATATAAATCATACACTAGGATTTAAATGATATAAAAAAGGAAAGGATTAATATATTCCTAGATTTCCAAGGTGCATAAAAGTTTCATTCCTTTTTCAAAAATAACTTGAACATAGGATCAGTAAGCTCCTCTTATCATGTTTGTCACTTTTGTAAAGTATCTTATAAAACTTTTGTATATGTCTTGTACACAAAAATGTATTTCTATAACCATTAATATATAGGGACTCCAAAATTCATAATAAAATGTCTATAAATCCAAATTGAGTAAACACAATTTTGTTAAAACCAGTAGGTTATGTTCTTTTATATAAAAATACATGCCTTTATGAAATCTTAATAGAAAATGTCAGTTAACTATAATAACTTAAGGTTACAATATAAATAATTACGAAACAACCATTTTCAGCATTCCTACCTTGTTATTTTTGAATCTCCCAATCTGGGGATGCAAATGACTTGGTTCTTTCTCCTAAACTTTTGTTAGGTCATGCCCTACCTACTGTATTTATCTCATAATTAATTGATCATGTTGCATAGACATGTTTAATTGCTTCTTATTTGCATATTGCTTCTTATCGATAGATTCTGAGGATACGGAGTACGTGGAGACTAACCCAGGAGTTGAGAGTGACCCATCGCTGCAGCAAGGCAAGCGTCTAAGCATATTGAACCTATGTTTTCAATAAATTGATTTGTTTGTGAAAACAATATCTATATGCATGCTTCAGTCTATTTAAAATGGAAAAACGGGTAGAGTCAATATTACCCAATTGTATGCATTTCCATTCCTTGGTTATTGATGCCATGTTTATATATTGTCACCCCTGGTTAAGGACTTTGGGATACTTTTATTTTACCGAATGCTTAGCCATGCTTAAATCTAGACTTAGAAAAGTCCGATAGATGGAGCTATCGGTTCAAAACTAGTTTAAAGCGAATAAATGGGTTCAAATCTGAAAAAAATAACCTTTGAATAATAATTGAAAATATGTTTTGACTTGGACGGATGATAGGGCGATGAAGGGATGGTGTTTCCCCGATGCACGTAGCTCCGTCTGGGTCGTAAAGGACCGAACATGTTGACATCTATTCAAGCAACCTATGTACTTCCACACGCCGGGAGTGGGACGGCTTAACTCAGTAGCACGGGAGGCTGTGGCCATCTACACCCGTCCGTCAGTCGTGAGGAGGGATTTCCGTTGGAGGACCTCGAGTGTGCCTAGCTATGGCCAGAGGTGCCTCCCACGACGGTGAGCCTGCCTTAGTCATCACACACGCACGACTAAGTCGTCGGGGGCCCAGACGTGGTTTAGGTGGTTGGGGCTAAGCGTGCAAAAGGTTTTGTTGTGACCTCTAGTCTGCACTCAATGTGTAGAGTGTGGGTACAGATATGTACGTATCAAACTAGAGTGTAGCCGTTGGGCTTCTATCACATCGTGTGGGTAAAGATATACACCTCTGATCAGAGTAAGAACTATTCGAATAGCCGTGTCCACGGTTACAGGACGACCGCTTGATGTGTTAGTTAATGTATGTTAGCGACAAACTTGGGAGATATAGTTACGGGATTATGTGACTATATGTTGATTTAGGATAGTCATGGATGAAAGGGGTTTCTATAAAAGGTTTTTGGATATTAAATATGACTTGGGTTAGTCATGAGAAAGGATATGCTTGTGTAGCATAATTGTTTGGGCAATGGTAGCCCATGGATGATGATTATGACTTGGTTTAGTCATGAGAAAGGATATGCTTGTGTAGCATAATTGTTTGGGCAATGGTGACCCATGGGTAATGTTTAGAGCACGGTTGGTGCTCATTTATATTTCATTTTCAGAACTATAAGCTTGCTGTCCTAAAAATTCAGATTGTGTTATTTCTCAAAATGATTATAGTTTCAAGTATTACTTGCTCAATAAAATCAGCTTTATGCAAAATCAGAGTCACATAGCCATATTCCTTGATGTAGAGACTAGCATTACTCCTTTGTACTATTAATACTGTGTAAGTCTTGCGGAGTACCATTCGTACTCATGTTGCATCTTTTCAGGTGAGGATAACGACGAAGATGGTGTGATCTACTATTATCCCGCCGAGGGTGGCGAGGATAATGTGTAGTTGAAGTTAAGCTCTGCCCCAGTTGGTTGCCCTGTGGTATGGGTTTTGGCACCACTGGTTTTTGTTTTGTGTTTATTTCCGCTGCAAAGCTTTTGTGCCACTTTGTGATGAATTAGGGTGTGAACCCCTTTATGTAATACTTGTAACTCTGCTGCTCGTTTATCCATATTTAGAGTACTTGTGATGTTTATCAATTGCTTGCGATGAAAGTGTGAGACTAGTCGCTTTCCTGGGGACTAGCTGAACATGAGTATGAGTTGTGTATAATTGAGATGGTTGGGGAATAGTGTAACGCCCTGAAAATCATCTTAATTAAAAATTATCGTGGGTAAATGGAAATACAAGAATACACTAGAAAATTTTTGTTTGAGAAAAGAGTTTGAATAAAATTTTGAAATTTCCAATATTAAAAATCCCAAGTTTAAATCTTTAAATAAATATTTGGGTGCTTTTATATTCCATGGTTTTGTCGGAGTATTTTAAGCATTTGAGTATTTACAATAATAAATTCTTCGTGTCTCATGGTGGCATTTACTTTTGGTAAATTCCCCGTGATTTAATAAACTCTCTGAAATTTTCTTGGATTTTTCGGAGCTACAGAATTAGTTTTAATGCTATAAAGATCACTAAAGTAAGTAAATAAATATAAATAAATTCCTTTTCTTTTCCCCTGTTTGGGTCGTTTCTGATTCAGTCCTTTGAAGTCTCCCTGTTTATCATGAACTCTGACTCCCTTTTCTGCTAGGGTTTTGTGTTGTTCCCAAAACCCTAAAGTCACCTCAAAAATCTAAATTCGGAGTTACCGGATTTATTCATTTTGAAATCCTAGAACTCTTTTGGACTCCCAATCCGAGATCCTCTGTATTCGAAATATTTATATTTTCCTTTGAGATAAATCCTAGATATTCCCTTAAACTCCTTTTTTGTCAAAATAAATCTAAATCTCCAATTGTGTGAGATTTCTCCAAATTCCGGTGCCAACAAAACATCCTCGTCAATTCCCTAATCCTAAAATATTTTATTCGGAATATTCCATTTTCCAGTTCCCAGGAAAATATTCTAATTTCCCGCATCTCCAAAATATTCATCTATTTTGGATATATAAATATTTCCCAGAAAATCCCCTCTAGTTCCCAACCCAATGAATAATCCGATATTTTATTCTCCAAATATTCCTTGAATATTCTGATATTCTATTCCCCAATTATTTCTCGAGAAAATATTCTCCATTATCTGAATCCCACAAAATATTTCATTTCCTAGACCCTACTAAATATACTTTTGCTTTCTAAATTCATCCAAATACCCTTCGATTCCCAATATATATATATACGTGTATATATATATATCCTCGTACTTAGATAATTCCAATGTCCTGAATATTTCCGAAATTTCTAAATTCCAGAACGCGACTCAGATTCCACAAATATCCCCAAATTCCAATTTTTGCGAAATTAAAATTTTCCAAAAAAAGATTCCCATTTTTTCCTTTCCAATATTTCCCTTTTATTTTCTTTTTCTTTCCCTTCTTTTTCTTTTCTCTCCGGGCCACTGTTCCTCTTCCTTATCCTTTCTTCTTCTCTCCTCTGCCTCCCGAGGCCGAGCTGCCTCTCCTGCCGCCGAGCCGAGTCCCAGGCCAGCCTGCGCCGGTCCGCCGCTGCGCTTCCCCGGCTCTGCAGCCTGCGCCCAGTCCGCCGCTGCCGCCGGCCCAGCCCAGCAAGCGCCGCCGCGCGCGAGAACCCGCCGCCGCCCCTATATATGTTACAGCCGCCATCCCTGTGACCTAGCCGGCTCTGCTCCTCTCCACGCCGCCAGGCAGCCGCCCCGCTCTGCTTCCGCAGCCGCCGCCGCCTCTTCTGCTCCCAGCGCCGTCGCCCGTGCGTCGTCGCCGTTCTCTGTGCCGCGCCGTTGCCTCGCTTCCCGTGCGCCGCCGTCGCTCAGCCACCGCTGCCCTGCAGCTGTGCGCCGCCGCCCCTACTCCCGTGCGCTGTCACCGCCGTCGCCAACTGCCTCAACCGCCGCCCTGCCGACTGTCTCTGCCTTGCCGCCGACAGAGGTCGCCGTGGTCGTCGTCATCCCCGTCGTCCCCAATGCCCCATCTTCTTTTCCTCCTTCGACGCCTCGGATCGGGAAGCCGCCTGTCGTCGTCGCGTCATCCCTGGCGTCTCCGTCTAGTGTCACCGTCGAGCTGCCGTCCTCCTCCAGCCGCCGTCGCCGTTCCCTCTTCGTCGGCTTCGCCGCGCTGCCAGCGCCGGTCTGCCGTCGCCTCTGCTTCGCCGCCGTCGTCTTCGATCCCCACCGCCGGTGAGCATTCGGACTGAAGCCGCCCTTCTTTGGTTCGTCGCTGCCATCGCTCTTTTCCAATTGGCATCGTCGCCCATCCTCCTCTGCCTCTTGTTCGTCGTCGCCGTTGCCAGGTAGTCGTCGTCGTCGTCTATTGCCTGTGCGCCGTTCTCTCCAGTGCCGACGTCGCTGCCTCTGCCGCCCTCTGTCTTCCCCCATCTGCCGCCGTCGCTTGGAGTCCGCCGCCTCGCCGTCTGCCTCGCACCGCTTCTGCTCCCCGCCCGGCATCGTCGCCGCCGTTTACAGCGACGCCCGTCGCGTCCTCATCTGCTTGCTGTGCGCCGTCGGTTGGTCGCCGCGCCAGCGGCAAGGCCATCTCGCCGCGCCCACCTTTGCTTCGTTGTCGCCGGCATCTAAGCCTCCTCTCCGACCGTGTTGCCCCAAGGGCGCCTCCCCTCGTCGCCTCTGCCTCCTGCTCCTCGTCGTTTTTCGCTAAAATGACAAGCGCCGCTACGTCCCCCGCTGTCGTCGTGCCGGCCATCGCCCGCTCCCTCCTGGCCGTCGCGTCGCCTGGGTCGCTGCTCCGTCGCCGGTCCGCCGCACCGCCTTCAGGCCGTCTTTTCCGCCACCCGGTGTCGTCGCCTGCCGTCGCCATTCCTGCTGTTGCCTGCAGCGCCACCATCGCTACGCCACCTCATCCCATCCCTGCTCTACTCCCCATCTGCCGTTGTCTCGGCCGACGAGCCATCATCGCCGTCTCTATGATTCAGTGCCGCCGGTGAGCCCGAAGTCTGTCGCCATCGCCGTGTCCCTCCGGCTCGTCTTGGCCACGCCGTTCCCGGTCCGTCGCCCTTGTTGCCTCTGTATGCCATAGGACACCGTCATCACATTGTCGGACATTCTCAGCAGTATTCTCCTTTGTGACCTTAGAGCCCCGGTGTTTCTCCCAGTGCATGACTAGGGGACCCGAGGCATAGTGCCCCAATAAATCTCAATCGTCTGATAATCCGAAGTCGATCCGAGCCACCTTGGCCGCTAACCCTTTTAATCGGTCAAAGCCATGTCAGCCCTAGCCACCTCAGCTGCCACTTCAGTGGTTCTATCCACGTGTCCATTCTTGTCATCGGTATACCAAAACCCCTCTGTTCCATAAGCTCAGCCCACCAAAAAACCCAGACATTGACCGGCGGTTCTATCACTTTGTGTGTCACTCTATGTGGGCCTCGATGACCGTCCTTTTCTTGTGACAGCTAAAATATTCTTGTTAAACCCAAAATCCAGAGAATATTCCCGAGAATATTCTTTTCTATTTCTTTTCGGAATTATTCCGAATTCAATATTCCAAAAGCCATATCTTTTCCGTCTGAAGTCCGAATCGACCCGTGTCTTCCTAAATTCATCTAAAATTATAATTTACTTGTTTATTTATTTTTATGTACTGTTTATTTGGAGTTTCTTAGGGTTTTTCCCTATTTTGTGTGTAGTAACGTATATCGTCGATTCGGAAGACTTCGGAGTCTGCGGAAGAGTTCGGAAGAGTATTTGAAGACTTTTGCGATTGCAAGGCAAGTCACATGACAATCTCCTTGAGCATGTTGATCCCAATTGTGAAACCTATTTTATTTTAATGTTATTGCATGAAATGTTTTCGAATGACATTATTGTGGGTATTTACTTATTATCCAATATCCATTGATAATTATGGCCATTTTGATGTTGATATTTATACCTTGATACCCTGGGTAATAATATTGACTAGCTAGATGTTTAATTATTTATCTGGCTAGATTATTTAGGATTTTGCTTAGCCATGCCTAGAAACTATAGTGTCATTTTATGTGGGTAATTAATGACTCATTTATGACTAATTATGGATTAATGGCTATATTTTCACGACCGTGAGTCGTGTTGATTAATTAAAATATGTCAAATAAAACTTGACCGAATGGTGGGTTGTGAGTATCAGGATTGTGATGTTGCTAGCGGTGCTCATGACAGTTAAGGACCGGTTCGCGGATTACCTATTACGAAGCAATACTCGTGCTAACCACAAGCCAGCATGGGTAATGGTAGGATCCAATGTGTAGTACGTTCAACTGGGGTCCACCATGGTGTGTTGTGGCTATGTCAATAAGACCACCATGGCTGCGTCAATAAGTCCATGTCTTGGGCGTTGGATCGTTTCCCAGACTCAGAACCCGATCAGTTCTGGCTGGAAACTGGTGGTCCAGCGGGTGGCTCCCTTGTTGTGCGGGTTACATGGAGGGTCCTATCACAATCTCTGTTCGGGTATTTTCGAGTATCGCGACGCATGGTTGACATGATGTTGAGATTGTGTCTTGTGGGTAAATTGGTCCATCTCTGGCCAGAGTAAAACTATTCGAATAGCCGTGCTCGCGGTTAATGAGCAGCCTAACAATGTTTCTGTGATTAGTCCTACACTACTCATTAATGGAAATAAATGATGGAATATGGATAGCTCCTGTTTGGAGGAGTTTTGGTTTGGGCCTGAACTGCGTTGGAGCGCTGTTCAGTGGTTGATTCAATACTGATTAATAATTAAACTATATTGTTTTCAATGGTTTTAAATGCAAATGTTTTAAATGTTGTTTACGCAAATAAGCCATATTATGTCTTTCCTTTGGTATCCTGTTGCATTACATTGCATTCCCTAGTGTGGCTTGTTGAGTACGGTGGGTGGTACTCAGTCTTGCATTATTGCAATCTTTAGAGTGAAGCTTTGCGTGGAGGAGAAGTTTGGTGTTTGGCTTATACCCCAGTTGAGCTGCCTGTGGCTTGGTGCTGAAGCTACGCTAGTTGTCGTTCCGCTGCTATTTTCTTCTGTGTGAGGACTAAGTGCCTCTGTTGTAAGTATTTATCATTATCTCGTTTTGGTTATGTTTATCAAATTGTCAATTTGTGTACCTCGGCTGATTCCTGGACGAGGATTTATTGCACAAATTAGCTTTGGAAATTCTGGTGAATTTCTGGGCGTGATAGATAGCTATTGTGGTTCGAGTCCTCTAGTGTACGTATCGTGTTTGGTCGCCACCATCGAGTGGTTTGACGGGCGTATGACGGGGAGGACTGGCAAGCTATCCTTATGGTTATCTCTTTTGTACACTTCTCGGCATTTTTGGATTTGTATTGTGAGTGGGTAAAGATTATGGCAAGTCTGCGATGAGGATGGATGGTTACCGCATTTATTCGGGTTTTATTCGAGACTCCATCCATCTAGATAGTTCGCGTTGCCGTAATAGTTACTTTTCATAATGCACTTCCGGGGTGTCCACAGTGGTTGGTATCAGAGCAGTACTGACTGTAGGCTAGAGCTTAGCTTGGTGATTGCAAAAATATTTGCGAAAGGTTCAAAGTGAACTATTTTCGGAAAACCATTAGGATGTGTGATCCTTTTTGCTTCTCATCCCTTTCTAGTATTCATCCTCATTTTAGTCTCATTTTATCTTCTCACTTTGCAGTGATTTTATTTGTAAAAGCGATTCTATACTTGTCTCATTCAAAGGTTTGTTCGATAAAAGAAGCCGGTACGTCGAGTGTAAGTAAATTACTCTCACTTTATTAAAAACAATGCAAAAACTTGTAAACCAGTGAACTAAATGGTGCTTTACTGTCCTCTGAACCTACCCTAAGATTTCTACAAATTTTGGAAGCCTACCGTTCCAGGTTCAAGCTCCATCATGCGAAGACCCGTGTTCTGGAATTCTGGACCAGGAGCTGTTCAAGATTTTCTACAGAGAGTTCTATTTCTTATCTTACCTTGCCAATTTTTCTGGAGGTCACCAACTACACCAGGAAGCCTCACAAAAATTTCCAGAATTTTATCTCTTCTGTAGCTCCCTCTAAAAATTCATGAATTGGCTGCTGTCTGGCAGTCCTAAAAATTTCAGATTCTAGTCTTCTGAGAAATAAAATATGTAACCATGAAGAATACACCAAATAAATTGTTAAAGGGTACTCCCAGCTGAGAGACGCTCGCTATAGAATTACTTAGATATCCTCTATGGCCATCTGATTGTTGGTTTATCTGGATTTTCAATCTTTCTTTTATTTCAACGGGTAGTTCACGGTCCTAATTATCCCCTCGCAGGAACGTATTTGGTTCTTGTTAATTTTTGAGGTTCTTGTTCAGATTGTAGGAGTAGTATGTGTTCACTTGATTCTTCTTTGGATCTTATTGACATGCATCATGACATACTAGGCTAACCATATCGTCATTTCAGTGTATTTGGCGATTTCACTCGCAATAGTAGTTCTATAATTTTGACGGTAGATTTTAGACTCACATGGGTAGCACCATGAATTAACCTGGAATTTTTAGACCAATACATCTTTGAATTAAAATTCAAATAAAATACATGGTCATGTCCTGAAATCCGTAAGTGGCATAATTCATATTTTTGTGTAAGTTAAAACCATAGGTGATAAAATTCTAACCTTTTACCAGTAGCTCGTAGACTTCTCCAGTAAGCTTCATGAATTTCTTTGGAATTTTTAGATGACCATATCATGATCAAATAATCCACATATCAGATATGTTCAGAATCTGGAATCTGTAGGTTACCTACTTCATACTTTTGTACAGCCCAAACCATGAGTGATAAAATAATCATTTTTGGTCAGCAACTTAGTAACTTAGTGAGGAAGCCTTGGGAATTTTCTGGGAATTTTTGAACCAACAACCTAAGTAATAAAGTTTGAACAATTGCACCTGATAAACTACCACAGCACTGCACTGCCCACCTTATTTATTTTCTTTACAGAAATCTACCTATACAAAAATTCCAATTCTTTTCCAAAGCCAATAGAACTCTACCTGAAACTTGAATATAAAATTTCGTAATTTTATCATATCTCTAGGATGACTTTAAGGCCCAGTTTCGTCATCTACATACGCAGGACAGAACTAACCCATCCACACATTACGCCACGTTTATATCTTGGAACATCACCTAAGGTCTCTCATTAGTTCCTAAATACAAACCTCGTGCATGTTTACCATTTGCAACCTTAGAATGAGTCTATCATAGTAGGAAAATTCAAACGTTGCACCTAGCTGCAAACCAAAACCAATAGGATGCATTCCCGATAGTACCATGTAGCCGACCACCAATAGTGCAGTAGAAAATTTCTAGTAGATATGTTTACACTTATCAAGGAAGTCCCATGAGTAAGCTAGGAGACTTTGGTAGGGGAATGAAAACTTTAGAAGCCACAACAGAGTTAGATAATAAACTTTTGACCTTCGAACTTCCATAGCATCTCGCACCAAAATCCCATTACCTAGAGATCAAACCCTGGATCAGTGAAACCTTACCTCATAAGCAGGAACATCTCATCGCATCACGTGTGTGTTGCACCATTGTATCAACATATTGCACCATAATACATGTGCACCACCATAGAGCATTGCGCCATGACATGTGAGCATCATTCCATTGCAATCACACATTGCACCATACTCTGTATGGCACCATGTTATAATGATCTTGCATTGCACCGTGTCACATGGTGCATGATACATTCAAGCAATTTTGCATCATGGCAAGCATGCGCAATTGCATCACATCATGAACTGCATCATACCATATGCAATTGCACCATAACATGAATTACACCATTACATCAAGCAATTGCACTGCACCATGTCATAACTCGCATCATACGATGGAGCATCTGCACAATATCATTTCATCCATGCATCACGCCATCTGGTGCATAGCATTAACGCACCATCCGCAGCATTGCACCATGTAACTCATCATTGCATTAAATTATGGTTGCACCACATTATGCATGGCATCTTATCATTCACAATTACATTACGCTATTCATCATGTCATCCATAATTGCATCAAGATTGTTCATGATACCTCATCATATATAGTTGCATCATGGAGCCATACATTCCCACCTAGAACATTTCAGCTCAGTTTAACCCTATTCTAGGTTACCCCAACACGAGTTAGGGGATTTCTAGCACCACTATCCCATATTCCCCACCTATATACAACATTACCGTTAATTAGTCAACCTATGTTTGAGATATCAAAAACCTAGGTTCATTCTAGCTTGTTCCATCATTCACCATGTAGGTTGGAGGAGTTGAAGGTTCGCTGATCTCATCGCCGAGACTGGGAGTGCGGCTGCTAGGGCCGTTGCCGTTTCGGGCGATAGAGAGCAAGCCGAACCAACAGACTTCACCACCTTCCTCATCACACTACCAAGATCTAGCACCTTGATCCTATAAACATCCAGTTCTCTAACCCTTATCCTAAGATAGCTCTCATCTTAAGATATCTAACATGAGACACCAAGTGCATGGTTCTACAATTGCTTCAACTAGACACCCGTGTACCTTCCCTGATAGCATCCTGTAGCCAGCCATTTGGTTATCATGGTATCATCAGGTTAATGAAAATAGTTTTGCTAAGAAAAATTTATGGCAGACATAACCTATTAGATCAGCTGTCCTCCGCTCACCAGTTCACATCCTAAAATTTTAAGGGGGGGTAGCATACCAGGTCAGCATGTGCCGTATATAATCTAAAGCTTTAGGAAACCCATGGCATTCCCTGCTACCGCCAACAAAGCTCACTGAACATACTGGACGGATTCTACATTGAGTCCTACCTTGTGACGATGGATTATCTTTTAGCCCTTATTAGTGCCTAGCCTCGCCACCACTTTACACCTAAAAGTCTAGTTTCGAAGTTCCTAAGCCATGTTGCCTAGGTCTGTAGATCAATGAATCGAGAGCACCTAGGTACATCCTCGACAACTCTATGTAAAGTCGGATAGAAATATTGAACCTAATTTGTTTGAAAGGGAGATAGGTTTAAATTAAGTCCCTGTAAGCAATCCAACCCCTTTTTGTCTAACCCTACGTAGGGACCATGATCCTAATCGCGTAACCGTTATTTAGGATCTTCGCTCCTAAATGCTTGCTGTCCAGAGAATAACACCACATGGAACTAAGCACACGAAAGCTAGTTAGATCTCCAATCACTCCCATCCTTTGTGCTGAAGCCGTTGATAGCACCATCCAACGTGATCTTAGTATGCCAACCTTGGATCCTACCTTACCTATGTTGTTTAGGTTGATCCCCGACGATCCTTGTCCCAGTTAGATAAAACTTTCAAAAGGATGCCATAAAGTCCACTCTTACCAGACGTTCCGACCACAGCGACCAACTTAGTGCAAAATATAGTAAGCTCACTAGCAAATCAACTGCTCTCTTCATTACCGGTGAAGTTGTGTTGATAATAAGGAGGAAAAAGGGAATCTCAATCCTGTAACCGTAGGTAGTCTTCCATAGATCAGTAGTAACCACAACAACATGACCAAACAAAGACTGAGAATGGACTCCAACTCTGTCCCTGTCACCCTCAAACTCCTATAGAGAATATCGTACGTAAAACCTCACCTAGAAGCCTCAAAGTCTCCAACCCGTCGGAATCTCGGGGACGAGATTCTTTTTAGTGGGGGAGAGCTGTCACAGCCCCAAATCTAACTTCAGGTAATTAGTGCCATGACCTACTGTCATTAGAATGCACAAAATAAAGTTTGCAATATTTAAACCTTCAATAGTTAAAACCCTAATTGGCAATAATGGCCCAACTCCCAACAGCGCAACAAATTTCACAGAAACATATATGGAAAATAATTTATTCAAATACTAGATTATTTATCATGAATCAATATAATTTTTCCAGAATGTATTTCATTAGTTTAGACCCCTTAAAAATTCCAAACAAGTTTCAGCCTGGATCCTTCTCCTTGACATATGCATTTGTACCATCTAAGGATTTTCTGAAGATGTTAGGTTGCGCATAAAATCATGGAAAAATCCCTGTGAACACTATCCCACCAAATCAATCCACTGTAAATTTTACATAATTTTATCACTTCAATAAATACTTCAACCAAGTCCCTCAAATCAGCTAAACTAGGAAGCTAGCTGAAATAAGTTGGGTTACTTCTAAAATTCACCAAATAAAAATGATGATTAATTAGGCAGCGCAATTCTACCAACAGTTGTGACACCATGAACCCTACCACTAGTAATTTTGGCTCAATTTAATTCCCGAAGAAGTCACATGAAATAATAGGAGCAAAGCCCTAGGGACATGAATCAAGCTGCAGAAAAACTGGATCAGTGACCCCATTTTGTAAATTCGCCAAAAATAAACCAGACCACTTCTAGGAACGAAATTTGGTCAGCATGTTAAACACATATTCCTCTATCTCCAGTAATTTTCCCATAATTTATCTCCCTTATTTATCTGCTGAAATCACAGATGCAAGACAGCTGTCCATACAGCTCACAACACTTAGTCTCTAGAGATTTCTCCTCTCATCTCTCACTGACCAGTGGGACCCACAACACCTTGGCCCACCTGTAAGCCTCTGCCAGTCTTGGGACAGTGAGTTTCACCCCATTTCTACCCATGCTTCTCTCCTCTCCATAGGAATTAACTCCAAGGACCCACAAGTCATAGAGTGAAGCTAGCCACAAGTGTGTAGAAAAGTGTTGTCTTACATGTGGGACCCACCCTGAACACTGTAGCACTAGAGCAACTCGGCCCTGCATGGCACAGGTGTCGCTGCCTCCTTCTTCTCCTCCCTCACAGTGCACACAGAGAGACCTAGATGAGCTCCAACCTTGGAGACCTCGACCATTTCGTCCCTAATCTCGCCAGCAGAACCTCCTCCTCATCCTCTTCACGCTCCCACCGAGAAAGCCGACGGTATCCCCAAAGATCACCGGAGACAGAGCCATCCTCCCTGCCACTGAAGATGTTCGATCGAGTTTGAGCCAGCGCCGGTGAGTTCCATCCTTTGTCAACCCCAGGAACGTGATCTACACATTGTAATCATTCCATTTTCACACTTTACAGCCCTAGGATCACCGGTCGAAGCTGCCGTGTTCCGCTTTTTGCTCTGCAGCGCCGCCACCAGCGTCATCTCGCCGTTCCAGCCACCTCGAAGCGAGTCTGACCGAGCCACTGCGCCAACGTCGTCGCCTCACCTCTGGAAGTTAGCTAGCCGAAGGAATTGAGTTATGATGCCGTGAAGCTAAAGATCGGCCTCCGTCTTCCCCAACTCCGGTCATCGCTCCGCCGCGGCCGTTCCTGTCGATTCGGTGAGCAAATTGTCGATTCCTTGCACGTAGAGTGACCTCAAGCTGTCCTTGACCTTGTGTGCGTGACATCTTGGTAATCCATGGGCTAGATCGAGCTACCGACGGTAAAACCGAAGCTACCTCACGCCGCCGAAAGACATCGCAGTCGCTGCACTTCATCCAAGCTTCCCAGTCTCGACAAGCCACACGGTGAGCTTCCTAGAGTCCACTAATATCTCCTGCATGCACTGGTTTGCCCAGAACCCGGCCATAGCTTCGGTTTGCCCCAACGTCCCGAAGCCTCTGCCGCTAGAACTCGCCGCCGGCGAGATTCGGTCACCCGAGGTGTCAAGAAGACCACCCTTAGCTCCGCCATGAACTCCTCTATCTTTTCTCTTTGGGGCCCGACTACAACCGATGCCGCCATCGCCGTCGCCGCCGCCGCCGAGAAGCCCGAACTGCTTGCACCTCCTCTGTTTCGCCACGCCAGACCATCCACTCCTCGTCCGGACGGTCCGTTCCTTTGTCCCGGTCTGCGCCTGCTCTGTTTGTCTCTATGCCGCGCTGACCCCACCTGTAAGAGAGAAAGGAGGAAAAGAAAAGAAGAGAAATGTTAAACTGAATTGTTTCTCCAACAGAAAGATAGCTAAACTTTGAAAATCAATATCGAATTCATTTTAACTCCAAATTTGATGGAACAAAATTTGTGGGGATCACCAAATTATGCACTTTAATTCTGTGGAATAAAATCTGGAGAAACCAAAGCCTAAAATTTCTCAAAAATAATAATTATCATGAAGTATATGAACTTTATATGAATTTAACCATTTTCTGTTTACTTTAAATTAAGGTTTGGTAAAAACCAGAAATAGTTGACCTTTCGTGCAGTAAACTGACATTTAGTTATACTTACATAAATGATACTTTGTCTATATAAATCATACACTAGGATTTAAATGATATAAAAAAAGGAAAAGATTAATATATTCCTAGATTTCCAAGGTGCATAAAAGTTTCATTCCTTTTTCAAAAATAACATGGACTTAGGATCAGTAAGCTCCTCTTATCATGTTTGTCACTTTTGTAAAGTATCTTATAAAACTTTTGTATATGTCTTGTACACAAAAATGTATTTCTATAACCATTAATATATAGGGACTCCAAAATTCATAATAAAATGTCTATAAATCCAAATTGAGTAAACACAATTTTGTTAAAACCAGTAGGTTATGTTCTTTTATATAAAAATACATGCCTTTATGAAATCTTAATAGAAAATGTCAGTTAACTATAATAACTTAAGGTTACAATATAAATAATTACGAAACAGCCATTTTCAGCCTTCCTACCTTGTTATTTTTCTATCTCCCAATCCGGGGATACAAATGACTTGGTTCTTTCTCCTAAACTCTTGTTAGGTCATGCCCTACCTACTGTATTTATCTCATAATTAATTGATCATGTTGCATAGACATGTTTAATTGCTTCTTATTTGCATATTGCTTCTTATCGATAGATTCTGAGGATACGGAGTACGTGGAGACTAACCCAGGAGTTGAGAGTGACCCATCGCTGCAGCAAGGCAAGCGTCTAAGCATATTGAACCTATATTTTCAATAAATTGATTTGTTTGTGAAAACAATATCTATATGCATGCTCTAGTCTATTTAAAATGGGAAAACGGGTAGAGTCAATATTACCCAATTGTATGCATTTTCATTCCTTGGTTATTGATGCCATGTTTATATATTGTCACCTCTGGTTAAGGACTTTGGGATACTTTTATTTTACCGAATGCTTAGCCATGCTTAAATCTAGACATAGAAAAATCCGATAGATGGAGCTATCGGTTCAAAACTAGTTTAAAGCGATTAAATGGGTTCAAATCTGAAAAAAAAACCTTTGAATAATAATTGAAAATATGTTTTGACTTGGACGGATGATAGGGCGATGAAGGGATGGTGTTTCCCCGATGCACGTAGCTCCGTCTGGGTCGTAAAGGACCGAACATGTTGACATCTATTCAAGCACCCTACGTACTTCCACACGTCGGGAGTGGGACGGCTTAACTCAGTAGCACGGGAGACTGTGGCCATCTACGCCCGTCCGTCAGTCGTGAGGAGGGATTTCCGTTGGAGGACCTCAAGCGCGCCTAGCAATGGCCGGAGGTGCCTCCCACGACGGTGAGCCCGCCTTAGTCATCACACACGCATGACTAAGTCGTCGGGGGCCCAGACGTGGTTTAGGTGGTTGGGGCTAAGCGTGCGAAAGGTTTTGTTGTGACCTCTAGTCCGCACTCAATGTGTAGAGTGTGGGTACAGATATGTACGTATCAAACTAGAGTGTAGCCGTTGGGCTTCTATCACATCGTGTGGGTAAAGATGTACACCTCTGATCAGAGTAAGAACTATTTGAATAGCTGTGTCCACGGTTACAGGACGATCGCTTGATGTGTTAGTCAATGTATGTTAGCGACAAACTTGGGAGATATAGTTACGGGATTATGTGACTATATCATGATTAGTATAGTCATGGATGAAAGGGGTTTCTATAAAAGGTTTTTGGATATTAAATATGACTTGGTTAGTCATGAGAAAGGATATGCTTGTGTAGCATAATTGTTTCGGCAATGGTAGCCCATGGATGATGATTATGACTTGGTTTAGTCATGAGAAAGGATATGCTTGTGTAGCATAATTGTTTGGGCAAAGGTGACCCATGGGTAATGTTTAGAGCACGGTTGGTGCTCATTTATATTTCATTTTCAGAACTATAAGCTTGCTGTCCTCAAAATTCAGATTGGTGTTATTCTCAAAATGCTTATAGTTTCAAGTATTACTTGCTCAATAAAATCAGCTTTATGCAAAAAATCAGAGTCCACATAAGCCATATTCCTTGATGTAGAGACTAGCATTACTCCTTTTGTACTATTAATATCGTGTAAGTCTTGCAGGAGTACCATTCGTACTCACGTTGCATCTTTTTCAGCGTGAGGATTAACGCGAAGATGGTGTATGATCTACTATTATCCCGCCGAGGGTGCGAGGATAATGTGTAGTTGAAGTTAAGCACTGCCCAGTTGGTTGCCCTGTGGTATGGGTTTGCACCACTGGTTTTGTTTTGTGTTTATTTCCGCTGCAAAGCTTTTGTGCCCACTTTGTGATGAATTAGGTGTGAAACCCCTTTATGTAATACTTGTAAACCTCTGCTGCTGCTCGTTTATCCATATTTAGAGTACTTTGTATGTTTATCAATTGCTTGCGATGAAAGGTGTGAGGCTAGTCGCTTTCCTGGGGACTAGCTGAACATGAGTATGAGTTGTGTATAATTGAGATGGTTGGGGGATAGCTATTGTGGTTCGAGTCCTCTGGGGTACGTATCGTGTTTGGTCGCCACCATCGAGTGGTTTGACGGGCGTATGACGGGGAGGACTGGCAAGCTATCCTTATGGTTATCTCTTTTGTACACTTCTCGACATTTTTGGATTTGTATTGTGAGTGGGTAAAGATTATGGCAAGTCTGCGATGAGGATGGATGGTTACCGCATTTATTCGGGTTTTATTCGAGACCCCATCCATCTAGATAGTTCGCGTTGCCGTAATAGTTACTCTTCATAATGCACTTCCGGGGTGCCCACACGTTGTTTCCGACTGCCCAGTTGTGTCATGACTGCATGGTTGAGCTCTTGGCTAATCTGTGGTGCAGCCCTCGAAGCGGAGTTGAAGACCCGAACAGAGAGGGAATCACAGCTGAAGGAAGCCGAAGAAGCCAGGGCCGAGCTTGAGAAGGTCAAGGCCGACCTGCCAAAGGCCAACACCGAGCTTGACCGGGAGAAGGTCGAGTTGAAGGAGACCATCGCCAAGCTCGGTAAGGAAAAAGCTGAACTGGAGAAGACCGTGGCCGGGTGGGAGGCCGACTACGAAAGTATGTCCTCAACCCGACAGCGACCTTAGCCAATCCATTAGTCGTTCCGTCTGTATCCGAATCTGACAAGTTTACTTGCCGGCGGACCTGGGCAGACATGAGAACCAATGTCCAGGCCCAGTATCGGTTCTACACAGAGGAGATAAGATTGATCGGGGAGTCACGGGAGGCCCTCGTCGAGTCCATGAAAGGGCTCCTTGACCTCATAGATCCCCGCCTTGTGGGGACCAGTTGCAGCAGAATCCCCCAGATAGAGGTGCGTCTCGAGGATGCACTGAGTGCCTTGAAAAAGTACTCGGATGAGCATGTTGTCGCCGGCGTGGCCCAGACCCTGGCGATGACCAAGTCCATATACCCCAGGGCGGATATTGAAGCCATCGGGGAGGGGTTTGCCGAAGAGACGATGCCTAAGGAGGCGCTGGAGCTGATCGCCCGGGCGAAGCCGACTGCTGAGATAATTACCCGAGACCTGGGTCTGTAAGGGCAACATGTTATGTAGTCGGTGTATATAAACTTTTGTTTAGACGAGCATGTGTAAATATGTGTGTAGTGCCGCCATGCTCATTACTCAGTTGTCATTAGCTTTACCCGGCCGTGTAGTATGCACCGAGTTAGTCTGTCAGAACTTAATAAAAACGTTCAAAGTAAGAAGCTGTACTCGGGCAACCTTGGCAGTCGTGGTAAGGCTTCATAACCGAAGTAAGATAAGCTCGTATGTTATTGACAGAACACATATATACATGCAGCCCCCGACTCACTACTCGGTTGATGCAAGCGGCGTAGTGAGTCAGAAGGACTGTACACATGAAAATTATAGAACTCAGGTATAGAAAGGACGTAGCTATTCTATGTTCCATGAGTTGCTGATGAGAACGCCGTCTTCGGTCTTCAGTCGGTAGGCACTTGGCCGCATGACCTCGGCTATAATGAACGGCCCTTCCCAGATTGGGGATAATTTATGCCTGTCTTTGGTGGTTTGTATTTTCCTCAGAACGAGATCCCCGACCAAAAAGGCGCGGCCACGGACATTGCGATTGTGGTAGTGACGTAGGCCTTGAAGATACCTTGCCGACTGGATTGTTGCGGTGTCTCTTGCTTCTTCTAGCTGATCTAGTTCGACCAGTCGGGTATTGTTGGAGTTATCTTCTGAGTAAGCCCGGACTCGCGGAGAGCCGAACTGTAACTTGGTAGGTAGCATAGCCTCGGCACCGTAGACCAGAAAGAAAGGGGATTGCCCTGTTGCCCGACTAACCGTGGTTCTGAGAGACCAGAGAACGGATGGGAGCTCTTGTACCCACCGGCCCGCATATGGTTGTAGTCGGTCGAATATCCCGGCCTTGATGCCTTGTAAGACCATGCCGTTGGCTCGTTCGACCTGCCCGTTGCTCCGCGGGTGTGCCACAGATGCGTAGCAGATCTTGATGCCGAATTCTTCGCAGAAGTCTTGGAAAACGCCGGCTACGAACTGAGTACCGTTATCGGTGATGATGCGGTTAGGGACTCCAAATCGGTATAGTATACTCAGGATGAAGTCCTTTGCTCGTACCGCTGTAATTGTTGCAACGGGTTTAGCCTCAATCCACTTGGTGAATTTGTCCACCGCGATGAATAGATGTGTGAACCCTCCTGGCGCTTTCTTGAAAGGGCCGACCATGTCGAGCCCCCATATTGCGAATGGCCAGGAAATTGGGATAGTTTGGAGTTCTTGGGCTGGGAGATTTGTTTGTCTCGCGTAGAACTAGCAACCCTCGCACTTGCGAACGATGTCCTTGGCATCTGTTACTGCTGTGGGCCAGAAAAATCCCTGCTGGTAAGCCTTCCCGACTAACGTCCTGGATGCGGCGTGGTTGCCACATATGCCCGAGTGGATCAAATGCAGAATCTGCTTGCCCTCCTCGGTGGTGACGCAGTGCATGAGGACACTGGATGCGCTCCTTGGGTACAGGTCTTCTCCGACTAGTAGGAAGCTTTTGCTTCGACGCTTTATCTGCTCAGCTTGACTACGATCTTCTTGGAGTTGGCCGTCCAGGAGAAATTTGACAACAGGAGTCCTCCAGTCATGGCATATGTGCAGCACCTCATCTGTAGCCGGGGTAGGCTCGCATCCAGACTGCTCCGGCGCCGGTTTCTTCTTGACTGATGGCTCCGTGAGTTCCTCGACAAAGATTCCGGTCAGAACTGCTTCTCGCTTGGATCCCATGTTTGCCAGCTCGTCTGCCGCGTCGTTGTATTGGCGCAGGATGTGTGTGATTTCCAGCCCATCGAACTTGTTTTCCAATTTGTGGACCTCCTGATAGTATGCCGCCATGTAGGGATGAAAACGGAGCGGATAGTTTCCGTCCGATCCGGAGAAAAACGAATACGGATACAGTTCGGATCGGATAATTTTCGGACAATCCGGATACGGATACGAATACGGATAATTTTTTTTGGATACGGATACGAATACAGTATCGCAGTTTCCGACGGATAGGAATACGGAGCCGGATATCCGAAGATTATTATATTCGGATATCCGCGATACCCAAGCAGCAGCCCAGAAGTATCCCCATCCCTAAAAAATTGGCCCACTAATTGAACAGCCCAAAAGCCCAATACTGTAGCCGTTAGGTATTGGATGGAACTGGAAGTAGGGCAGCAGAGCCAAGTAGAACCAGATCGGCGCCGCCCCAGTCCCATCGCTGCCTCTTGGCCGCCCGTCGCCGCCTCCCGGCCGCCTCCCGAGCTCGGCCGCCCGTCGCCGCTGCCCGAGCTCGGCCGCCCGACTCCGCCGTCTCCCGAGCTTGGCCGCCCGTCGCTGCTGCCCCGTCTCCCGAGCTCAGCCGCCCGACTCCGCCGCCTCCTGGCCTCGGCCGCCCGACTCCGCCGACGCTGCCTCTGCCTCCTGAGCTCAGCCGCCCGACTCCGCCGCCTCGCCGCCTCCCCGCCCGACTCTGCCGCCTCTCAAGCCCGAGCTCGGCCGCCCAACTCTGCCGCCTCTCAAGCTGCCGACGCCGCCTCCCGAGCTCGGCCGCCCGACTCCGCTGCCTCTCGACCTCGGCCGACCGTCGTCACCTCGGCTGGGCAGGATAATTTGTTGATTTGTTCAAGCTGTTAATGTTGATTTGTTCAAGCCTCAGCCCTCAAGCGGTCAAGCTCTGGTAATTTGTTGATTTGTTCTTCTCTTGCAGCCTGTGTTTTGTGCATTCATGAGATGAGATCAATAAACTCATGTAAATGTTGGATGCACCTTTTATTTTGTGTCCAGATTTGTGATGGAGTCTGCAAGTACCACAAGCGCAAATACAAGTACTGCTGCATCATCTCCAGTTCTGCAATTGCCACCACTGCCACCACCTGTTGCTATTTATAAATATTTATAATAAATTAGATAAATATATGTGTTCTATTTGTCTCTACGAACAGTTTAAGTGGTTTCTTGTTCCGAGAAATATTTGTTTCCGTATTCGTGTCCGATCCTATTCGAACCGTATTTGTATTCGAAATGATTCGTATTTGTTTCCGTATCCGAGTTATTCGTATTGTTTCCGTATCCGACTAAAAATATGAAAACGAATACGGTACGAGTATTATCCGTCCGTATCCGCTCCGTTTTCATCCCTACCGCCATGGTATCATCGAGACAAGTCCAGTCCTTCATGACTTGGTTTACCACGAGTTGAGAGTCCCCGCGCACAACCAGTCAACGTATGCCGAGTGATATGGCGATGCGGAGCCCGTGAACAAGTGCCTCGTACTCGGCGACATTGTGGGAAGTCGGGAAGTGGATTTGTAAAACGTACTTCAGTTTTTCGCCGGTAGGGGAGGTCAATATGACTCCAGCCCCGGCGCCGCCGATCCGTAGAGAACCGTCGAAGTACATTGTCCAGTACTCTAGCTTTGCTGTTGGTGTTGGCAGTTGGACTTCTGTCCACTCGGCCACGAAGTCGGCTAGAGCTTGAGATTTAATTGCTGTCCGTGGCTGAACGGTGATGTCGAACGCCATCAACTCGAGTGCCCATTTAGCGATTCGGCCGGTGGCCTCGCGATTATGGAGGACATCCCCGAGTGGAAATGCTCTGACCACCGTGACTTGGTGTGCTTGGAAATAGTGCACCAGCTTTCGGACTGTGATGAGTAGGCCATATAGCAGCTTCTGGACCAGCGGATATCTCGTTTTGGAGTCGGCAAGAACCTCGCTGACAAAGTAGACTGGCTGTTGTATTTTTTGAATATGACCCTGTTCGGATCTCTCAACCACAAGCACCGTGCTGACTACCTGTGTTGTTGCCGCCAAATATAGCATTAGCGGTTCCTGGGGCAGAGGTGACACCAACACAGGGGGTGATATGAGGAATTGTTTGAAGTCTTCGAAGGCTTGTTGGGCTTCCGGAGTCCATTGGAAGTTGTCTGCCTTTTTGAGGAGCTTGAAGAAGGGCATGCCCCGTTCGCCCAGTCGGGAAATAAACCGGCTGAGTGCCGCCATGCAGCCTGTCAGCTTCTGGACATCTTTGAGGTTAGTCGGGGGTGCCATGTTCCTGATGGCGTTGACTTTCTCCGGGTTAGCCTCGATGCCACGGTGCGAGACGATGAAGCCGAGTAACTTTCCGGATGGCACACCGAAGGCGCATTTTTCTGGGTTCAACTTCATCTTGAATCTTCGAAGGTTTTGGAAGGTTTCTTCCAAGTCAGCGATGAGGTCTTCTTTGGACTTGGTCTTGATCACCACGTCGTCGACGTAGGCTTCCACGTTGCGCCCGATCTGAGTGTGCAGACACCACTGAATAGCCCGTTGATAGGTTGCGCCCGCGTTCTTCAGTCCGAACGGCATTGTGATATAGCAATACACTCCAAACGGCGTGATGAAAGATGTCTTCAAGCAGTCTTCCTCCCTCAGGCTGATTTGATGGTATCCCGAGTAGCAGTCGAGAAAGCTGAGTAGGTCGCACCCTGCTGTGGAATCAACCACCTGATCTATCCGGGGAAGACCAAATGGGTCCTTGGGGCACACTTTGTTGAGGTCGGTGTAGTCGACGCACATGCGCCATTCACCGTTTTTCTTTCGGACCAGAACTGGGTTCGCCAGCCAGTCCGGGTGGTAGACCTCCTTGATGAACCCAGCTGCGAGGAGCTTGGTGATTTCCTCCCGAATAGCATCTTTGTGGTCTTGAGCGAAGCGCTGCAGCCGTTGCTTGACTGGCTTGGCGTCTGTCTTCACGTTTAGGGCGTGCTCGATCACCTCCCTTGGTACGCCCGGCATGTCGGACGGTTTCCACGTGAAGATATGCTTGTTGGCTTGGAGGAAGGTGACGAGCGTGTCTTCCTATTTGGGGTCGAGTCCGGCCCGACTAGAGCAGTCTTGGAGGGGTCGGAAGGGTCCAGGGGATCTTCTTCGTGTCAGAGTCCGCTGAAATTCCCGACTTCGCTGCTTTTTTCGCCAGAACTTGATCTTGCTCGACTTCTATTGTGACGCCTTGCCGAATGCTATCGCGCCCGACTGCCGCCTCTTGTGATTGAGCCAGTTCGCAGCTCTCCTTGTCGCAGGTGAAGGCTTGCTTGATGTCGCTGCGGAGGGAGAGGACTCCCGCTGGCCCATGCATCTTCAGCACCATGTATGTATAGTGTGGTATCGCCATAAATTTGGCGAGTGCCGGTCGTCCGAGTATCGCGTGGCACGCGGTCTCAAAGTCGGCGACCTCAAAGCAGACGTTTTCTGTGCGGAAATTATCCTGCGTGTCGAAGGTTACTGGCAAGGTTATCTGCCCGAGTGGAGTTGATGACAGGCCGGGGATTATCCCGTGGAAGGGCGCAGTGCTCGGTCGTAGTTCTGAACGAGGAATTTTCATCTCGTCCAAAGTCTTGGCGAACAGGATATTGAGCGCGCTGCCTCCATTGATGAGGGTTTTCTTCAGCCTGATGTTTTTGACGACCGGGTCTAGGACGAGTGGATAGCATCCCGGGTGGGAAACCCGATCTGGGTGATCTGCGTGGTTGAAGGTGATGGCCATCTCTGACCAACGCAGGTATTGGGGGGTGTCTGCTGTGGAGACCGTGTTGATGTCGCACGCTGAGAGCTTCTGTTTGCGCTTGGACTCGTACGCGAGTGGCCCCCCGAAGATATGGTTGAGCTTAGCTTGAGGATCTTGGAAATCATCAGCCGGACCCGAGTCTGGTTTGTCTTTGTCCTTGTCGGCGCCAGACGATGAAGCCTACTCGGAGGCAAACTTCTTGAGCATGTAGCAGTCTTTGGCCGCGTGCTTGCCCTTGGGGTGAAAGGGGCATGGCCCGCTCATGACTTTCTGGTAGTCGTTGTTCCACTAGGGCCACGACCGACTACGCTCCATGTTGGCCACCTCATTGTCCGACTTCCGCTAGCGGCTACCAGACTTATTTTGAGACGGCTCGTTGTTGGCTTTCGCCTTATGGTCCTTCTGTCGGGGCTCCTTCTTCTCGTCGAGGGCCTCAGCGACCGCCTCGGCCGAGTCGGCGTATTTGTTGGCCATGTCGAAGAGCACCCGGACCGTGGATGGTGGCTTCCGAGTGAATTTTGCGATAAGCGGAGCATCTTTTACCCCCTTGCGAAAGGCGGCGATGACGGCCTCGTCTTTGACAGTTGGAATTTGGTTGCGCTTCTCGGAAAACCTTTTGATGAATTCGCGCAAAGACTCGTTTTTCTTCTGGTGCAGCTGATAGAGATCATGCTCCGAAGCGGGTCTGTCGTAGGTCCCCTTGAAATTAGCGATGAACAGCCCCCTGAGTTGTCCCCAGGAACCGATCGACCGCCTTGGGAGGCCTGTCAGCCATGTCCTTGCCGAGTCGGCTAGCGCGGCTGGGAGGTAGTTAGCCATGACTCTGCTGTCGCCCCCAGCAGCTCGAACTGCTAGGGTGTAAATGGTGAGCCAGGACTCGGGGTTTGTCTTGCCGTCGTACTTTTCGATCTCGGTGGGCTTAAAGCCAGTCGGCCAAAAGACATCCTGTAGCTCCCGAGTGAAGGCTGGGATGCCTTTGTTTTCGTGAGGGCTCCGACTCCGATCTTGGCGGTGAAGCCGCTTGTGGTGGAGACCGAAGCGCTCGTTTTCGTCCTCCAATGGGCGGCGTTCATCTTCTTCGCGTTCTTCACGTCGAGCATTTATGGTGTGGCGAAGGTCGCGGTGCAGTCGCACTTGGAGGTCTTGGTTGAGTCGGCGATCGTACTGGCGACGCCGCTGGTTGTCATTGTTGGTATTGCCGAGCGTGGTTTGCCGGGACTCTTCGCGTTGCCGACTAGAGCCGGCCGCCCAGCGGCGCGTTGACGCAGATGAGTCTGCCGTCGGAGAACCCGACCGGTTAGTCGGTATAAATGTGTCGCCCGACTGCTGTTGCTGCTGACAGGCAGCAGCTGTGATCATTCCCTTGATCTTAGCAATAGTCAGGGTGGCCTGGTGATCGGCCCCGAGCTGGAGTGTGTCCAGCAGAGTTGCGGCGGCCACAACGTTCTATTGGGGCGTGACGAAGACGTCGTGGTCGCCAATCTTGGTTTGGAGGATCTGTTGCTGAGCAACTCGCCCAGCCTGGCGTAGCTCGTCATTACGGGCCTCGCGGTTGGCCTCCTCTTGTCGTAGTCGCGCGCCTCCTCCTGTTGCTCCTCTTGTAGTCGGCGTACCTCGGAAGGTGGTGTTGAAGCCATGAAGATCTCGCGGGAGAGGAGGAAGCTTGCCGAATTAGAGTCTGAGCTGGCACTCGAACCGCTATCCGACTTAGTGTCGGACTCCGAGTAATTTATCAGAGTGAGAACGACTCCGACCTCTCTAGATCCAATCTGAAACGGCTCTTGGCCGTGTCCAAACTGAATTGCTAGAGATCGGGTCTGCTGCGCGGGATTTTGATGCGCAGCGTCGCCGGAGCTATGAGGGAGATTGATGACCTCTCCCCTTCTCGGGCCAACCCGGGCTGGCTTGAGGCCTAGCGCAAGTCAGATGCCGAAGGAGAGGGTTGTCCCGATGCTTGGCGATGTGAAGGACTGCCGCAGTAAGTCGGGGAAGGAGATCGCGACGTCCTGTGAGCCGACTGGCGCAATGTCGGCTAGTTCCCCGGCTGGCAAGATTGGATCTGCCTCAGCCAGGGTGAGATTGCCGAATTGATCGGCAATGAAGTCTAAGCTCCCGAAGGTAATTGCATCTTCGGGGGAAAACTTGTTGCTGTTGACTTTGTTGATTGAATCCATTGAATCTTCTGATGAGGAATTCGCCGGAACCCCTACCTGGCGCGCCAACTATCGATGCTTTGCACCAGCAATAAAACTATGGGGCTACTCGGCGAGGGTGAATTCGGTGGATTGCAGAGGAACACAGAAGGTTTATACTGGTTCAGGCCCCCGATGTGAGGTAATACCCTACGTCCAGTTGAGGTGTTATTCCTCTGAGGTGTTTGATGATTGGTGATCTTGTTGTCCTTGCCCTGGGGGGCGCCCTGCCTCCCTTTATATACTAGGGGACAGGGGTACATGATAAGGATCCCAGCCGGATACGGCCAAGGGATTTCCTCCTTAGAGATAGAGTCCTATCTGACTAAGACCATGTTTCCTTATTATACAAGGCAAAGCCTGTCGGATACTATCTTATCTCTAATTACATGGTTCGGCCCATCCTCTATCCGAGTGGCCCATGTACTAGTAATGAGGTACCCGGGGCCCATGACCTCCACACCAAGTAGTTGATCGCAATAAGGATGACTCCGATCTCCCTAGATCCAATCTAGAGCGGCTTTGAGCCACGTCCAAACTAAACCGTAGGGTATCGGGTTCGCTGCGTGGGATGTAGATCCGCGGCGCCACCGAGTCTAGACAGGAGATTGACGATCTCTCCCCTTCCTAGCCCAACCCAGGCCGGCTCAAGGCCTAGCGCGAGTCGAACGCCGAAGGAGAGAGTTGTCCCAAGACCCGGGCAGGTGGTAGATCGCCGTAGCAAATCGACGAGGGTGGCTGCAGCATCTTGTGGGCCGACTGGCGTGGAGTCAGCTGGATCAGGTCTGTGTCGGCCAAGGTGAGATTGCCGATCTGGTCGTCGACGAAGTCGAGGCTTCCAAAAGTTATTGTGTCTCTAGGGGAGAATTTGCCGCCATCGACTCTGGTTGTTGGATCCATCGAGCTTGTAGACGTAGATCTCGCCTAAGCCCCCTACCTGGCATGCCAACTGTCGATGTTTTACACTAGCAATATGATTATAGGGCTACTCGTTGGATCGAAACTCGCTGGATTGCAAAGGAACACGGGGAGTTTATACTAGTTCAGGCCCTCAATATGAGGTAATTCCCTACGTCCAGTTATGGTGTATTCCTTTGAGGAAATATGTTCGCTTCTATGAGCTTATGATGATTTTGCCCTCATGGGGCGCCCTGCCTCCGCTTATATACTAGGGGACAGGGGTACAAGGTAGGAGTCCCGGCCGGATCATAGCCAAGGGATCTCCTCTTAGAGATATAATTTATCCGACTAGGACTGTATATTCCTTATCGCATAAGGCAAAGTTTGCCGGGCTCTACCATATCTCTAATTACAAGGCTAGGCCCATCCTCTGTCCGAGTAGCCCATATGCTTGTGATGAGGTACCGAGGCCCATGGCCTCCATAGATATATCCTCAATACCTGGTAAATAATGCAGATACCCGAATGTATACACCCGGCTATAGGCTTAGCATAAAGCATATCTGATTATTTAATCGGTCTCTATGAGTAGCACTAGCACTGTGATTTTAACATAGCCAGCGAGCAGCCCAAATAGAGCATGCTACTGTAGAAACTCATATCTTGTGGCCCAGTACCAAATTTGCAGGCCCAAGCCCACTTATCAACACAGGCTCTATAAAGGCGGGAAGAGAGAGAAACGATTCCCTCATCTTCTCCAATCCACCAATCGCTTTGTCTTCTAACTTCCACGCCGAAATTTCGCACCTTGCCTTGCTAGGGTTTGCCATTGTTAGCACTTCCCACTCGAAACTTGGGCGATTCCACTCCATTGTGTCAAATCCAAGCTCCAAACAACATTTCCCCCAAATCTCCTCGCCTCTAGCCATGCTGAGAGCTTCGGAAATCCTGAAGGTGTCTACTGAGACCTAGCCGACGTCGGATTGCGGCTCAACAAAATTGAAATATCTGGAGAAGTTGCTAAGATTGCAATGCCGTGAAGTCATCCATTGGTGTACGGCTGAAGGGGAATCGATTCCGGTGCCCCAATCTGGTGAGACTGTAGTCTTCACCTCTTTCTTTGACCAGGGTCTTACTTTTCCTTCTTCAGACTTTCTTCGCGAACTTCTTTCATTCTATGAGCTAGAATTGGTAAAACTGAACCCCAACTCCATCTTGCAAATCTCTATCTTTGCAGCTCTGTGTGAATGCTTTCTGGGTGTGAAGCCCCATCTCAATCTATTCTGATACTTATTTCACATCAAACCTCAGCCCTCCAAAAACAAAGTCCAAGTGAAAGGGGGAACCAATCTCCAGCTTAGGAATGAAATGAAAAAAAATCTATCTTCATGTTCCTCTAAAAACTTCCCTTAAGGGCTGGCATAGAGAGTGCTTCTATTGCTCTGATCTTGAACCCGCTCTACCCCTTTTTACTGGCTTGTCTCTGGTGGTCTTGTCTAGCTGGTCGTCTGTGCCAAACTTCGAGGAGATGGGTCAAGTGTATCAGTTGATTGATAGAATTGACAAGCTGAAGAGCTCTGAATTGACTGGCCCCATGGTGACCAGATGCTTCTTGAACTGCTGTATCAGGCCCCTGAAGCTGAGAAGCCACTTCGGCTGGGATTATAAGGGCAAAAATGATCCCAGCTGAGAATACCCAAATTTGACTGACAAGCACAAGGTGACCGATATCTTGCTCAGTTTTTTCGCCAGGGGGTGGTTGAGACAGAAGATGCAGAGCGTGCCACCACGGCTTACAGTCAGAAAAGGCCTCGTCTAGAGGTAATATTGAAATACTGATCGCTAAATTGCTGTCCATCTGTGATGGATGTCCGTGGATGTGTATCCTGGATTACTCTGCAATGTATGATGTATGTTGCTTGAATCACTTGCAGGACTGTGAGGAGTTTCATAATGACTGCCAAACTTTGTCGGCCGCCAAGTCGAAGAAGAGGCCATTAAGCCCTTCTGCTGCCCAGCTCAGCTCCAAGAGAGCTGGGAAGAAACCTGTTGAAGACCCAGGCAAGAACAGAGCTAGCAGGCTGAGTACTACAGCCAAGAGCCTGAAGATAAAAGACACAGCTAGTGTAGCTCCCAGGCTGCCGAGTCCAAGGCCATCGTCTCCAAGCCCGAGATTGACACCAGCAGGCTTAGCAACATTGAGCCCAAGGCTGGCACCGTCGAGTACGAGACCAGCAATGTCGAGCCAAAGAGCGGTGCTGCCGAGTGCTTCGATGCCCCAATCGGCCGTACCAGAAACTAGGCCGACCAAGAGCAAAACGCTATCGCCGACTGCCACGCCGATTAGCCTGACAGCCAGCTGCTCTCCACCGCCGTTATCTGGAGCCCCCTCGTGGAGGTTCAAGACCTCCAAGAGGTAAGCAATCTTGAATCTTCTGAAAACCTTGATCAGTGTAGTAGTGTCTTGATATTTGACTCATTGTGTAGGAGGCGTGTAAACATAGATCGCAAGGACACTATGCCGACTGCTCTTGTTGTTGAGCCAGCCCTAGCCGAGCCAACACCAACAAGCTCATCTACTAAGCCGATGACTGCCTCAGTTGTATAAACTGAAGCTGTCCCGATAGCAGGACTACTAGTGCCGGCTGACCAAGGGGTGAGTACTGAAGCTGTAGCTCTAGCCCCTGAGTGAGTCCATAAAGCCCCAGCAGCTGCTGAGTTAGGAGCCAGGACCTTGTCGCTATCCATATCGTCATCGTCTTCAGATGGAGTGGATCTCCCCAGACTTGAAGCCCCTCCCCGCAGGTTCCTGGGAACATTCCATTGGGTATCCCCCGAGGGAGTCACAGAAAGCTACGAGCATGATGAGGAGGCAGTGGAAAGGGAGCGCGAAGTTCTTCTTCATGCTGCAATTGCTATGTCCCGAGGAGTCCAGGTATGACTCTTGCCATATTGAGTTCTTGACAGTCTTCCCTATATTGGTTCTCTGCCTGTGGAGGCCATGGGCCCCGGGTACCTCATCCCAAGCATATGGGCCACTCGGATAGAGGATGGGCCGAGTCTTGTAGTTAGAGATATAGAAGTACCCAGCAGACCTTGCCTTGTACAATAAGGAATATAGTGTCTTATCTAGGTAAGATGTATCTCTAAAAAGGAAATCCCTTAGCCGTACTCGGCTGGGACTCCTACCTTGTACTCCTGTCCTCCAGTATATAAGGGGAGGCAGGGCGCCCCTTGAGGGCAGAAGATCATCGATCAACACAACTCCTCAGAGGAATAACACCACAACTGGACGTAGGGTATTACCTCACATCGAGGGCCTGAACCAGTATAAAATCTCTTTGCGTTCCTCTGCAATCCACCGAGTTTCCCCTTGCCGAGTAGCCCTATAGTTATATTGCTGGTGTAAAACATCGACAGTTGGCGCGCCAGGTAGGGGCTCTGGCGAGTTTTACATCTACAATCTCGATGGATCCAACGAGCGGAGTCGACAGCGACAAATTCTCCCCTGGAGACACACTTTCATTCGGAAGCCTCAACTTCATCGCTGACCAGATCGGCAATCTCACCTTGGCCGAAGCAGATCCAATCCAACTGGCCGAGGAACCAGCCGACGCCGCGGCAGTCGGCCCACAGGACGCTGCAATCTCCTTCACCAATCTACTACGGTAGTCCTTCACCACACCAGGCATCAGGACAACTCTCTCTTTCGGCGTCCGGCTCACACTAGGCCTTGAGCCAGCTCGAGTCGGGCCAAGGAGGGGAGAGATCGTCAATCTCCCGCACGAGCTCAGCAATGCCGTGAACATACATCTCACGCGGCTGACCCGATTTCCCACGGTTTAGTTTGGGCATGGCACAGAGCCGCTCCAGATTGGATCGAGGGAGGTTGGAGTCATTCTCGCTCCGATAAACTACTTGGATTCCGACTCCAAGTCGAACAATGGTTTAAACGCTAGTTTGGACTCCAGTCTGGCAAGTTTTCTCCTGCCCCGCAAAATTTTCATGGCTTCAACACCACCACCCGAGGTGCGCCAACTACAAGAGGAGCAGCAGGAGAAGGCGCGCTGACTACGACAACTGGAGGAAGCTGATCGTGAGGCTCGCAACGACGGGCTATGCAAGGCTAGGCGAGCAGCCCAGCAACAAATTCTCCAGACCAAAGTCGGCGACCACGACGTATTCGTCATGCCACAACAGAATGTCGTGGCCGTTGCAACCCTGCTGGACACACTCCAGCTCGGGCTTGATCACCATGCCACCCCGACTATCACCAAGATCAAGGCGATGATTACAGCTGCGGCCTGCCAGCAGCAACAGCAATCGGGCGACACGCTTGTACCGACCAACCGATCGGGTTCTTCGACAGCAGGCTCATCTACATCAGCCAGACGACGGGCAGCCAGCTCAAGTCGGCAACACGAGGAGTCGTGCCAAACGTCACTCGGCGACACCAACAACAACAACCGGCGGCGCCACCAGTACGATCGCCGGCCTAATCAAGATCTCCAAGTCCGGCTACAACGTGATCTCCGCTACACCATCAATGCTCGGCTCCATGAACACGAAGAAGACGAGCGACACCGATAGGAGGACGACTACAAACGCTTCGGCCTCAACCACGAGCGGTATAACCACCGTAACAGGAGCTGGAACCTTCATGAAGACGAAGGCGTTCCAGCTTTCACTCACGAGCTCCAGGACGTCGATTGGCCATCGGGCTTCAAGCCTACGGGGATCGAGAAATACGACGGCAAAACCAACCCCGAGTCCTGGCTCACTGTATACACCCTGGCAATCCGAGCTGCCGAAGGTGACCACAAAGCCATGGCTAACTACCTCCCAGTCGCACTAGCCGACTCGGCAAGGACATGGCTAATAGGGCTCCCGAGGAGGTCGATCGGTTCCTGGGGAGAACTCAGGGAGCGGTTTATTGCTAACTTCCAAGGGACCTACGAGAGGCCATCTTCGGAACATGATCTATATCAACTGCACCAGAAGAAGAACGAGTCTCTATGTGACTTTATCAAGAGGTTCTCCAAGAAGCGCAACAAAATCCCCATGATCAAGGACGAGGCCGTCATCGCTGCCTTCCGTAAGGGAGTAAAGGACTCCCCGTTCATCACGAAGTTCACTCGGAAGCCACCATCATCTGTCCGGTCTCTCTTCGACATGGCGAACAAATACGCCGACTCGGCGGAAGCAGTCACCAAGGCCCTCGATGAGAAGAAGGAGTCCCAGCAGAAGGACCAAAAGGCGAAAGCCGACAATGAGCCATCACAGAACAAGTCCGGGAACCGCAAGCGGAAGTCCGATAATGAGGTGGCCAACATGGTGTGGAGGCCATGGGCCCCTGGTACCTCATCACCAGTATATGGGCCACTCGGATAGAGTATGGGCCAAATCATGTAATTAGAGATAAGATAGCACCCGGCAGGCCTTACCTTGAACGATAAGGAATAGCAGTCTTAGTCGGATAGGTTTCTATCTCTAAGAAGGAAATCCCTTGGTCGTATCTGGCTAGGATCCTTATCATGTACCCCTGTCCCCCAGTATATAAGGGGAGGCAGGGTGCCCCTCAAGGGGCGACGAGATCATTGATTGACAAACATCTCAGAGGAATTACACCACAACTGGACGCAGGGTATTACCTCACCTCGAGGGCCTGAACCAGTATAAACTCTCTTTGTGTTCCTCTGCAATCCTCCGAGTTTCCCCTTGCCGAGTAGGCCTATAGTTCTATTGCCGGTGTAAAACATCAACAGTTGGCGCGCTAGGTAGGGGCTCCGGCGAGTTTCACATCTGCAAGCTCGATGGATCCAACAACCAAGATCGACGACGACAAGTTCTCTCCTAGAGACATTATCTCATTTGGAAGCCTCGATTTCATTGCCGACTAGATCGGCAACCTCACCTTGGCCGAAGCAAATCCAATCCAGCCGGCCAAGGAATCAACCGATGTTGCGCCAATCGGCCCATAGGACACCGTGATCTCCTTCAACGATCTACTCCAGTAGTCCTTTACTTCGCCAAGCATCAGGACAAGTTTTTCCTTTGGCACCCGACTTGCGCTAGGCCTTGAGCCAGCTCGGGTTGGGCCGAGAAGGGGAGAGATCGTCAATCTCCTGCATAGACTCGGCGACACTGTGGATCTACACCCCACGCAGCAGACCTGATCTCCTGCGATTCAGTTTGGACACGGCCAAGCGCTGTCTCAGATTGGATCTAGAGAGGTGGGGGTCGTTCTCACTCTGATAAATTACTCGAAATCCGACTCCAAGTCGGATAATGGTTCGAACGCTAGTTCGGACTCCAGTCTAGCGAGTCTCTTCCTTCCCCGCGAGATCTTCATGGCTTCAACACCACCATCCGAGGTGCGCCGACTACAAGAAGAGCGACAGGAGGAGGCGCGCCGACTGTGACAACAGGAGGAGGCTGACCGTGAGGCTCGCAATGATGAGCTACGCAAGGCTGGGCAAGCAGCTCAGCAGCAGATTCTCCAGACTAAAGACAGTGATCACGACGTCTTTGTCACGGCACAACAGAATGTTGTGGCCGCCGCAACCTTGCTGGACACGCTTCAGCTCGGGCTTGATCACCAAGCCACCCCAACTATCACCAAGATCAAGGCGATGATCACGGCTGCCGCCTGCCATCAACATCAACAGCAGTTGGGCGACACTGTGATACCGACTAACTAGTCGGGATCTCCAGCAGCAGGCTCATCCACGTCTGCACTGCGTCGGGCGGCCGGCTCAAGTCGGCCACGCGAGGAGTCGAGGCAAACGTCACTCGGTAATGACAACTGGTGGCGTCTCCAGTATGATCGCCGGCCTAATCAAGACCTCCAAGAGTGCCTACAACCCGACCTTCGCCACACTATTAACGCCCGGCGCCACGAACGACACGAAGACGAGCGTCGCCGACTGGAAGATGAAAACGAGCGCTTTGGTCTTCATCAGGAGTGGTTTAACCGCCGTGGTCGAAGCCCAAGCCCTCACGAAGACGAAGGCATCCCAGCTTTCACTCGGGAGCTACAGGACGTCCACTGGTCGGCTGGCTTTAAGCCCACAGGGATTGAAAAGTACGACAGCAAAACAAATCTCGAGTCCTGGCTCACCATATATACCCTAGCAGTCCGAGCTGCTAGGGGCGACAACAAAGCCATGGCTAACTACCTCCCAGTCACGCTAGCCGACTCGGCGAGGACATGGTTAACAGGGCTCCCGAGGCGGTCGATCAGCTTCTGGGGAGAACTCAGGGAGCGGTTCATCGCCAACTTTCAGGGGACCTACGAGAGACCATCTTCTGAGCACGATCTGTATCAACTACACCAGAAGAAGAACGAGTCTCTACATGATTTTATCAAGAGGTTCTTCGAGAAGCGCAACAAGATCCCATTGATCCGCGACAAGGCCGTCATCGCCGCCTTCTGCAAGGGAGTAATGGATGCCCCGTTCATCACGAAGTTCACTCGGAAGCCACCACCTTCTGTCCGGGCTCTTTTTGACATGGCCAACAAATATGCCGACTCGGCTGAAGCGGTCGTAGAGGCCCTCGACGAGAAGAAGGAGTCCCAACGGAAGGATCAAAAGGTGAAAGCCGACAACAAGCCGTCTCAAAACAAGTCTGGCAGCTGCAAGCAGAAGTCGGACAACGAGGTGGCCAACATGGAACGCACTTGGTCGCGGCCCCAACGGAATAACGACTACCAGAAGGTCATGAGCAGGCCATGCCCCTTCCACCCCAAGGGCAAACACGTAGCCAAAGATTGCTACATGCTTAAGAAGTTTGCCTCCGAGCAGGCTTTATCATCTGGCACCGACAAGGACAAAGACAAGCTAGATCAGGGTCCGGCCGACGATTTCCAAGATCCTCAGGCTGAACTCAACCATATTTTAGGAGGGCCGTCCACGTACGAGTCCAAGCGCAAACAGAAGCTATCAACACGCGACATCAATACGGTCTCTACGACGGACACCCCCTAGTACCTACGCTGGTCAGAGATGGCCATTACCTTCAACCGCGCAGATCGCCCAGATCAGGTTTCTCACCCGGGACGTTATCCACTCGTCCTGGACCCGGTCGTCAGAACATCAGGCTGAAGAAAACCCTCATCGACGGAGGTAGCGCGCTCAACATCTTATTCGCCAAGACTTTGGACGAGATGAAGATCCCTCATTCAGAACTACGGCCGAGTACTGCGCCCTTCCATGGGATAATTCTCGGCCTGTCATCAACTCCACTCAGGCAGATCACATTGCCAGTAACCTTCGGCACACAAGATAACTTCCTGTCGATGTTTTACACTGGCAATAGAAACTCGGCAAGGGGAAACTCGGTGGATTGCAGAGGAACACAAAGAGATTTTATATTGGTTCAGGCCCTCGACGTGAGGTAATACCCTACATCCAGTTGTGGTGTTATTCCTCTGATGGGTGGTGTTGATCAATGATCTTCCCGTGTCGTTCTCTGCCCTCAAGGGGTGCCCTACCTCCCTTTATATACTAGGGGATAGGGGTACATGATAAGGATCCCAGCCTGATACGGCCAAGGGATTTCCTTTAGAGATAGAAACTTATCCAACTAAGACTCTATTTTCCTTATCGTACAAGGTAAGGCCTGCCGGGTGCTATCTTATCTCTAATTACATGATTCGGCCCATCCTCTATCCAAGTGGCCCATATGTTGGTGGTGAGGTACCCAGGGCCCATGGCCTCCACAGTAACCCCTGAGACCTTCATAGTTGAGTCACAGCTGATGCCGAGTGCTCATCCTCAACGGTGAAGATTGCCCGAGTGCAATGCTCCCGAGTACTCTTTGTCTGAGTGAGTCTTCTTCCCGAGTCCTGCTTCATGTTAGCTGGCAGCGAGGCTATGAAGGGCTTCATGTAGATATATGAATAGTGTGCACCGAATAGGTGCACCTATTAGGTGTAGCCCCCAACTTTGTGCTTAATTGTGAAGACAATTAAACATAAAGTCAAAGATCTTTAACCTGGAAGTCTTTCCCGAGTAGATTACTATTGGTATATGAGACTCTTCGGTATCATGTCAACCGGAATATGATTTATAGTCTTACCGAGTAAGGAACTACTCGTATGTAGGACTCTTCGACTTCATATCAGTCGGAATGTGTGTTTATAGTCTTGCTAAGTAGGATGCTACTCGTATATGGGACTCTTCAGCGTCATGTCAGCTGGAAAAGGGGGTTTATAGTCTTTTCTGAGTGGAGTCCCACCCAGAAGTTAGACTCCTCCGCATCATGTCAGCGGGAATAAGAAATTTATAGTCTCTCCCGAGTAGTGCACTACTCGAAAGTTAGACTCTTCAACGTCATATCGGCTGGAATGATGTTGCTCATGGCAACTGATGGCCACGCATGTAGGAAGTACCACTTTTATGAAAAATAAATCCACAGCGTGGTCAGGTGTACTCGAGAAAGACACCTGCATCTCCAATTTTAATGAAGACCAGCTTGTAATCCTTGTAAGGATATATCCTCGAGACCTGGTGGATAAAACGGATACCCAAACATATATGTTTAGCAATAAGGCTCTCATGAAGCATATCTGTTTACCTCATCGGCTCCTGTTAGTAGCACCAGCGCTATAATTTCAACTCAGCCTGCGGGTGGCCCACATGGAGCATGCTACTGTAGGAACTCATATCTTGATGGCCCAATGTTGACTGTGTAGGCCCAAGCCCATTTAGTCGGCATCGGCTCTATAAAAGGCGGGGAGAGAGAAAAAGATTCCTTCATCTTCCCTAAATCAGCCAATCGCTTCGTCTTCCATCTCCGCGCCCAAATTTCACCTTTTGCTCGGCTAGGGTTAGCTACTGCTGCTGTTCCCTGCTCGAACTTGGGCAATTCCAATCCTCTTCGTCTGTTCCAAGCCCCTAATTCGCTTTTCCCCCAAATCTTTCCACTCCCAATCATGCCGAAAGCTTCGAATCTTGCGGGTACGCCGGAGAGTGCTTGGCCGATTTCGGATTGCGGCTTGGTGAAACTGAGGCTGCTGGAGAGTCAATTGAAGTTGCCCAGTCAAGAGGTGATCCGTTGGCGGCCGAATAAGGGTGAGTCGGTCCCAAATCCCCAATCTGGTGAAACAGTAGTTTTTGCCTCTTTTTTTGATCGGGGTTTGCGCCTTTCCTCTTCTGATTTCTTCCACCGCATCCTTGACTTCTATGGGCTGGATTTGGTGAATTTGAATCCCAACTCAATTCTTCAAATCTCCATATTTGTCACTCTTTGCGAGTGTTTTTTGGGTGTGGAACCCCATTTTAATTTCTTCAGGCATCTGTTCCACATCAAACCCCAGCCCTCCAAAAATAATATCAATGTGATTGGGGGGGCTGGTATCCAGTTGAGGAGTGATGGGAAGAAAACATATCTTGATCTCCCCTTGAAGTCTTCCTTGAAAGGCTGGCACAAGGAGTGGTTCTATTGCACAGATCTGGCTCCCTCCTTGCATCCATTCACCGGCTTGCTGCCGGTAGTTTTACCGAGTTGGTTGGCAGATCCAACCTATGAGGAGATGGGGCAAGTGCACCAATTGTTGGGGAAATTAGATGACCTCAAGAAAGCTGGCCTGACTGGACCTTGGGTGGCTCATCGCTTCCTGACTCGGCGTATCCAGCCACTGAAGCTGAGGAGCGCATTTGGCTAGGCTTTTAAGGGCAAAAATAATCCTGACCAAGTGAGCAACGAGTCGGCTAGCAAGTGCACAGTGACCGAGACCCTGTTCGGTTACTTCTCTGAAGGGGTGATCGTGACCGAAGACGATAATCACCGGGTCGCGGCCTATAGCTTCATTCAGCCCTGTACCAAGGTAATCTTTAACCTTCTTCTGTGACAAACGCCTATGGGCCTGTATGTATGATTGCCCGGCATTGTGTGATGTATTTTGTGGATTCTTCTGTAGTGGTGCGAGGAGTTTGATGAGGACTCGCGCCTGCTGTCAGCCATCAAATCAAAGAAGAGGCCGAGGAGCCCCTCTGCTACCCAACCCGACTCCAAGAGAGCGGGGAAGAAGCCTATTCTGTATCAGGGCGAGGGGGCCATGACACCGCATGCCGTGGCAGGAAGCTTGAAGATAAAGGACACCGTCACCGCAGCGCCCAGGTGATCAAGTCCCAGGTTGGGACTTGTACGGCCGAGCTCGACATTGCCAAGCCCGGCAAAAGCACCGCCGAATGCGCGATCTGAGCAGGATCCGCCAAGCACGCGGGTGCCCGAGTCGGCTACGCCCCCAACGGGGCTGCCTCCGGCTGCCACGTCTCCGCCGACTGATTTGCCAGCCGGGCCGACAACCGGAGGTAGCGCTCCACCAGGACCCGGATCACCCGGCAAGAAGCTGAAGTTCTCCAAGAGGTATGCTGCTCCGGATCTTCTGAGATTCTTGTCTGCTGCAGTGGTACTTTGATGATTGTCTTGTGATGCAGGAAGTGTGCCGACATCGATCTCAAGGAGACTGCTCCGACCGCTCCCCTTGAAGAGCTTGCCCTAGCCGAGCCGGTGCCTGCGAGCACACCCACTGAGCCGGAGGCCAGCCCAGTCACGAAGACTGAGGTGGTCCTAACTGCGGGGCCGCAGTTGCCGCCCGACCAAGGGGTAGTTACTGAGGTTGCTGCCCCAGCCCCTGAGTCGCCTCCTGCTGCAGAGGTCGCTGCTGGAGCCCCCGAGTTGATTCCTGAGACCGTGGGGGACGCCGACGTGGGGGCCGGGACCCCGTCACCGTCGTGGTCGTCGTCGCTGCCACCAGAGATCCCGAACCTTCCTCAGATTGAAGCTCCTCTGCATAGGCTCCCTCGGACATTCACCTGGACGGTGCCCGACGGAACCGTGAAGAGTTTCAGGCTTGATGAGGCCGCGGCGACAAGGGCACGCGAAAGCTTGCTTCACGCAGCCATCACCGGGTCCTAGGGACTCGGGGTATAATTTTTGTGGCAGAGTCATGGTGGTCTTCTTGTTTTGACATCTGACTCCACTCTTGGCTTATTCCTTCCTTGAGTAGAAACTTGTCGATCGCAATGAGGAGATGACTAAGATCTTGGTCGAAATGGCCCCCCACCTCGTGGAATTAGAGCAGCTTCGGGCGTTGAAGGCCGAGATGGAGGAGTGCCACGCGGGGAGGGAAGCTTGGCTGAAGGATGCCGCCACCAAGCTCAGGGATGAAAATTGGGCCCAAGCCGCGAAGATCAGAGGTAAGTCCCCCGAATGAGTCTTCCTGACTGAACTCTTGATGTATTTCTCTAGCCGTGTTGTTCCCGACTGCCCAGTTGTGTCTTGGCCACACGGTCGAGTTCTTGACTAATCTGTCGTGCAGCCCTCGAAGCTGAGTTAAAGACCCGAACAGAGGGGGAAGCCCAGCTGAAGAAGGCCGAAGAAGCCAGAGCCGGGCTTGAGAAGGCCAAGGCCGACCTGACAAAAGCCAACGCCGAGCTCGAACGGGAAAAGGCCGAGTTAAAAGAGGCCACCGTCAAGCTCGGCGAAGAAAAAGCCGAACTGGAGAAAACCGTAGCCAAGTGGGAGGCCGACTACGAAAGTAAGTTCCCAACCTGATCGTGATCTTAACCAATCCATTAGTCATTCCATCTGCAACCGATCCTGACAAGTTTACTTGCCGGTGGACCTGGATAGACATGAGGGCCAATGTCCAGGCCCAGTATCGGATCTACACAGAGGAGATAAGAGTCATCAGGGAGTCACGGGAAGCCCTCGCTAGGTCCGTGAAAGGGCTCCTTGACCTCATAGATCCCAGCCCTGTGGGAACCAGTTGCAGCAGGATCCCCCAAGTAGAGGCGCGTCTTGAGGATGCACCGAGTGCCTTGAAGAAGTACTCGGATGAGCATGTCATTGCCGGCGTGGCCCAGACCCTGGCGATGACCAAATCGATCTATCCGAGGGCAGACATTGAAGCCATCAGGGAGGGGTTTGCCGAGGAGACGACGCCCGAGGAGGCGCTGGAGCTGATAGCCCGGGCGAGGCCGACTGCTGAGAGAATCACCCAAGTCCTGGGTCTATAAGAGTAATATATCATGTAGTCGGTATATATAAACTTTTGTGGTAAACATGTGAAAATATATGTGCACTGCCGCCAAGCATATCACTCAGTCATCATTAGCTTTACTTGACCATGTAGTCTATGCCAAGTTAGTCTGTCAGAACTTAATAAAATCGTTCAATGTAAGCAGCTGTACTCAGGCAAATGCGACAGTCGTAGTAAAGCTTCGTAACTGGAGTAGGATAAGCTCGTATATTATTGATAGAACACATATATACATGCAGCCCCCGACTCACTACTCGGTTGATACAAGCGGTGTGGTGAGTCAGAGAAACTGTGCACATGAAAAATTATAAAACTCAGGTATAGAAAGGACATAGCTGTTCTATGTTCCATGAGTTGCTGATGAGAACGCCGTCTTCGGTCTTCAGTCGGTAGGCGCCTGGCCGCGTGACCTTGGCTATAATGAACGGCCCTTCTCAGATTGGGCATAATTTGTGCCTGTCTTTGGTGGTTTGTATTCTCCTCAAGATGAGATCCCTGACCAAAAAGGCGCGGCCACGGACATTGCGGTTGTGGTAGCGACGCAGGCCTTGGAGATACCTTGCCGACTGGATTGTTGCGGTGTCCCTTGCTTCTTCCAACTGATTTAGCTCGGCCAGTCGGGTATTATTTGAGATGTCTTCTGAGTAAGCCCAGACTCGCGAAGAGCCGAACTGTAACTCTGACGGTAGCATAGCCTTGGCACTGTAGACCAGGAAGAAAGGGGATTGCCCTATTGCCCGACTAACTGTGGTTCTGAGAGACCAGAGAACAGATGGGAGTTTTTGTACCCACCGGTCCACATATGGTTGTAGTCGGTCAAATATCTTGGCCTTGATGCCTTGTAAGACCATACTGTTGGCTCATTCGACCTGGCCGTTGCTCCGTGGGTGTGCCATAGATGCATATCAGATCTTGATGCCAAAATCTTCACAGAAGTCTTGAAATACGCCGCCTGTGAACTGAGTACCGTTGTCGGTGATGATGCGGTTAGGAACCCCGAATCTGTATAGTATATTCAAGATGAAGTCCTTTGCCCGTGCCGTTGTTATAGTTGCAACGAGTTTGGCCTCAATCCACTTGGTGAACTTGTCGACTGCGACGAATAGATGTGTAAACCCTCCTGGCGCTTTCTTGAAAGGCCCGACCATGTTGAGCCCCCATACTGCGAATGGCCTAGAAATAGGGATAGTTTGGAGTTCGTGGGCTGGGAGATTTGTTTGTCTTGTGTAGAACTGGCAACCCTTGCACTTGCGAACAATGTCTTTGGCGTCTGTTACTGCTGTGGGCCAGAAAAATCCCTGCCGGTAAGCCTTTCCGACTAACGTCCTGGATGCGGCATGGTTGCCACATATGCCCGAGTGGATCGACTGCAGGATCTGCTTGCCCTCCTCGGTGGTGACACAAAGCATGAGGACACCGGATGCGCTCCTTCGGTACAGGTCTTCTCTGACTAGTAGGAAGCTTTTGCTTCGACGCTTGATCTACTCGGCTTGACTGCGGTCTTCTGGGAGTTCGTCGTCCAGGAGAAATTTGACAACAGGAGTCCACTAGTCTTGACATATGTGCAGCGCCTCGTCTGTAGCCGGGGTTGGTTCGCCTCCTGACTACTCCGGCACCGGTTTCTTCTTGACTGATGGCTCCATGAGTTGCTCGACAAAGATTCTGGTCGGAACCGCTTCTCGCTTGGATCCCATATTTGCCAGCTCGTCTGCCATGTCGTTGTATTGACACAGGACATGTGTTATTTCCAGCCCGTCGAACTTGTTTTCTAGCTTGCGAACCTCCTGACAGTATGCTGCCATGGTGTCATCGAGACAAGTCCGGTCTTTCATGACTTGGTTCACCACGAGTTGAGAATCCCCGCGCACAACCAGTCCACGTATGCCGAGTGATATAGCGATGCGGAGCCCGTGGATAAGTGCCTCGTACTTGGCGACGTTGTGGGATGCCGGGAAGTGGATTTGTAGAACGTACTTTAGTTTTTTGCCGGTGGGGGACGTCAATATGACTCCAGCCCCGGCGCCGCCGATCTGTAGAGAACCGTCGAAGTACATTGTCCAGTACTCTAGCTTTGCTGTTGATGTAGGCAGTTGAACTTCTGTCCACTTGGCCACGAAGTCGGCTAGAGCTTGTGATTTAATTGCTATCCATGGCTGAAAGGTTATATCAAATGCTATCAACTCGAGTTCCCATTTAGCGATTTGGCCGGTGGCCTCGCGATTGTGAAGGACATCCCCGAGTGGAAACGCTGTGACCACCGTGACTTGATGTGCTTGGAAATAATGCACCAGCTTCCGGACTATGATAAGTAGGCCATATAGCAGCTTCTGGACCTGCGGATATCTTGTCTTCGAGTCAGCAAGCACCTGTTAACGCCAAAATTTGGTAAGGCCCTGTGTCAGATTCGGTCAAGGGGAAAATTGCAGTCAATTGGCGGAAATTGATCCAGAAGAGACCGATACCGGGAGAGAGCCGTGAAGACCGCTATATGGCAGTTATTTACTGTATCTATTAATTAGGCAAGCGCTTATCTTTAGGAAACCTGACCTCGTGTCCGGTCGGGTCTTATTAGCGTTTTCTATTATAATTAGGAAATCATGTACCGTGTCCAATAAGGACTCATGTAACTCGGGGTATAAATACGTACGCCCGGGGACCTTGTAAATTATCACTCGATCAATACAAATTCGGTGCATCGCCACCCTTTCGACGGGTTCTTGCTTCTCGAGCCGGGCTGCATCGGTTAAGTTTGACCTCCTGCGAGAGGGTAAGTCTTGTCACCCCGGCTACCTATCGGCTAGGACTTCCTCGGTTAAGTCCGATATTCTAGTCGGTTCATGGTAGTCGGCTTACCACGATATATTTATTTTGTCTATGGCTGCATCAGTTCAGTTTGATCTCATAGATTGATTAGGTATATCACATCACGCGTGCGTAGATCGCATCGGCTTACTAGGAGTGGTTTATCATCAGTTTGTGCTGCATCGGTTAGGTCCGACCTATTAAACTGCCAGTGATAAATCGTTCCTGCTAGGTTGATACCTTGTGCGCAAGCGTCTTATCGGGGTGTATAGCCGATAAGTTATCATATTTTAACATCACGATCGCATTAGATCTATCGGCTTATCGAGATCTTGTTATCACCATCAGTCTGTGCTGCAACGGTTGGGTCCGATCTACTAGACTAACGATAATAACTTTATTCTTAATAAGCCGATGGGTTTTATGTGGTGGTTTTATCGAAGTGCTTTGCCGATAAGTTATCTCTTAAATACAGCCGATTATACTGCTTGCCTCGTTATACATTCTTGCCTGCATTACTATTGCGATCGGCTAAGGGCTAGCCGATTGATTTACTCTGCCGATCCGAGCGCAAGCATAGGTAAGCTCCCAGGCACGAGCTCAGTCAAGTTCCCGGGCACGATCAGTGTGCAAGGACCCGGGCACGGGTACAAGCGAGCACCCGAGCACGGGCACGACCTCAGGTAAGGACCCGGGCACGAGCACAGGTAAGAACCCGGGCACGGGCATGGACGGCGAACGAAGTCCCGGGCGCGGGCACGAGCAAGGGCCCGGGCACAGGTGCGGGCAGTATCTTCACGGCGATACTAGTAATCTCAACCATGATCGGCTGGAGTCTATTTAATCTATTTGCTTACACATCCTGCTTACTTATTTTATCAAGTTTAAAGCCGATTGTTGAACATCTCTTCGATGATCGGCTAGTTTAATATTTGTTTATTATTATGTTATTGCTCATGCCATCATCGGCTCCCAGTCGATGTATAAGTGCTACAGTGAAAATCGGCCATTGGCCGATGAGACGAGTCCAGATCGGCTTCCAGCCGATTGGCTCACGAATCGAACATTTTCTCTCCTTGTCAATTGCAGGGTCAAATTGACTGGCACGCCTACGAACCTCAAGATTTTAGGACCTGCACTGGAGTGAAGCAAATCTCCCAGGCCTTCGCGTGTCTCCCAGACGCCGGACGGCCCCCGTCGGGTTTTCGGTGTCAACACGTTTTTGGCACGCCCGGTGGGACGCGAAGTTTCAACAGAGTCTCGATCGGAATTACAACATGGCCGGGAAAGAGATCAAGACAGACAACGTAATTCCGGTCAGCATGGACGATTTAACAGACGAACAAAAATAGCAAGTTGAGCAAACTATAGCCAATTTTCAGAAGCTGTGTTTAGAATCCTTCAGCATGACAAGGCAAGGGCCGATTCAAAAATCCCAGTTTTCGAAGCCAGTACTGGTTGGAGAATCGAGCCGTACGCCACCTGAAAGTCCACCAGTAAAACCCTTGCAAGAGATGGTGAATGAAGCAGTTCATCACACGCTCATCAATCAATCCGGGATTCTGGTGAACACACTTCATAATCTCCTAAAGAAGACAGTGGATGGATCGATTATTCAAGAGCCTACTCGGGGTCCTGTTTACCTCCCACCAAAGGTTGAACCAAATCAAGTTGCTTACAACGTCAGCAGAGACATACCAGAAAACCTGTTTACACAGAACCAAGCTGGGGGCAACAGGACATTCCTACTGGATGTCTGCTTATTATGGGGGATATCAGCAAAATTATCCAGGAGGCGGGGCTGATCCAGGTACTTACCAGAGGGAGTATCATAGACAGAATCGGCAACAAACTCCACTTGTGTAGTATCAACAGGACAACCTGAGGGAAGAAGATCTATCAACTAGGGTTGCTGAAATAGTAAGGGAGCAGTTCGGGATCAAGCCCAAGGAACAAACATTTATGTATCGGCATCCATATCCTGAGTGGTTCGACAGGGTTCCATTACCACACCGATACAGGGTCCCGGATTTCTCTAAGTTCTCAGGTCAAGATAGCACATCTACAGTGGAACACGTCAGCCGATTCCTGGCACAGTGTGGGGAGGCATCGGCTGAAGAGGCTCTGAGGGTTAGGTTTTTCCCCTTGTCACTATCTGGATCGGCTTTTACATGGTTCTCTTCATTACCACCGAATTCCGTTCGGGGGTGGGCCGATCTAGAAAAACAGTTTCATAAATACTTCTTTGCCGGAATCCATGGGATGAGACTGACAGATTTGACATCGGTTAGGCAACGACCAGATGAAACAGTGCCAGAATACGTTCAGCGATTTCGGGACGTCAGAAACCGATGTTATAGTTTGAACCTGAGCGATGGGCATTTAGCCGATCTGGCTTTCCAGGGTCTCTTGGTGCCAATTAAGGAGAGGTTTTCGTCACAAGAGTTCGAGTCCCTGGCGCACCTGGTACAGCAGGTATCGGCTCATGAAAGCCGATTTCAAGAGGCAAAAAAAGATAAATATCAGAGAAGGATTGCTCAAGTTCAGGTTTATTCATCGGACTCAGACGATGAGGGATCCGATGCTGAGGTTGGATTGGCGGGGTGGGCCAGGAACAAGAAATCAGTATCATGTCCATGGGTCAAGGATATCGGCAAGGAGGAGCGGTATGATTTTGATGTCAATAAAGCCGATAAAATCTGACTTGCTGCTACAAGAGAAACAGATACAACTTCCGCCAAACCACGTGATTCCATCAGCCGAAGAACTAAAGAAAAAAAGATATTGCAAGTGGCACAATACTATTTCGCATCATACCAACGAGTGCAAAGTTTTTCGGCAACAAATTCAATTGGCTGTCGAGCAGGGAAGAATTAAATTCGAAGACAAGAAGCCGATGAAGATTGATGGACACCCGTTCCCTGTAAACATGGTTTATGCGGGATCTTCATCAAGGGATCAGGCCGATGGAGGAAGACGTCAAAGGTACAAATCAAGGATTACTTCATCGGATATGATAGACAAATATTCAAGGTATGAGGAACAGAGGGATGAACCAGAAAGATATAATCCGCATTGGAACTGTCCATTCTTCCGATTCTGCTGGGATCAAGGGATGAGATTGCCATCAGTAGAAAATTGCCCCGAGTGCAGTAATATGGGGAATCAGCGTGATCAGCAGGAGAGGTTTTCGTAGGATCGGCCGCTTGGGAAAAGAGCATCGGTTCATAGCCGATTAGGGCCGATCCATGAAGAATTCTTTGAAGAGGATGAAGTACATGAAGAACAAGTCCAGAATCCTCAATGGTGTCCTAGCGGAATATTCACGAAGAATCAGAAGAGAAGGGCACAGCGACTACGACACCGAGAGCAACAAGAAGAACAGAGGCAAGATCAGGAAGAGGCCGATCATCGTCACAAGAGAACTAAACAAGTATGGCGCGTGAAGAGAAAGGACGATGAAGCTGATCAATCGGCCCCAGTAAATATGGTGTTCTTTTTGCCTCGGGAGTATAAAGCACTTTCATCGGATGAAGAAGGCGATGAGGAAGTTTTCGCTCAACTAACGTTGCAACCCAACCAGGCCGTATTTGATAAACCTGAAGAGTCAGAGCATCGGCACCTAAAGCCATTATATATCAAGGGCTATGTGAATGGGAAGCCGATGACAAAGATGCTGGTTGATGGGGGAGCAGCAGTTAATCTCATGCCTCATGCTACGTTTTGGAAATTGGGGAAGACTGCCGAAGATCTGATCAAGACAAATATGGTGCTAAAAGTCTTCGGTGGGAATTCATCAGAAGCGAAAGGCGTATTAAACGTGGAGTTGACAGTGGGAAATAAGACATTACCTACCACGTTTTTCGTCATCGACGGAAAGGGGTCATATAGTCTGCTTCTCGGCAGGGACTGGATTCACGCGAACTGTTGCGTGCCCTCGACGATGCATCAATGTTTGATACAGTGGCAAGGAGATCAAGTTGAGGTGGTCCTAGCAGATCGGTCAACCAACATTGCAATGACCGATTTACCAGTCTGGGAAGCTGATGGTGTTGATTGCCTATTCGAGAAAATATGGGAAGGAGATTATCTCAAAGTCACCAGCCAAGGGATAAAGCCGATTCAGCAAGTCGGCTCTGAATTGTTACTTTGATGGGCTCCATTGAAGATTTTGAGGGGAAGCTAGGACAGGGGTTTACGTCGGCCGATGATTTGAAAGAAATCGACATAGGACCAGGAGATAAGCCAAGGCCGACGTACATAAGCAAAAAGTTATGTCTGAACTTCGAGAAGAATTGATGACACTATTGAAGGAGTATCGGGATTGTTTCGCTTGGGAGTACCATGAGATGCCAGGATTAAGCCGATCGATTGTTGAACATCGGCTGCCCATTAAACCAGGATATCGGCCATTCAAACAGGCTCCAAGGAGATTCAAGACAGAATTATATGAGCCCATCAAAGCTGAAATCACAAGGTTGTATGATGCCAAGTTTATAAGGCCATGCCGATATGCTGAGTGGGTTTCTAATATCGTCCCGGTGGAGAAGAAAAACGGAAAGTTGAGGATATGTATTGATTTTCGGGATCTGAATAAAGCTACCCCCAAGGATGAATACCCAATGCCAATAGCGGATTTATTGGTGGATGCAGCATCAGGTCACAAAATTATCAGCTTCATGGACGGCAATGCAGGATACAATCAGATTTTTATGGCTGAAGAGGATATACATAAGACTGCGTTTCGATGTCCTAGAGCTATCGGCTTGTATGAGTGGGTAGTAATGACGTTTGGGTTGAAAAGTGCCGGTGCGACTTATCAGAGAGCGATGAATTATATATTTCATGATCTCATCGGCTTGTTGGTAGAAATTTACATTGATGATGTGGTGGTTAAGTCTAAAAGTGAGGAAAGCCATATAGCCGATTTGCGAGAAGTGCTGGAGAGGGCCAAGAAATACGGACTAAGGATGAATTCCAATAAATGTGCTTTTGGTGTATCGGCTGGGCAGTTTTTGGGTTTTATGGTTCATGAGCGAGGGATTGAAGTTAGTCAGTGGAGCATCAGAGCCATCAAGACCATGGAACCACCAAGCAATAAGACAGAGTTGCAGTCATTGATCGGCAAGATTAATTTTGTGAGAAGATTTATATCAAATTTGTCAGGGAGAATTGAGTCTTTTACTCCATTATTGAAGTTTAAAGCCGATCAAGAGTTTGTGTGGGGGGCGGCACAGCAGAAGGCATTTGACGAGATCAAGAACTATCTAAGTTCCCCACCTATTTTAATTCCGCCGCAGAAAGGAGTGCCGTTCAGGTTGTACTTGTCAGCCGATGAGAAATCCATCGGGTCTATTTTGATATAGGAATTTGAGGGAAAGGAGCAAGTTGTGTTTTATCTGAGCAGAAGGCTTTTGGATGCTGAAACAAGATATCATGCGGTGGAGAAGTTATGCCTGTGTTTATATTTCTCATGTACGAAGTTAAGGCATTATATCCTATCGGCTGAGTGTACAGTAGTTTGCAAGGCCGATGTGGTCTCCAGTTTTGAAAGGGCGAGTTGGTAAATGGATTTTTGCTTTGACAGAGTTTGACTTGAGATATGAATCGGCTAAAGCAATCAAGGGACAGGCAGTGGCCGATTTCATTGTGCAACACAGAGGGGCTCATGAAGATTATGTGAAGCCGATCCCATGGACTTTGTTTTTTGATGGATCGGTTTGCAAGCATGGATCTGGTATCGGCTTGGTTATTATATCGCCTCGGGGGGCAAGTTTTGAGTTTGCTTTTACAATTAAACCTTATCGGACTAATAATCAGGCGGAATACGAGGCGGTATTAAAAGGACTTCAACTTTTAAAGGAGATCGGAGCCGATATTATAGATATTGTTGGTGATTCTTTATTGGTGATCAAGCAGTTATCTGGAGAATATGAGTGCAGGGATGATGTTTTGAGATCATATTATGAGGAATGTACAAATTTGTTAAAGGATTTCAAGATGGTATCACTAGATCATATTCCTAGGGAGCAAAATCTAGAAGCCAATGATCTTGCACAGATTGCTTCGGGGTATCGGCTGAATAGGCAGGTTGAGGTTGAAATAGCCGATAGTGACATTTGAGACAAGGCCGATGACTGGAGACAAGAGATAATTGATTATTTGCAAAATCCGTCGCAATCGGTTTCCAGGAAAATTCGGTATAAAGCTACTAAGTATGTGCTGCTTGATGGGGAACTGTATCATCGGACTTTTGAGGGAGTTCTGCTTAGGTGCCTGAATTTGGAAGAAGCCAAAGTGGTTATGTGCGAGGTGCATGAGGGCGTCTGTGGGACTCATCAATCGGCTCATAAGATAAAGTGGTTGCTAAGAAGAGTAGGATATTTTTGGCCGACAATGCTAGAAGATTGCTTCAGGTACTATAAAGGATGTCAAGATTGTCAGAAATTTGGAAATGTACAGTGAGCACCAGCATCGGCTATGAATCCTATCATCAAACCGTGGCCGTTCAGAGGTTGGGGAATTGACATGATCGGCCAAGTTTTTCCTCCATCGAGTAAAGGACATAAGTTCATATTGGCGGCGACAGATTATTTTACTAAGTGGGTAGAAGCGATTCCTTTGAAGAAAGTTACGTCCAGAGAGGCGATCGAGTTTGTAAAGGAGCATATAATTTATCGGTTTGGAATTCCTCAGACGATAACTACTGATTAGGGATCTGTCTTCGTGTCCGATGAGTTTCAACAGTTTGCTGCCAGTATGGGAATCAAGTTATTAAATTCATCGCCTTATTATGCTCAGGCTAATGGACAGGCAGAAGCCTCTAATAAGAGTTTGATTAAGTTGATTAAGCGGAAGATTGATGAACAACCATGGCGATGGCATACTACGTTAGCTGATTCACTATGGACCTATCGGATGGCATGCCATGGATCTACTCGGGTGCCACCGTATCAGTTGGTATATGGACATGAGGCAGTTCTACCTTGGGAGACTAACATCGGCTCTAGGTGAATTTCTTTGCAAAATCAATTGACAGCCGATGATTATTATAACTTAATGACAGATGAACTTGAAGATTTGGCTCAGAATCGGTTAAGGGCATTAGAAAGGATCAAGGAAAACAAGGCTAAGGCAGCTCGGCATTACAACAAAAAGGTGGGGAATAAATCGTTTGCCGAGGGAGATCTTGTGTGGAAATTGATTTTGCTGATCGGGTCCAGAGATAATAAGTTTGGAAAATGGTCGTCTAATTGGGAAGGGCCCTATCGGGTTAATCGTTGTGTGCCTGGTAATGCCTATGTGTTAGAGGATCTTGACGGGATGGAATTTGCTAAAGCACTTAACGGGAAATATCTCAAGAAATACTATCCTAGCGTTTGGATCAACTCTTAAATCGGTTAAGTGCAGCCGATTTCTAAAATAGTGCAGAAAGCCGATGTTTTTGCATCGCCTAAAGATAGCCGATATCAATTGATATCGCCTTTAGATCAAACAAATAGAAATATTATCAAGGGTGAAGGAGGCAGGCAACAGAGCCGATCAAAATATATTACAGCACAACCAGCATGTTTCATGAAGCCATTGGTCATTGATTTACATGAATTTTTGGATCGTTTCGATTGCACGCAGGCGGATTTGGTCAATTTCATTGATAGCTCGGATGTCGTCTTCATCGGAGCCCAGGATGGTCTTCAAATTTTTGCGCCGATGAATGACTTGATGCACCGTTGCTGCAACCTTAGCCTCTTGGTCTTGGATAGCTTGCGGCAGGCCGATAAGCTGGGATTCCATTGCTTCAAGATCCTTGCGAACTTTTTCAAGTTCTGCCAGCAAATCGGCCTCCTTCTTCTTCAGTTGGTCTAGTTTGGATTGGAGCTCTTGGGGGGCAGCTGCCATGTCATCAAGCTTTTTCTTCTCTATTTGGGCTGACAGCCGATCGGCTTGGATATCTTGGGTAATCTTCTGTTGGTCAGCACGATCGGCTATGCGCTGTCTAAGCTTGATGAGTTTAAATCTGTGAGACTCCAGATATGCTGCGGGAGTTAGTGCGTCGATGAGTTCCTCAGGCAGATGGTGTTCAATTTCTGCAAGTCTTGCCCGGATCGGCCCGCTGTCTTCCACTAGCGCATCAATTGGGTTTTCCAGCCGACTGATGATGCTCGTTAAGTAATTGCGCACATCGGCTGGGAAGGACGGTTTGGTTGCTGCGCTGGTGGCTGTGGTTTCTTCTGCTTCTAAGTACTTGCCGATGTCGAAGGAGAACAAATCGGCTAAGGACTGCAAATTGATATCGGTAAAAAAATCAGTAAAGAGTTAAAAGTGAAGTATGGGCGTAAAGAGATTACCTGAGGAAGGACATCGGCAGCCCGGGTGGCATCGGCTTCAGGGAGATGAATAGGTTGTTCTTCGGGGTGGCCGATGTTAGGCGATGGAATAGGAACAGTCTCATCAACGGCTGGAGGACTTGGTGCTGAGAGTGGGGTAGCTGGAGAAGCCATCGGCTCAGTGCTTGGAGGGATGACAGCAGAAGGTTGAGGTCCTGGAGCCGATGACTCGAGCTGAAAATGAAACTGATAAGATGAATGAGAAAGCGGGTAATGATATCAAGACTTGGCGCATACCTGAGGAGATGAGGGAGCCGATGTTGTTTGGGGAGAAGATGGCGTTGTGGCAATGACATCGGCACCGGTTTTCTGCTTCTTCAGGGAGGGGCGGTGCGCTAACTTCTTGCGTTTTTGTCCTATCAGCCGAGGCGCCTTGAGGAGAGCCGATGGAGATGGAGCATCGCGCCCTAAGTTTGGAGTGGCCGATGGGGGTTGATACAGAATCGGCCGACCACTATTGCTTGCCGTTGGGGGCTCAACGTTGGCAGCCTGCAAATTAAGAATGAGAGATGATCGAAGATGATGATTAAGGTTTGCGGGTGTTACCTCTTCATCAGATTCGATGTAGTCAGCGTCGAGGCGGGAACAGTAGCAGTGGCCGCTAAGTTGAATAGATGCTTCTTCCATTCTGACCACCATCAGACGAAAAGCTTGGTGTTGGCAGTGCAAACATTCACCTCGGTGGTGGCGCCTAGAAGAAGGGGTTCTGTTAAAGTCCACATCCGATCATAGTCTAGGGCGTTGTTGACGTTGCCCCGGGCCTGAAGTTTGTCGATGAAGAATAGGCCAATCGGAAGTTGACCAAGGCCAAGCTGACGGGAGCCGAGCGATGGATGGTAAAACTCGTATGATGGTTGCGAGCGGCCTAGAGAAAAGCCAGTTGGCAGCAGACAAGGGGTAATGGCCGATAGGAATATGGCCTTGGTCTCATCATTTTCTAAAGCGTTAAGTGGGTCGAAGTTGGAAGGCATCTCGAATGATGATGCATCATTGTATGCAAACCAGAGAGTGGCCTCCTTGGTGAAACCGTAATAAAACCCCTTGAACCACTGACTAAGTCCAGCGGGGGTTATCTTGCCACCAGAAAGAGCCGATGCAGCTTCACCCACGGAAACGCATCGGCGGTAAATGGGATCCTGGTCCTCTGTGTGATCGGCTGGAAAGGATTGGTTGAGAAAAGAAGTCCCAAAGAAGGCCTTGGAGGTGTAGACGTTGAGCCAGAGTTGCACAAACCACCAAGGACCCCCGATATGGCCGATGGGCTGGCCAGCCGATAGCTTGGTCGCTACTTGGTGAAGCAGCTGATAAGTAGCACCAAGGAGGTATTGTCCCAAGGGGATCTGTTTCCGGTCGGCCAAACACTCTGCCAGGCATTGCATGTTGGTCGTCGGGCCGAGGGTTGCACCACAAAAAACAAAACCCGTTCCAGCCACAAGTTCAGAAAAGCGACATGTTCCCGGTCATCGACTAATCCAGTTCCCTTATTATGAATGGATATGTACCTGGACCAGCCGCCGATGTTCTTCGCTTGGAGCCGATGAGGAAGAAGATGCAGGAATCAACGGCCGAAGAGAAGGGCTGCGACGGTTCGTCTGGGTTCGCTGGAGCTTGTCAAGTTTTGGAAGATGAAGCGGTGGTGCTCTGGTGATGTGAAAGCGTAAAAAAGACTAGGGAGACGAAGCGTTTTATAGAGATATGATGACCGGGCGGGAATCGAGGCCGTTGGCACTGTTTCAAACAATTATGACAAGTGGGCTACCTTGGGCTGCCTCGGTATGGAAGAAATCTGGAGGCCCAAAACAAAAGAATTTCGAAGTCCTATAGAAGAACTCCGAAATTGGGGGGCATGTGTTAACGCCAAAATTTGGTAAGGCCCTGTGTCAGATTCGGTCACGGGGAAAATTGCAGTCAACTGGCGGAAATTGATCCAGAAGAGACCGATTCCGGGAGAGAGCCATGAAGACCGTTGTATGGCAGTTATTTACTGTATCTATTAATTAGGCAAGTGCTTATCTTTAGTAAACCTGACCTCGTGTCCGGTCGGGTCTTATTAGCGTTTTCTGTTATAATTAGGAAATCATGTACCGTGTCCAATAAGGACTCATGTAACTCGGGGTACAAATACGTACGCCCGGGGACCTTGTAGATTATCACTCGATCAATACAAATTCGGCGCATCGCCACCCTTTCGACGGGTTCTTGCTTCTCGAGCCGGGCTGCATCGGTTAAGTTCGACCTCCTGCAAGAGGGTAAGTCTCGTCACCCCGGCTACCTATCGGCTAGGACTTCCTCGGTTAAGTCCGATATTCTAGTCGGTTCATGGTAGTCGGCTTACCACGATATATTTATTTTGTCTATGGCTACATCAGTTCAGTTTGATCTCATAGATTGATTAGGTATATCACATCACGTGTGCGTAGATCGCATCGGCTTACTGGGAGCGGTTTATCATCAATTTGTGCTGCATCGGTTAGGACTGACCTATTAAACTACCAGTGAAAAATCGTTCCTGCTAGGTTGATACCTTGTGCGCAAGCGTCTTATCGGGGTGTATAGCCGATAAGTTATCATATTTTAACATCACGATCGCATCAGATCTATCGGCTTATCGAGATCTTGTTATCACCATCAGTCTGTGCTGCAACGGTTGGGTCCGATCTACTAGACTGACGATAATAACTTTATTCTTAATAAGCCGATGGGTTTTATGTGGTGTTTTTATCGGAGTGTTTAGCCGATAAGTTATCTCTTAAATACAACCGATTATACTGCTTGCCTCGTTTTACATTCTTGCCTGCATTACTATTGCGATCGGCTAAGGGCTAGCCGATTGATTTACTCTGCTGATCCGAGCGCAAGCATAGGTAAGCTCCCGGGCACGAGCTCAGTCAAGTTCCCGGGCACGATCAATGTGCAAGGACCCGGGCACGGGTACAAGCGAGCACCCAGGCACGGGCATGACCTTAGGTAAGGACCCGGGCACGAGCACAGGTGTTGACGCCGAAAACCGCCGGGTGTGCCAAGAAGCTTGCTGACGATCTGGTTCGGCGTCTGGTGACACGCGAAGGCCTGGGAGATCTGCTTAGCTCCAGTGCAGGTCCTAAAATATTTGAGGTTCGCGGGCGTGCCAGTCAATTTGACCCAGCAATTGACAAGGAGATGAAGAAATTAGATCACTGATCCAATCGGCCAGCAAGCTGATACGGATTCCTTCCAGCCGATGCCGCTATGCTCGTGCCCGGGCCCCTGCCTGTACACGCGCCTGGATCTCGTGCTCGCGTCTGGGTCCTTGTTGGTCCTCGTGCTCGGATCGGCAGCAATTGCACATCGGCTATCGGCCGATACGGACTGATATAGGCTCCTCATAGCCGATAGCCGATGGCACCTGTGTATCGGCTAGGAAACCGATAGCGCTATGAGCAAATAGACAAGATGTCAGTATAACATGTGCATCGGCTAGGAGCCGATGATAAAATAGATAAGCAAAATAGTAAGCCAGCCGACTGCCGAGGAAACACATATGCATCGGCTAGAAAACCGATGATAATATAGATGACCAAAACAGTAAGGATAATACAGTCGGCTTTATAAAAAGATAACCTATCGGCTAAGCACTCCGATAGAATGTCGCATATACACCGATCAGCCCGACAAGGATAAATCTATTATTATCGATCTAGTAGTGTCAGACGCTAACTGATGCAGGCACAGATCGATAATAGTAAAGGAACCTCAACGAGCCCGATAGACCTAATGCAACTGTGATGAAAATAACTTACCGGCTATACATTCCGATTAAGACCTTGCGCAAAAAACCATCAGCCTAGCAGGAAAACGATTATCACTGCAGTTCAGTAGGTCGGACCAAGGCTTTTTCCGGATGCAAGCACGCAAACCGATGATAAATCGCCCCCAGTAAACTGATAAGATCTACGCAAAGGGCGTGATGTGGTTACCTGATCGCCTAAGAGGTCAGACCGAACGATGCAGCCGTAGACAGGGCAGATACACTGGGTAAGGGGTGACGAGTCTTACCTCTCGCAGGAGTTCGGACCTAACCGATGCAGCCCCGCTCGAGAAGCAAGAACCCGTCGAAAGGGTGGCGATGCGCCAAAGTTTAATTGATCGAGAGATCATTTACAAGCTACCCGGGCATACGTATATATACCCCGAGTTTATTACAGTCCTAATAGGGACAGGCACTACGAATTTCCTATCTATAAAAGGAAAACTAACAAGTCCTGATCGGATACGAGATCAAGTTTCCTAAAAGATAAAACTATCTAATAGATAAGATAAATAACTGCCATAACGTGGTCTTCACGATTCCTTCCCAAGCTCGGACTCTTCTAGATTAGTTTCCAATGGTTGATATCGCTTCTTTCCTTAACCGAACATGGTAACGACTCGTACCAAATTTTGGCGTTAACACATGCCCCCCAATTTCGGAGTTTGTTATCAAACTTCGAAATTCTTCTTCTGTTTGGGCCTCATCATTCCTTCCTGGCCTCTCGAAGTCGGCTTTCATGAACCGATACCCTCTGTACTAGGTGTGCTAGGCTCTTGAAGTCTTCTGATGAAAATCTTTCCTTGATCGGAGCACCAACCTTGGAATGCTAACTCGGCCAGCTGTGCATCATCCAGACTTAAACTATAACATCGGCTTCTAACATCACGAAACCGCTGGATTTATTCCGCGACTGATTCCTCCGACTTCTGTATTACCGATGTTAAGTCTATCAAACTCATCTCCTGACTCCCCATAAAGAAATACTTGTGGAATTGCTTTTCCAGATCGGCCCAACCTCAAACTGAGTTAGGTGGCAATGAAGAAAACCATGTAAAGGCCGATCCGGATAATGATAACGGGAAGAGTCTAACTCTCAAAGCTTCTACAGCCGATGCCTCTCCACATTGAGCCAAGAACCGGCTGACATGTTCCACTATAGATATATCATCTTGCCCTGAGAATTTGGAGAAGTCTGGTACTCTGTATCAGCGCGGCAACGGAGTTCTATCAAACCAATCTGGATATGGAGGCCGATACATAAATGTTTCCTCCTTCGGTGTTAGACCGAATTGTTCTCTCATCACCTCTGTGACTCTTGCTGATGAATCTTCTTTTGGATCTTCACCGTAATAACGCAGAGGTGGAGTTGATAGCCGATTCTGATTCTGATATTCCCTCGGATAATTGTACTCAGGAACAACTTTTGGATAACTCTGTTGATGCCCCCCATAGTACGCAGTTTGATATCCTTGAGGAATCCCATCTTGTTGCCCCCCGGGTATTTGAATCGGCTCTACCGCCGTCTTGATCAAGTTCTGTAATGTGTTCACCAATATCCCAGATTGATCGGTCAACGCATGATGAACTGCTTCATTAAACATGTCTTGGATCGACTTCTGTGAACTTGTAGGCGATATATGGCTCGATTCGTCAATAAAAACAGGCTTTGGAAATTGCGACTTCTGAATCGGCCCTTGATCTGTCATACCGAAGGATTCTAGACAAAGCTTCCGAAAATCTTCGATGTTCTGCTCCACTTGTTATCTCTGTTCTTCGGTCAAGTCTTCCATTGTGACTGGAATCATATTATTTGTGCTGACCTCCTTTCCAGCCATGTTGAAGTTCTGGTCCCACCGGGTCAAAAACGTGTTGATTCAGCCGATAGGATATATTGTGATGATATGAAGATCGTGTCCCACCGGGCGTGCCAAAAACGTGTTGACGCCGAAAACCGCCGGGTGTGCCAAGAATCTTGCTGACGATCTGGTTCGGCGTCTGGTGACACGCGAAGGCCTGGGAGATCTGCTTAGCTCCAGTGCAAGTCCTAAAATATTTGAGGTTCGCGGGCGTGCCAGTCAATTTGACCCAGCAATTGACAAGGAGATGAAGAAATTAGATCACTGATCCAATCGGCTAGCAAGCCGATACGGATTCCTTCCAGCCGATGCCGCTATGCTCGTGCCCGGGCCCCTGCCTGTACACGCGCCTGGATCTCGTGCTCGCGTCTGGGTCCTTGTTGGTCCTCGTGCTCGGATCGGCAGCAATTGCACATCGGCTATCGGCCGATACGGACTGATATAGGCTCCTCGTAGCCGATAGCCGATGGCACCTGTGTATCGGCTAGGAAACCGATAGCGCTATGAGCAAATAGACAAGATGTCAGTATAACATGTGCATCGGCTAGGAGCTGATGATAAAATAGATAAGCAAAATAGTAAGCCAGCCGACTGCCGAGGAAACACATATGCATCGCTAGAAAACCGATAATAATATAGATAACCAAAACAGTAAGGATAATACAGTCGGCTTTATAAAAAGATAACCTATCGGCTAAGCACTCCGATAGAACGTCGCATATACACCGATCAGCCCGACAAGGATAAATCTACTATTATCGATCTAGTAGTTCAGACCTAACTGATGCAGCACAGATCGATAATAGTAAAGGAACCTCAACGAGCCGATAGACCTAATGCAACTGTGATGAAAATAACTTACCGGCTATACATTCCGTTAAGACGCTTGCGCAAAAACCATCAGCCTAGCAGGAACGATTTATCGCTGGCAATTCAGTAGGTCGGACCCAACCGATGCAGCACGAACCGATGATAAATCGCCCCCAGTAAACTGATAAGATCTACGCACGCGTGATGTGGTATACCTGATCGGCCTAAGAGGTCGGACCGAACCGATGCAGCCGTAGACAGGGCAGATACACCTGGGTAAGGGGTGACGAGTCTTACCCTCTCGCAGGAGTTCGGACCTAACCGATGCAGCCCCGCTCGAGAAGCAAGAACCCGTCGAAAGGGTGGCGATGCGCCAAAGTTTAATTGATCGAGAGATCATTTACAAGCTACCCGGGCATACGTATATATACCCCGAGTTATTACAGTCCTAATAGGATACGGCACACGAATTTCCTATCTATAAAAGGAAAACTAACAAGTCCTGATCGGATACGAGATCAAGTTTCCTAAAAGATAAAACTATCTAATAGATAAGATAAATAACTGCCATAACGTGGTCTTCACGATTCCTTCCCAAGCTCGGACTCTTCTGGATTAGTTTCCAATGGCTGATATCGCTTCTTTCCTTAACCGAACATGGTAACGACTCGTACCAAATTTTGGCGTTAACAACAGGTAAGAACCGGCGCGGGCACGGACGGCGAACGAAGATCCCGGGCACGGGCATGAGCAAGGGCCCGGGCATGGGTGCGGGCAGTATCTTCTCGGCGATACTAGTAATCTCAACCATGATCGGCTAGAGTCTATTTAATCTATTTGCTTACACATCCTGCTTACTTATTTTATCAAGTTTAAAGCCGATTGTTGAACATCTCTTCGATGATCGGCTAGTTTAATATTTGTTTATTATTATGTTATTGCTCATGCCATCATCGGCTCCCAGTCGATGTATAAGTGCTACAGTGAAAATCGGCCATTGGCCGATGAGACGAGTCCAGATCGGCTTCCAGCCGATTGGCTCACGAATCTAAATTTTCTCTCCCTGTCAATTGCAGGGTCAAATTAACTGGCACGACTACGAACCTCAAGATTTTAGGACCTGCACTGGAGTGAAGCAAATCTCCCAAGCCTTCGCGTGTCTCCCAGACGCCGGACGGCCCCCAGCGGGTTTTCGGCGTCAACACGTTTTTGGCACGCCCGGTGAGATGCAAAGTTTCAACAGAGTCTCGATCGGAATTACAACATGGCCGGGAAAGAGATCAAGACAGACAACGTAATTCCGGTCAGCATGGAAGATTTAACAGACGAACAAAAACAACAAGTTGAGCAAACTATAGCCAATTTTCAGAAGCTGTGTTTAGAATGCTTCAGCATGACAAGGCAAGGGCCGATTCAAAAATCCCAGTTTCCGAAGCCAGTACTGGTTGGAGAATCGAGCCGTACACCACCTGAAAGTCCACCGGTAAAACCCTTGCAAGAGATGGTGAATGAAGCAGTTCATCACGCGCTCATCAATCAATCCGGGATTCTGGTGAACACACTTCATAATCTCATAAAGAAGACGGTGGATGGATCGATTATTCAAGAGCCTACTCGGGGTCCTGTTTACCTCCCACCAAAGGTTGAACCAAATCATGTTGCTTACAACGTCAGCAGAGACATACCAGAAAACCTATTTACACAGAACCAAGCTGGGGGGCAACAGGACATTCCTGCTGGATACCATCGGTCTTCTTTGGACTTGGTCTTGATCACCACATCGTCGACGTAGGCTTCCACGTTGCGCCCGATCTGAGTGTGCAGACACCGCTGAATTGCCCGTAGATTGGTTGCTCCAGCATTCTTCAAACCGAACGGCATTGTGATATAGTAGTACGCTCGAAACGGCATGATGAAAGATGTCTTTAAGCAGTCTTCCTCCCTCAGGCTGATTTGATGGTATCCCGAGTAGCAGTCAAGAAAGCTGAGTAGGTTGCACCCGGCCGTGGAATCTACCACCTGATCTATCCTGGGAAGACCAAATGGGTCCTTGGGGCACGCCTTGTTGAGATCGGTGTAGTCGACGCACATGTGCCATTTACCATTTTTCTTCCGGACTAGGACTGGGTTAGCCAACCAATCCGGGTGATTGACCTCCTTGAGGAACCCGGCTGCGAGGACCTTGGTGATCTCCTCCCGGATAGCATCCTTGCGGGCTTGAGCGAAGCGCCGCAGCCGTTGCTTGACTGGCTTGGTGTCTGTCTTCACATTTAGGGCGTGCTCGATCACCTCCCTTGGTACGCCCGACATGTCGGACGGTTTCCATGCGAAGATATCTTTATTGGCTTGTAGGAAGGTGACGAGCGCATCTTCCTATTTGGGGTCGAGTCCGGTCCCGACTAGGGCAGTCTTAGAGGGGTCGCAAGGGTCCAGGGGGATCTTCTTCGTGTCAGAGTCCGCTGAAATTCTCGACTTCGCTGCCTTTTTCGCCAGAACCTGATCTTGCTCGACTTTAGTTGTGACGGCTTGCCGAATGCTATTGCATCCGACTGCCGACTCTTGTGATTGAGCCAGTTCGCAGCTCTCCTTGTTGTAGGTGAAGGCTTGCTTGATGTCGCTACGAAGGGAGAGGACTCCTGCTAGCCTAGGCATCTTGAGCACCATATATGTGTAGTGCGGTATCGCCATGAATTTGGCGAGTTCCAGTCTTCCGAGTATCGCGTGGTACGCGGTCTCGAAGTCGGCAACCTTGAAGCAGACGTTTTCCGTGCGGAAGTTATCCCGCGTGCCGAAGGTTACTTGCAATGTGATCTGCCCGAGTGGAGATGATGACAGGCCGGGAATTATCCCGTGTAAGGGCGCAGTACTCGGCCGTAGTTCTGAACGAGGGATCTTCATCTAGTCCAAAGTTTTGGTGAATAAGATGTTGAGCGTGCTACCTCCGTCGATGAGGGTTTTCTTTAGCCTGATGTTTCTGACGACCGGGTCTAGGATGAGTGGATAACGTCCCGGGTGAGAAACCTGATCTGGATGATCTGCGCGATTGAAGGTAATGGCCATCTTTGACCAGCGCAGGTACTGGGGGGTGTCCATCATAGAGACCGTGTTGATGTTGCGTGCTGATAGCTTCTGTTTGCGCTTGGACTCATACGTGGACGGCCCTCCGAAGATATGGTTGAGCTCGGCCTGAGGATCTTGGAAATCATCGGCCAGACCCTGATCTAGCTTTTCTTTGTTCTTGTTGGCGCCAGATGATGATGCCTGCTCGGAGGCAAACTTCTTAAGCATGTAGCAATCTTTGGCCGCTTGCTTGCCCTTAGGGTGGATGGGGCATGGCCCGCTCATGACTTTCTGGTAGTCGTTATTCCGCTGGGGCCGCGACCGAGTGCGCTCCATGTTGGCCACCTCACTGTAAGACTTCCGCTTGCGGCTGCCAGACTTATTTTGAGACGGCTCGTTGTCGGCTTTCACCTTCTGGTCTTTCTATCATGACTCCTTCTTCTCATCGAGGGCCTCTGCGACCGCTTCAACCGAGTCGGCGTATTTGTTGGCCATATCGAAAAGAGCCCGGACTATGGGTGGTGGCTTCCGAGTGAACTTCGCGATGAACGGGGCGTCCTTTACTCCCTTGCGGAAGGCGGCGATGACAGCCTCGTCGTGGATCATTGGGATCTTGTTGCGCTTCTCGGAGAACCTCTTGATAAAATCACGTAGAGACTCATTCTTCTTCTGGTGTAGTTGATACCGATCATGCTCAGAAGATGGCCTCTCGTAGGTCCCTTGGAAGTTGGCGATGAACCACTCCTTGAGTTCTCCCCAGGTACCGATCGACCACCTCGGGAGCCCAGTCAGCCATGTCCTCGCCGAGTCGGCTAGCGCGACTAGGAGGTAGTTGGCCATGGCTTTGTTGTTGCCCCTAGCAGCTCGAACTGCTAGGGTATATACAGTGAGCTAGGACTCGGGATTTGTTTTGCCGTCATATTTTCCAATCCCTGTGGGTTTAAAACCAGTCGGCCAGTGGACATCCTGTAGCTCCCGAGTGAAAGCTGGAATGCCTTCGTCTTTGTGAGGGCTCGGGCTTCGACCACGGCGGTTGAACCACTCGTGATGGAGACCGAAGCGGTCGTTTTCATCCTCCAGTCGGTGGCGCTCGTCTTCGTGTCGTTCGTGGCGCCGGGCATTGATAGTGTGGCGAAGGTCATCTTGTAGGCGCTCTCGGAGGTCTTGATTAGGCCGGCGATCATACTGGAGATGCCACCAGTAGTCATTGCCGAGTGTGGTTTGCCTAGACTCCTCGCATGGCCGACTTGAGCCGGCCACCCGACGCCGTGCAGACGTGGATGAGCCTGCTGCTGGAGATCCCAACCGGTTTGTCGGTACCACAGTGTCGCCCGATTGCTGTTGATGTTGCTGGCAGGCGGTAGCCGTGATCATTGCCTTGATCTTGGCGATAGTTGGGGTGGCCTGGTGATTAGGCCCGAGCTGAAGCATGTCCAGCAAGGTTGCGGCGGCCACAACATTCTGTTGTGGCATGACGAAAATGTCATGATCACCGACTTTGGTCTAGAGAATCTGCTACTGAGCTGCTCGCCCAGCCTTGCGTAGCTCGTCATTGCGAGCCTCGCGGTCAACCTCCTGCTATCGCAGTCATCGTGCCTCCTCCTGTTGCTCTTCTTGTAGTCGGCGCACCTCGGATGGTGGTGTTGAAGCCATGAAGATCTCGCGGGGAAGGAAGAGACTCGCCAGACTGGAGTCTGAACTAGCGTTCGAACCCTTATCTGACTTGGATCAGACTCCGAGTAGTTTATCGGAGTGAGAACGACCCCAACCTCTCTAGATCCAATCTGAAACGGCGCTTGGCCGTGTCCAAACTGAATCGCAGGAGATCGGGTCTGTGGTGTGGGATGTAGATCTGCAGCGTCGCCGAGTCCGTGTGGGAGATTGACGATCTCTCCCCTTCTCGGCCCAACCCGAGCTGGCTCAAGGCCTAGCGCAAGTCGGACACCAAAAGAGAGAGTTGTCCCCATACTCAGCGAAGTGAAGGACTGCCACAGTAGGTTACTGAAGGAGATTGTGGCATCCTGTGGGCCGACTGGCGCAACGTCGGCTGATTCCTTGGCCGGCTGGATTGGATCTACTTCGGCCAAGGTGAGGTTGCCGACCTGGTCGGCAATAAAATCGAGGCTTCCAAATGAGATAATGTCTCCAGGAGAGAACTTGTCGCCGTCGATCTTGGTTGCTGGATCCATCGAGTTTGTAGATGTAAAACTCGCCGGAGCCCCTACCTGGTGCGCCAACTGTCGATGTTTTACACCGGCAATAGAATTATAGGGCTACTCGGCAAGGGGAAACTCGGTGGATTGCAGAGGAACACAAAGAGATTTTATACTGGTTCAGGCCCTCGATGTGAGGTAATACCCTACGTCCAGTTGTGGTGTTATTCCTCTGGTGGGTTGTGTTGATCAATGATCTTCCCGTGTCGTTCTCTACCCTCAAGAGGCACCCTGCCTCCCTTTATATACTAGGGGACAGGGGTACATGATAAGGATCCTAGCCAGATACGGCCAAGGGATTTCCTCTAGAGATAGAAACTTATCCGACTAAGACTCTGTTTTCCTTATCGTACAAGGTAAGGCCTGCCGGGTGCTATCTTATCTCTAATTACATGATTCAGCCCATCCTCTATCCGAGTGGCCCATATGTTGGTGGTGAGGTACCCGGAGCCCATGGCCTCCACACTTCCGCATGGAAAATGTCTGCTTCGAGGTTGCCGACTTTGAGACCACGTACCACGCGATACTCGGACGACCGGCACTCGCCAAATTCATGGCGATACCGCACTACACATATATGGTGCTCAAGATGCCTGGGCCAGCAGGAGTCTTCTCCCTCCGCAACGACATCAAGCAAGCCTTCACCTGCGACAAGGAGAGCTGCGAACTGGCTCAATCACAAGAGGAGGCAGTCGGGCGCGAAAGCATTCGGCAAGCCGTCACAACTGAAGTCGAGCAAGATCAAGTTCCGGCAAAAAAGGCGGCGAAGTCAGGAATTTCAGCGGACTCTGACATGAAGAAGATCCCCCTGGACCCTTCCGACCCCTCCAAGACTGCCCTAGTCGGGACCGGACTCGACCCCAAATAGGAAGATGCGCTCATCACCTTCCTACAAGCCAATAAAGATATCTTCGCATGGAAACCGTCCGACATGCCGGGCACACCAAGGGAGATGATCGAGCACGCCCTAAATGTGAAGACAGACGCCAAGCCAGTCAAGTAACGGCTGCGGCGCTTCGCTCAAGACCGCAAGGATGCTATCCGGGAGGAGATCACCAAGCTCCTCGCAGCCGGGTTCATCAAGGAGGTCTATCACCCGGATTGGCTGGCTAACCCAGTTCTGGTCCAGAAGAAAAAGGTAAATGGTGCATGTGCGTCGACTACACCGATCTCAACAAGGCGTGCCCCAAGGACCCATTTGGTCTTCCCAGGATAGATCAGGTGGTAGATTCCATGGCCGGGTGCGACCTACACAGCTTTCTCGACTGCTACTTGGGATACCATCAAATCAGCCTGAGGGAGGAAGACTGCTTAAAGACATCTTTCATCACGCCGTTTGGAGCGTACTGCTATATCACAATGCCGTTCGGTTTGAAGAATGCTGGAGCAACCTATCAACGGGCAATTCAGCGGTGTCTGCACACTCAAATCGGGCGCAACGTGGAAGCCTAGCTCGACGACGTGGTGATCAAGACCAAGTCCAAAAAAGACCTCATCGCTGACCTGGAAGAAACCTTCCATAATCTTTGACGATTCAAAATGAAGTTGAACCCGGAAAAATGCGCCTTCGGAGTGCCATCCGGCAAGTTACTCGGCTTCATCGTCTCGCATTGTGGCATCGAGGCTAACCCGGAGAAAGTCAACGCCATAATGAACATGGCTCCCCCGACTAACCAGAAGGACGTCCAGAAGCTGACAGGCTGCATGGCGGCACTCAGTCGATTTATTTCCTGACTGGGCGAACGGGGTATGCCCTTCTTCAAGCTACTCAAAAAGGCGAACAATTTCCAATGGACTCCGGACGCCCAACAAGCCTTCGAAAACTTCAAACAATTTCTCACATCACCTCCCGTGTTGGCGTCACCTATGCCCCAAGAACCGCTAATGCTATATTTGGCGACAACTGCTCAGGTAGTCAGCACGGTACTAGTGGTCGAGCGATCCGAACAGGGTCATATCCAGAAAATACAACGGCCAGTTTACTTTGTCAGCGAGGTGCTTGCCGACTTGAAGACGAGATATCCGCAGGTCCAGAAGCTGTTATATGGCCTACTTTTCATAGTCCGGAAGCTGGTGCATTATTTCCAAATACATCAAGTCACGGTGGTCACAGCGTTTCCACTCGGGGATGTCCTTCACAATCGCGAGGCCACTGGCTGAATCGCTAAATGGGCACTCGAGTTGATGGACAGTAATTAAATCACAAGCGGCCGACTTCATGGCCGAGTGGACAGAAGTTCAACTGCCTACATCAACAGCATAGCTAGAGTACTGGACAATGTACTTCGACAATTCCCTACGGATCGGCGGCGCCGGGGCTGGAGTCATATTGACGTCCCCCACCGGCGAAAAACTAAAGTACGTTCCACTTCCCGGCTTCCCACAACATCACCGAGTATGAGGCACTTATCCACGGGCTCCACATCACTATATCACTCGGCATACGTCGACTGGTTGTGCGCGGGGATTCTCAACTCGTGGTGAACCAAGTCATGAAAGACTGGACTTGTCTCGATGACACCATGGCGGCATACTGTCAGGAGGTTCACAAGCTGGAAAATAAGTTCAATGGGCTGGAAATAACACGTGTCCTGCGTCAATACAACAATGCGGCAGACGTGCTAGCAAATATGGGATCCAAGCGAGAAGCGGTTCCGACCGGAATCTTTGTGAGCAACTCATGGAGCCATCAGTCAAGAAGAAACCGGCGCCGGAGCAGTCGGAAGGCGAACCTACCCTGGCTACAGACGAGGTGCTGCACATATGTCAAGACTGGCGAACTCCTGTTGTCAAATTTCTCCTGGACGACAAACTCCCAGAAGATCGCAGTCAAGCCAAGCAGATCAAGCGTCGAAGCAAAAGCTTCCTACTAGTCGGAGAAGACCTATACCGAAGGAGCGCATCCGGTGTCCTCATGCGTTGTGTCACCACCGAGGAGGGCAAGCAGATCCTGCAGTCGATCCACTCGAGCATATGTGGCAACCATGCAGCATCCAGGACGTTAGTCGGAAAGGCTTACCGGCAGGGATTTTTCTGGCCCACAGCAGTAACAGATGCCAAGGACATTGTTCGCAAGTGCGAGGGTTGCCAGTTCTACGCAAGACAAACAAATCTCCCAGCCCAAGAACTCCAAACTATCCCTATTTCTTGGCCATTCGCAGTATGGGGGCTCGATATGGTCGGGCCTTTCAAGAATGTGCCAGGAGGGTTCACACATCTATTCGTCACAGTTGACAAGTTCACCAAGTGGATTGAGGCAAAACCTGTTGCAACTATAACAGCGGCACGAGCAAAGGACTTCATCACGAGTATACTATACCGATTTGGGGTTCCTAACCGCATAATCACCGACAACGGTACTCAGTTCACGGTCGGCGTATTCCAAGACTTCTGCGAAGATTTTAGCATCAAGATCTGCTATGCATCGGTGGCACACCCGCGGAGTAACGGCCAGGTCGAACGAGCCAACGGTATGGTCTTACAAGGCATCAAGGCCAGGATATTCGACCGACTACAACCATACGTGGGCCGGTGGGTACAAGAACTCCCATCTGTTCTCTGGTCTCTCTGAACCACAGTTAGTTGGGCAACAGGGCAATCCCCTTTCTTCCTGGTCTACGGTGCCAATGTTATGCTACCGACAGAGTTACAGTTTGACTCTCCGCGAGTCTGGGCTTACTCAGAAGACGTCTCAAATAATACCCGACTGGTCGAGCTAGATCAGTTGGAAGAAGCAAGGGACACCGCAACAATCCAGTCGGCAAGGTATCTTCAAGGCCTGCGTCGCTACCACAACCACAATGTCCATGGCCATGCCTTTTTGGTTGGGGATCTCGTCTTGAGGAAAATACAAACCACCAAAGACAGGCACAAATTATCCCCAATATGGGAAGGGCCATTCATTATAGCCGAGGTCACACGGCCAGGCGCCTACCGACTGAAAACCGAAGACGTCGTTCTCATCAGCAACTCATGGAATATAGAACAGCTACGTCCTTTCTATACCTGAGTTTTATAATTTTTCATGTGTATAGTTTCTCTGACTCACCATCCTACTCCAGTTACGAAGCTTTACTACGACTGTCCCGTTTGCCCGAGTACAGTTTCTTACATTGAACGATTTTATTAAGTTCTGACAGACTAACTCGGCGTAGACTACATGGTCAAGTAAAGCTAATGACAACTGAGTGATAAGCTTGGCGGCAGTGCACATATATTTACACATATTTTCCACAAAAGTTTATACATACTGACTACATGATACGCTGCCCCTACAGACCCAGGTCTCGGGTAATTATCTCAGCAGTCGGCTTCGCCCGGCAATCAGCTCCAGCGCCTCTTCGGGCGTCGTCTCCTCGGCAAACCCCTCCCCGATGGCTTCAATGTCTGCCCTCGGGTAGATGGATTTGGTCATCGCCAGGGTCTAGGCCACGCTGGCAATAACATGCTCATCCGAGTACTTCTTCAAGGCACTCGGTGCATCCTCAAGACGCGCCTTTATTTGGGGGATCCTGCTGCAACTGGTTCCCACAGGGCTAGGATTTATCAGGTCAAGGAGCCCTTTCACGGACCCGACGAGGGCTTCCCGTGACTCCCTGATGACTCTTATCTCCTCTGTGTAGAACCGATACTGGGCCTGGACATTGGCTCTCATGTCTGTCCAGGTCCACCGGCAAGTAAACTTGTCAGGATTGGTTGCAGATGGAATGACTAATGGATTGGTTAAGATCACGGTCAGGTTGCGGACTTACTTTCGTAGTTGGCCTCCCACTTGGCTACGGTTTTCTCTAGTTCGGCTTTTTCTTCGCCAAGCTTGATGGTGGCCTCTTTTAACTTGGCCTTTTCCCGTTCGAGCTCGGCGTTGGCTTTTGTCAGGTCGGCCTTGGCCTTCTCAAGCCCGGCTCTGGCTTCTTCGGCCTTCTTCTGCTAGGCTTCCCCCTCTGTTCGGGTCTTTTACTCGGCTTCGAGGGCTGCATGACAGATTAGTCAAGAACTCGACTGTGCGGCCAAGACACAACTGGGCAGTCAGGAACAACGCGGCTGGAGAAATACATCAAGAGTTCAGTCGGGAAGACGCATTCGGGGGACTTACCTCTGATCTTCGCGGCTTGGGCCCAATTTTCATCCCTGAGCTGGGTGGCGGCATCCTTCAGCCAAGCTTCCCTCCCCGCGTGGCGCTCCTCCATCTCGGCCTTCAACTCCCGAAGCTGCTCTAATTCCACGAGGTGGGGGGCCATTTCGACCAAGATCTCGGTCATCTCCTCATTGCGATCGACAAGTTTCTGCTCAAGGAAAGAATAAGCCAAGAGTGGAGTCAGACGTCAAAACAAGAAGACCACCACGACTCTGCCACAAGAATTATACCCCGACTCCCTAGGACCCGGTGATGGCGGCGCGAAGCAAGCTTTCGCGTGCCCTTCTCGCCGCGGCCTCATCAAGCCTGAAACTCTTCACGGTTCCGTCGGGCGCCGTCCAGGTGAACGTCCGAGGGAGCCTACACGGAGGAGCTTCAATCCGAGGAAGGTTCGGGATCTCCAGCGGCAGCGACGAAGACGACGACGACCATGATAGAGACGAGGTCCCAGCCCCCACATCGGTGTTCTCTGCGGCCTCGGGGTCGACTCAGGGGCTCCGACAACAGCCTCGGCAACAGGGGTCAGCTCAGGGGCTGGGGCAGCGACCTCAGCAACTGCCCCTTGGTCGGGCGGCGCCAGCGACCCCGCAGTCGGGACCACCTCAGTCTCTATGACTAGGGTACCACCTGCTCAGCGGGTGTGTTCGTGGGCGCTGGCTTGGCTAGGGTGGGCTCTTCAAGGGGAGCAGTCGGTACAATCTCCTTGAGATCGATATCGGCATGCTTCCTACAGGGTGAAACACACATCAACACACTACTGCAACAGACAAGAATCCTAGAAGATTCGGAGCAGCATATCTCTTGGAGAACTTCAGTTTCCTGCCGGGCGATCCGGGTCCAGGTGGAGCGCTACCCCCGGTTGTCGGCCCGGCTAGCGAATCAGTCGGCGGAGGCGAGGCAGCTGGAGGTGGCCCCGTTAGTGGCGTAGCTGACTCGGGCACCTGTGTGCTTGGCAGATCCCGCTCGGATCGTGCACTCAGCGGTGCCTTTGCCGGGCTCGGCAAGCCCGAGCTCAGCCGTACAAGTCCCAATCTAGGACTTGATCGCCTGGGCACCGCGGCGACGGTGTCCTTTATCTTCAGGCTTCTTGCCACGGCGCGCGGCGTCATGGCCTCCTCGCCCCGATACAAAACAGGTTTTTTCCCAGCTCTCTTGGAGTCGGGTTGGGCAACAGGGGGCTCCTCGGCCTCTTCTTTGACTTAACGGCCGACAACGGGCGGGAGTCTTCATCGAACTCCACGCATTCCTACAGAAGATTCAACAACATCTATCACATAATGCTGGGCAATCACACATACGGACCCACTGGCATTCGACACAAATGAGGGATAAAGATTACCTTGGGGCGGCGCCTAAGGAAGCTATAAGCAGCAATCCGGTGTTTATCATCCTCGGTCTCGATCACCCCCTCGGAGAAGTAACCAAACAGAGTCTCGGTTACCTTGAACTTATCGGCTGACTTGTGGCTTACTCAGTCAGGATCAAGTTTGCCTTGGGAATCCCAGCCGAACGCGCTCCTCAGCTTCAGTGGCTGGATGCGCCGAGTCAAGAAACGCCGCGCCACCCAAGCCCCGGTCAGGCCAGCTTCTTTAAGTTTGTCCAATTTCTCCAGTAATTGATGCACTTGGCCCATCTCCTCAAAGGTTGGATCTGCTGACCAATTTGGTAAAACTACCGGTGGCAAGCCGGTGAATGGACGCAAGGAGGGAGCCAGATCTGCACAATAGAACCACTCCTTGTGCCCGCCTTTCAAGGAAGATTTCAAAGGGAGAGCAAGATATGTTTTCTTCCTATCACTCCTTAACTGGAGACCAGCCCCCCCAATCACATTGACATTGTTCTTAGAGGGCTGGGGTTTGATGTGGAATAGATGCCTAAAGAAATTAAAGTGGGGTTCCACACCCAAAAAGTACTCGCAGAGAGTAACAAATATGGAGATCTAAAGAATCAAGTTGGGATTCAAATTCACCAACTCTAGCCTATAGAAGTCAAGGATGCGGCGGAAGAAATCGGAAGAGGGAAGGCACAAACCCCGATCGAAAAAAGAGGCAAAAACTATTGTTTCGCCAGATTGGGGATTTGGGACCGACTCACCCTTAGCCGGCCGCCAACGGATCACCTCCTAACTGGGCAACTTCAATTCACTCTGCAGCAGCCTCAGTTTCACTGAGCCGCAATCCGAAGTCGGCCAAGCATTCTCCGGCACACCCGCAAGATCTGAAGCTTTCGGCATGGTTGGGAGCGGAAAGATTTAGGGGAAAAGCGAATTGGGGGCTTGGAACAGGTGAAGCGGACTGGAATCATCCGAGTTCGAGCAGGGAATAGCAGCAGCAGCTAACCCTAGCCGAGCAAAAGGCAAGATTTGGGCGCGGAGACGGAAGACGAAACGATTGGCTGATTTGGGGAAGATGAAGGAATCTTTTTCTCTCTCCCCGTTATTTATAGAGCTTGTACCGACTAAATGGGCTTAGGCCTATACAGTCGGTGCTGGGCCATCAAGATATGAGTTCCTACAGTAGCATGCTCCATGTGGGCCACCTGCAGGCTAAGTTGAAATTATAGCGCTGGTGCTACTAACAGGAGCCGATGAGGTAAACAGATATGCTTCATGAGAGCCTTATTGCTAAACATATATGTTTGGGTATCTGTTTTATCCACCAGGTCTCGAGGATATATCCTTATAAGGATCACAAGCTGGTCTTCATTAAAATTGGGGATGCAGGTATCTTTCTCGAGTACACCTGACCACGCCGTGGATTTATTTTCATAAAAGTGGTACTCGGCCTACATGCGTGGCCATCAATTGCCATGAGCAACATCATTCCAGCCGATATGACGCTGAAGAGTCTAACTTTCGAGTAGTGCACTACTCAGGAGAGACTATAAATTCCTTATTCCTGCTGACATAACGTGGAGGAGTCTAACTTCTGGGTGGGACGCCACTTGGGAAAGACTATAAACCCCCCTTTTCCAGCTGACATGACGCTGAAGAGTCCCATATACGAGTAGCATCCTACTCGGCAAGACTATAAACACACATTCCGACTGACATGAAGTCGAAGAGTCCTACATATGAGTAGTTCCTTACTCGGCAAGACTATAAATCGTATTCCAGTTGACATGATACCGAAGAGTCTCATATACCAGTAGTAATCTACTCGGGAAAGACTTCCAGGTTAGAGATCTTTGACTTTCTGTTTAATTGTCTTCACAATTAAGCACAAAGTTGGGGGCTACACCTAATAGGTGCGCCTATTTAGCGCACACTATTCATACATCTACATGAAGCCCTTCATAGCCTCGCTGCCAGCTGACATGAAGCAAGACTCGGGAAGAAGACCTACTCGGACAAAGAGTACTCGGGAGCATCGCACTCGGGCAATCTTCACCATGGAGGATGAGCACTCGGCATCAGCTGTGACTCAACTATGAAGGTCTCAGGGGCTACTGTGGAGGCCATGAGCCCCGGGTACCTCATCACCAGTATATGGGCCACTCGGATAGAGTATGGGCCGAATCATGTAATTAGAGATAAGATAGCACCCGGCAGGCCTTACCTTGAACGATAAGGAATAGCAGTCTTAGTCGGATAGGTTTCTATCTCTAAGAAGGAAATCCCTTGGCCGTATCCGGCTGGGATCCTTATCATGTACCCCTGTCCCCTAGTATATAAAGGGAGGCAGGGCGCCCCATGAGGGCACGGGAGATCATTGATCGACAAACATCTCAGAGGAATTACAACACAACTGGACGTAGGGTATTACCTCACCTCGAGGGCCTGAACCAATATAAACTCTCTTTGTGTTCCTCTGCAATCCACTGAGTTTCCCCTTGCCGAGTAGCCCTATAGTTCTATTGTCGGTGTAAAACATCGACAGGTACTCAGTTCACGGGCGGCGTATTTTAAGATTTCTGTGACAATTTTGGCATCAAGATCTGTTATGTTCTGTGGCACATCCACGAAGTAATGGGCAGGTTGAGCGTGCTAATGGCATGGTTTTACAAAGATCAAGGCTAGGGTGTTCGACCGACTACAACCATATGCAGGGCTGTGGGTACAAGAACTCCCATCCGTTCTCTGGTCTCTAAGAACCACGCTTAGTTGGGCAACAGGGCAATCCCCTTTCTTCCTAGTCTATGGTGCTGAGGCTATGTTACCAACCGAGTTGGAGTTCAGCTCTCCGCAAGTTCAGGCCCACTCAGAAGATAACTCAAACAAAACCCGATTGGTCGAACTCGATTAGTTGGAAGAAGCAAGGGATATCGCAACTATCCAGTCGGCAAGGTATCTTCAAGGCCGACATCGTTATCATAGTCGAAATGTCTGTGGCCACGCCTTTTTGGTGAGAGATCTCGTTTTGAGAAAAATCCAAACCACCAAAGATAGGCATAAACTATCCCCCTGTGGGAAGGGCCATTCATTATCGCTAAGGTGACACGTCCGAGCGCCTACCGACTGAAGACTGAAGACAGTGCCCTTGTCAGCAACTCATGGAATATAGAATAGTTACATCCTTTCTATACCTGAGTTTTGTATTCCCTATATATGTACAAAATCTTTTCTCTGACTCACTACATCGCTTGTTTCAACCGAGTAGTGAGTTGGGGGCTGCATGTATTATGTGCCTTGTTAATAAAATACGAGCTTGTTTTTTTTTAGTTGTGAAGTTTTACAATGATTATGCTATGTTTGCCCGAGTATAGCTTTTAGAAGTGAACGTTTTTTCTTAAGTTCCTATCAATCTACTCGGCGCAGACTACATAGTCAAGTGATGCTAATGACAACTAAGAATAAACAAGTACTCAGCAATATTTTACAAGATATATACATGCTTTCACCAAAAGTTATATATACGTCAACTGCATAATCGCCTATTTTCTACATTCCTAGGTCTCTTGCGATCACTTCTGCAGTTGGCCTCGCCTGGCTGATCAACTCTAGTGCTTCTTCAGGTGTTGTCTCTTCAGCAAAACCCTCACCAATGGCCTCGATATCTACCCTAGGGTAGATCAATTTGGTCATAGCGAGGGTTTGGGCAACACCGACAGCGACACGCTCATCCGAGTACTTTTTCAAGATGCTCGGGGCTTCGCTAAGGTGTTCCTGCACCTGGGAGACTGTATTGGAGCTGGTCCTAGCATGGTGAGGTTCCATAATATCAAGGAGCCCTTTCACGGATTCGACAAGAATTTTCCGTGACTCCTTGACAACCTTGATCTCCTCTACAAAGGCGCTGAATTGGGTCTGGGCATTGGCTTTCGAAGCTATTCAGATTCATCAACAAGTATACTTGTTAGCCAAACAATGCAGTCGGAGTAGCAAGAAGACCAGTTAAGCTTATTGTCAGGGAGGAGGCTTACTCGCATAGTCGGCCTCCACTTTGGCTTTGGCTTTTTCCAGTTCGGCTTTGACTTTTTCAACTTCCTTCAGTTTAATCTCTTGTTGTTTCTTCTCCTCTGCTTGGGTTTTCAACTCGGCTTCGAGGGCTACAAATCAGAATAGTCAAGAACTCGAGATTGCAGTCAGAACCCAAAAAGGCAGTCGGGAATCAACAAAGCTGGAGAGATATACTCAAGATTTAGTCGGGAGGATAATACAGAAGACTTACTTCTGATCTTCTTGGCTAGACCCCACTTTTCATCCCTGAGCTGGTCTACTACTCCCCTTAGCCAAGTTTCCTTCTCCCGGCTAGTCCGTCCAAGTTTCCTTCTCCCGGCTAGTCCGTTCCAGGTCGTCTTTGGCGGCCTGGAGCTGGCTCAGTCGTTGAAGATGGGGGGCGAGCTAGGTCAGGACCTTGTTCACTTTCTCTGAGCGGTCGATGATCTTCTGCTCAGAGCAAAATAGAGCAAAACAGAGCAAAACAGAGTCAAAATGGTTGAGTACCAGATTAAGGAGAACCGTCGAGAACTCAACATAGCAAGATTTGCTACACACCTGAACTCCCCTGGACACGGCGATTGCAGCACGAAGAAGAACTTCACGCTCCCTTGCCACAGCTTGTTCATCATGCTCGTAGCTCTCCACGACTCCCTCAGGGGATACCCAATGGAACGTTCTCAGGAAGTCACGAGGAGGGGCTTCGAGTCAGGGAATGTCCACTTCATCTGAAGACAATGACGATATAAGTGGCGATAGGGTCCTGGCCCTAGACTCAGTGGCTGTTGGGGCTTCAGCGATTTGCTCAGGGGCTGGAGTAGCAGCCTCAGTAGTCCCCCCTTGGTCAGCCAGCACTATTGGTCCTGCTGTCGGGAATGCTTCAACCTCTATAGCTGGGGCAATCTCTAGCTCGGTAGACGAACTTGTTGGTGCTGGCTTGGTTGGGGACGGCACGGTAACTGGACCAGCTGGCGTGGTCCCCTTGGGATCAATGTTGACTCGCTTCCTGCTCAATAAGTCAAGTAGCAAGACACTATCACATTGTTCAAGACTCTTGGAAGATTGAAGATCGCTTACCTCTTGGAAATCTTGAACCTCCATGAGGGAGCTCCAGAAGATATTGGCAGTGGAGAGTTGTTCGCTGTCGGGCCAGTCGGTGTCATAGCCCTAGATTTAATTTCAGGAGATAATTCGCAAGAAACAGAAAATGTAATATAACTAAAGATGTATAGATAAAGTTTTGACATAAAAATATAGAGACAAATAAGTTAAGTACCTTTTCATGTGCAGGCTTTCTTTTGAATTGTTTTTGGATCTTAAAGTGCACTTTCATAATAGGATGCATATGCATTTGTATAGCCTAAGGAATTTCTAAAAATGATTGGTCAAACATAAAATCATGGAAAATTTCCTGTAAACACTATCCCACATAATTGATCCACTGTAAATTTTATATGATTTTATCACTTCAGTAAGTACCCCAATAAAATCCCTCAAATAAGCTAGACTAGGGAGTTAGCTAAAAATGAATAGGTATATTTCTAAAATTCACCAAATGAAAATGAAGATTAATTAGACAGAGCCCTTTTGCCAAAGTGTGTACCAACATGAACCCTACCACCAGTATTTTTGGCTCAATTTATTCCTCAAAGAAAACACATAAAATGATAAGATCAAGGCACTGGAGAAATAAATCAAACTGTAGAAAAACTGGATCAGTAACCCCACTTTGCAATTTCACCAAAGATGAACCAGACCACTTCTAACCATGAAAATTCGTCAGCAGATTAAACACATCTTTCTCTACCTCCAATAATTTTCCCCTAATTTATGACCCTCATTAACTTAGTGAAACAGTAATTTAAAGACTGCATGTTTTGTACAGCTCACAAGACAGTCTCTAGAGATTTCTCCTCTCTCAAGTCACTGACCAGTGGGACCCACAAGACCCTGGCCCACTTGTCAGCCTTACTACAGCATGGGACAGTGTGTTGCACCAAGAAATTCACCCACACCCCTCTCCTCTTCCTAGGAATTCACTTCTAGGGCCCACAAGTCATAGCCTTAGCCTAACCACAAATGTGTGAAACAATATTCTCCCACATGTGGGACCCACCAAGGATACTGTGGAGCTAATACACCTCAGCAGCTGCATGCCAGATGTGTCAGCTCCTCCTTCTTCTTCCTCTCTCAGTTTACAGAGCTCCCTGGACAGCTTAGCTTCGGACCACAGGAACACGACGAGCACATCCTAACCATTCCATTTTTGTATTGCAAAACCCTAGGATCGCTAGTCGAAGCAGCTGCGTCGCCGCGTGTTTGTTCTGTGCTCCAGCGCCGCCGCCGGCGTCGCCTCGCCGTTCTGGCCGGCACAGTAGGTCGCCGCCTGAGCCACAGCGCCACGAATGTCGCCTCACTTCCAGAAGATAACTGGCCAAAGGAATCGGGATATAGCGCAGTGTACCGGGAGATCGACGTCGTCTTCCTCGTCTCTGGCCGAGCTCCGCCACCACCGATTCGTCCTCTTTGGTGAGCCTCCATCCGATTCCTTGCACTGAGCCCATCTCCACGAGGTCTCTAACCTTTTCGGCAACTCGGCTTCGTCGCAGAACCCCTAGAGAAGGCCGGCGACGTAGTCCCAAAGCACGCCGCCGCCGCCAGACTCTCCTGGAGCCCCGCCGCCGTTCCACGCGCCGCCGAGTAACCCAGGACCTTTGGTGAGCCTCTCCGGTCCCTCAAACATCGCGTGCCTGCTTTGTTTCAGTCTGTAACGTGACATCCATATGCAACCCGAGCCGGCTTACTGCCTCCGCCGTCGTCACCATCGATTCCGGCCACCGCCGGCGATGAGAAGACCACCGATGTGTTTGCCGTGAACTCCTCTTCCTTTTCTCTTTTGGCCCCGACTGCAGCCGACGCCGCCATCGCCGTCGCCGCCTCCGAGAAGCTCGCCGCCTCCGCTCTGACTGCGCCTGCCCTGTTCTGTGCCGCTGACATGCGGGCCTGAGCTGGAAGACAAAAGAGAAAAGAAGAAAGAAAAAGGGAAAATAATTAAAGGATTTAATTTGCAACAGAAAAATAGTCCAACTTTGTAAATCCATAAATTTTTCATTTTAACTCCTTTTTGAGTGAAACCAATTTTGTTAGCTCTGTAAATATGTGAACTTTAATGCTGTGGAATAAAACAGGACAACTTCTGTAGAAAATGCCTATAAAATAATGTGAAGCAAAAATACCTTATTTTGTGCCTAGAAACTTGAAATATTACCATAAAATCCATTATAAATTCTTTGAGGTGAACCAAATTTCTATGGATTCATAAAAATGTTCTATTTAATTTTATAAAATAAAAAGTAAGAACTTCTGTGTAGGTTTCTTCTCTAAAAATGGAAATATCTTTTATATACATCTTTATAACCTAGAAGTTTATAAATTTCTAGAAAATTCATCCTAACTGCTAAAAATGTGAAACCACTTTTGTTTAACTCAAAAAATTGTAGACTTTACTGTGGATAATTTGTATTTGACCAAAACTACCTATCAAAATAGGCCTAAGTATTTCTCTAACCTTTCTTTTTGATAAAACTTGTAAAATTCACAACTAAATCAAATTTTAAATCAAAATCCAGTGAACCAAATTTTGTTAGACACCAGTAGGTTATGATCTTTTATATAATAATACTTGCCTTCTGAAATCTTAATAGAAATGTCAGTCAAATATAATAATTAAGGTTCAATACAAATAATTACAAAACTGCCATTTTCAGCCTTTTTCATCTTGCTATTATTTGTTAACTCATAAACCGTAAAAGATTTTAAGGTGATTCTTTCACTAAAATTCACTTTAGAATGTGATCTACCTACTGTATTTATATCAGCATTTATTGATCATCATTTTTTCATAGACATGTTTAAATTGCTTCTGTATTTGCATATTCGCTGTTTTTATCGATAGATTCAGAAGTTTCGGAGTACGAGGAAACTAATCCAGAGGTTGAGTGTGACCACTCACTGCAGCAAGGCAAGCATCTAAACAAAAGCTACCTCTGAGCAAGCATCTAAGCATATTGAACCCATATTTTCAATAAATTGATTTGTTTGCGAAGGAAATATCTATATGCATGTTTCGGTCTTGTTAAAATGGGAAAAAGGGTAGAGTTTATATTACTCAATTGAATGCATTTCCGTTCCTTGATTGTTGATTCCATATTTATACCTTGTCACCCCTTGTTAAGGACTTTGGGATACTTTTATTTTATCGAATGCTTAGCCATGCTTAATTCTAGACTTAGAAAAGTCCGATAGATGGAGCTATCGGTTCAAAACTAGTTTAATACGCATGGATGGGTTAAAATCTAAAAAGAATAACTTCTAATTTATAATTAATAAGATGTTTGACTTGGACGGATGATAGGGCGATGACGGGATGGTGTTTCCCCGATGCACGTAGCTCCGTCTAGGTCGTTAAGGACCGAACATGTTGACATCTATTCAAGCACCTTACGTACTTCCACATGCCGGTATGGGACGGCTTAACTCAGTAGCACGGGAGGCTGTGGCCATCTACGCCCGTCCATCAGTTGTGAGGAGGGATTTCCTTTGGAGGACCTCGAGCGCGCCTGGCTTTGGCCGGAGGTGCCTCCCGCGACGGTGAGCCCGCCTTAGTAATCACACACGCACGACTAAGTCGTCGGGGGCCCAGACGTAGTTTAGGTGGTTGGGGCTAAGCGTGCAAAAGGTTTTGTTGTGACCTCTAGTCCGCACTCAATGTGTAGAGTGTGGGTACAGATATGTACGGATCAAGCTAGAGTGTAGCCGTTTGGCTTCTATCACATCGTGTGGGTAAAGATGTACCCCTCTGATCAGAGTAAGAACTATTCGAATAGCCGTATCCACGGTCACAGGACGACCGCTTGATGTGTTAGTCACTCATGTTAGCATCCAACTTGGGATATGTGGAGGTGGAATTATGTTGTTATATCATGACTTAGGATAGTCATGAATGGATGGGTTTATATAAAAGGTTTTAATGATAAATATGACTTGGTTTTAGTCATGGATAATGATATGCTTGTGTAGCATAATTGTTTGGGGAATGGTGGCCCATGGATGATGATTAGAGCATGGTTTGTGCTCATTCTTACTTACATTTCAGAATTATAAGCTTGCTGTCCTAAATTTCAGATTGAGCTATTTCGCAAATGCTTATGTTTTAAATGTATTACTTGCTCAATAAAATTAGCTTTATGCAAAATCGATCAACCTAGCCATACTCCTTGATGTAGAGACTAGCATTACTCCTTTGTACTATTATTATTGTATAAGTCTAGCTGAGTACTTGTTGTACTCACGCTGCATCTTTCAGGTGAGGATATTGACGACGCTGATGTGATCTACTATTATCCCGCCGAGGGTGGCGAGGATAATGTGTAGTTGAAGTTAAGTTCTGCCCCAGTCAGTTGCCTTGTGGGATGGGTATGGTGCCACTGGTTTTACCCTTGATGTTTATATTTTCCGCTGCCATCTTTTGTGTCACTTTGTGATGAATTAGGGTGTGAACCCTCTATGTAATATATATATATAACCCTGCTGCTCGTTTATCCATATTTAGAGTACTTGTGATGTTTATCAATTGCTTGTGATGAAAGTGAGAGGCTAGTCGCTTTCCTGGGGACTAACTGAACATGAGTATGAGTTGTGTAGAATTGAGATGGTTGGGGGATAGCTATTGTGGTTCGAGTCCTCTGGGGTACGTATCGTGTTTGGTCGCCACCATCGAGTGGTTTGACCGGCGTATGACGGGGAGGACTGGCAAGCTATCCTTATGATTATCTCTTTTGTACACTTCTCGACATTTTGGATTTGTATTATGAACGGGTAAATATTACGGCAAGGCTGCGATGAGGATGGATGGTTACCGTACTTAATTGGGTTTTATTTGAGATCCCATCCATCTAGATATTTCGCGTTGTCATAATAATTACTCTCCATAATGCACTTCCGGGGTGCCCACAGTCAGCGCGGCAGTCGGCAGTGCCACTTTACCTCTAGTTGGCCCTATTTCTGGGGCAGCTGACTGGGGCATCGAGCTACTCGGCGGCGCTGCCCTTGGGCTCAGTGTTGCTGATCTTGTAATAGGCGGCGTCGGCCTTGAGCTCGATGTTGCTGGCCTTGGACTCGGGCTTGGCGGCATGGGGGCTAGACTGGCGGGGTCTTTAATCATTAGATTCCCCGGTGCTGCACTCGGCTTGCTTGTTCTCTTCTTGCTCGGATCCTCGATGGGTTTCTTCCCAGCTCTCTTAGAGCTGGGCTAAGCAGCAGAAGGACTGGCTAGCCTCTTCTTCGTTTTGGTGGCCGGCAAGGTTTGGAGTCATCGTCAAATTCCTCATAATCCTACAAATGTTTCAACAACATACATCATACATTGGAGGATGATTCTAGACAAATGTCCCTAGATATTCACCAAAAATGAATAGCAATACCAAATCAGCTTTTCAAGATTACCTGTGGCCGAGGCCTTTTCTAGCTGTAAGCTGTAGTGGCGCACTCGGCGTCTTCAATTTCCACAACCCCGTTAACAAAAAAAGCCGAGCAAGGTGTCGGTCACCTTGTTCGCATCAGTCAGATCCGTGTATTCTCGGCTGGGATCATTCTTGCCTTGGTAATCCCAGCTGAAATGGCTTCTCAGCTTCAGTGGCCTGGTGCGGCGGTTCAGGAAACACCTCGCTACCCAGGGACCAGTTAATCCCGAGCTCTTCAGTTGATCGATCTTCTCTATCAGTTGGTATACCTAGCCCATCTCTTCATAATTTGGCACGGAAGACCAGCTGGGCAGGACCATCGGAGGAGAGCCAGTGAAAGGGGGCAGAGAAGGTTCGAGATCAGAACAATAGAACCATTCTCTATGCCAGCCCTTGAGGGAGGTTTTCAAAGGGACAAAGAGATAGATCTTTTTCATTTTGTTCCTAAGTTGGAGACCGGCTCCCCCAATCACTTGGACTTTATTTTTGGATGGCTGGGCCTTGATATGGAATAAATACTGGAAAAGGTTGAAATGGGGCATAACCCCCAGAAAACATTCGCACAATGTGGCGAAGATGGAGATTTGCAGAATGGAGTTGGGCTTCAGATTCACTAACTTCAGTTGGTAGAAGGATAGAAGTTGGCGGAAGAAATCCGAAGAGGGAAGGGCGAGACCGTGGTGGAAAAAAGAGGTGAAGGCGACAGTCTCACCAAATCGGGGCGCCGGAATAGATTCCCCTTCGGTGGTGTGCCAATGGATGACTTCTCGCTGCTGTAGCATCAGTTGCTTCTCCAGATACTTCAGCTTTGTCAAGCCACAGTCCAAGACTGGCCAAGCCTCCGTGGACACCTCAGGGATCTTGAGCGAACCTCTTGGCATTGTTGGGAGTGAGAAAATTTGGGGGAAATACTTTGGAAGGCTTAGGATGGATGCGGCGGAGCGGAATCACTCGAGTTTTGCGCGGGAGACACCGACTATGCAAACCCTAGCAAGACACAGTGAAAAGTTTCAGCACGGAAGCTAGAAGGCGAAATGATTGGCGAATTGGAGAAGATGAGGGAATCTTTTTTCTCTCTCCCTGCTTTTATAGAGCCTGTGTTGATAAGTGGGCTTCGGCCGACTAATTCGGTACTGGGCCACAAGATATGAGTTTCTAAATGGCATGCTCTATAGAGCCGATTGCTGGCTATATTAAAATCACAATACAGATGCTATTCACAGAAACCGATTAAATAATCAGATATGCTTCATCTACATTATTTACCAGGTATTGAGAATACATCCTTATAAGGATCGACAGCTGGTCTCCATTAAAATTGGGGATGCAGTTATTTCTCAAGTACACCTAACCACCCATTGGGTTAAAATCCAAGATGTGGTACTCGGCTTACATGCTTAGCCACCAATTGCCATGAGCAAAAATTATTCTAGCTGACATGATGCTGAAGACTCTACATACCGAGTAGTATACTACTTGCGAAAGACTACAAGGTTAAAGATCTTTGACTTTATGTTTAATTGTTTCACAATTAAGCACAAAGTCGAGGGCTACACCTAATAGGTGCGCCTATTCGGCGCACACTATTCATATTTTGCTATAAAGCCCTTCAAAGCCTCGTTGCCAGCTGACATGAAGCAGGACTCGGGAAAAGAAGCACTCGGACAAAGAGTACTCAGGGGCAATGCACTCGGGAATTCTTCACCGTGGAGGATGAGCACTCGGCATCAGCTGTGACTCAACCATGAAGGTCTCAGGGGCTGCTGTCAGTGCCATGGGCCCCGGGTACCTCATGAGAAGTATTTAGGCCACTCGGACAGAGGATGGGGCTAACCGTGTAATTAGGGATACAGTAGGACTCGACATACATAACCCTTAGTCCTAGTCGGGCACATTGTATTCCTAGAAGGAAATCCCTTGGTCGGAGTCCGACTAGGATTTCTACTCTGTAACCCTGTCCCCCGGTATATAAGGGGAGGCAGGGCACCTCCTGAGGGTAGGATCAGCAAGATCACCAAGATCAGAATCATACAACCTCAAAGGCAATACATCACAACTGGACGTAGGGTATGACCTCATCTCGAGGGCCTGAACCAGTATAAATCGTTCGTGTTCCTTTGCAATCCATCAAGTTTAGGTCTCACGAGTAGCCCTATATATTTATTGTCGATATAAAACATCAACACCCCCGGCATCTCGATCCCCAGACCCCCGGTGACCTTCATTTGCCAAAGACGTCGGTCAACAACCAGATGTCATCCGCCTCTATCTGTGTTCCTTTGTCTAAAGCTAATCTGAGCTACAAGTTAAGCCTTACCCATTAGACATGTGGTAGTACGGTTATGCTTTGCAACTGAGGCTCGAAGACCGGTCCTTATAACGGCTAAGGTATGACAAGCAAAACCTTGTACCTCAAGCCCAGCCGAAAACATGGTTTTGGGAAATTTTGAATAGTGAAGAGTTATGTCCAAGCAAACCAGCCCATTCCAAGTCTATCAATATTTACTTTGTTGTAACTAACTAAAGCATGTGCTAAGCATAACCTAAGATAGCTAGTTTGCATCAGAAATACACACAAATACTAGTTGGTTTTCTGTTACCTAGGGTTGTCAAGGAATTATACCAATAATAAGGCTATAGCAAGGATTTTAGGAGTAAGCTATAATTAAACAATATTATCGCAGGGATTTTCGTAAAGCATAATGCAATAATTTAAATAAAAATAAATGTATAAATCCATGGGTAATCAATATGTACAAGGATGTGGGTATGACTTGCCTTGCTCGTAGCCAAAGTCTTCAGCAGCAACCTCAAAATAAAGTGGAGAATCAGGGGCAGCAGTGACTACACGATATAATCAAAAAAATTGGCTTTTACTCTAAGAAAATGCATTAAAACAGTATAAAAAGCACATAATTGGGTTCTAGACATTTTAAGGAAAATTTAGAGACTTGAACGGGTCAATTTGGAGTTTGTATGAGCAAGATATGGCCATTCGAAGTTCGAATGCAATTTATTTGCGAATTTGTTGAATTATTTTTATATGGAAAATTCCTTTTTATGACGTCATCGGGGGAGGGGGTGCGAACCGAGCCTTTGATGGCTGGGACCCACCGCGCAGCCTCTCGGTCCACCGTGGACCAAGCGCACCGAGGCGATCCACGGGTTACAAAGAGGGGTCCCACATGTCAAAGAGGATGAGACACTGACGAGCGGACCCCATTGGGACCGAGCTGCCGCTGTCGCGCAGCGGAGCAGGGAGCTCTGGCGATAGCATGAGAGGGGGAGAGAGGGGATGGGGATGGCTTCGGCATGGACCGGGGTCCTCACCCAAAGCATGATGATGACGGCGGACAATGGTGACAGCGGGCAGCGGTTCGGGTCAGCGACGGCGAAGCAGCTCCTATGGTCGATGGGCAGAGAGGAGGTGATGCCAGGGTAGCCCGTGACGTTGCGTGTCTAGGGGTGAGGGCAGCGCATCTAGGCGGGGCTCCAGTGAAGCGGAAGAGCTCGCCGGAGTAGCTCCGATTGAGAGGAGAGAAGAAAACTCGAAGAAATGAGGATTAAAGGAGAGGGAGCTCGGGGTTTGCAAAGGAGAGGAAGGAGAGGGTGATTCCGCTGTCTTATAGCCCGGGAGAAGAGGAGACAAAGCTCCGGGAGCTCGTCCATGGCTGCTAATGGTAGGTGAAATAACCCGAATTAAATCCATCATTTTAGTGCACGGTTGAATTGGGAATCAAGGGGGAATTGACGAGTTAACAGGCAATAAAACCCCCCAACTTAATTTTAAAATTAACCCACTCGGGGAAGTGAATTTGGAGGTGGGGAGTTCTAGGGTTTTTGGGAGGAGAGAGAGGGGCGGCCGGAGGTGGAAGACGCCTCCGACAGATGGGGCCCACCTGTCGGTGGCAGGGCGCGGGCGTGGGTGCGGCTTGGGAGGGGAAGGGAGTTGGGCTGAGGCCGGGGGGGGGGGGGAAGGGAGTTGGGCTGAGGCCGGCCCAAGTGGAGGGGAAAGGGGGGCCTGGCTGGCTAGGTGGGCCGAAGGGTTTCATGGGCCAAATAAGGCCCGAGAGAGGAAAGGGATTTAAATTTAGTTTTCCTTTTAATAAACTCCGATAATTGTTTTTGTTACTTTAAAATTAGTTTAAGTGTTCTAAAAGTTCCAGTAAAAATTGAGAGTGCAATATAGGACAAGAGTAATTTAAGAAAAATACCGACAAGCCAAATTGAATTTTATTCTTGAGGATTTTTATTTGTTTAAGGCTCATTCCTTATTTTAAAATTTCTAGAAATTAGGATTTATGCACAATTTATAATTTAAGATGGTTCAGGGTGTTGCAGCGGCGTGGGGCGAAATCAGCACAGGACGTGGGCGAGAGGGGTGGAGAACGTGGGGGAAACACGCGGGGACTCAGTCTGCGCAATTTGAACCAAGGGCGGAGGCAGGACGAGGCGGGCAACAGCGAAATCCGACACATGGGGGAGATTGATCCCCTCTGGCCGAATTGGCAGGAGGAGGAAGATGAGCCTGGCATGTGGGTCCCGACCCCACATGTCAGCGGCTGAGGCGAGCGGGCGCGACTGCCAGCCAAGCCCGCCTGGTCAGAGATAGAGAGAGCGGGGAAGGGGCACGGGCTAGGCTATGGCAGGCCCCGCTCAAGGAGATGAGGCGGGAAGAGGAGTGGGCCAGCGGCCTGGGAGAGGAAAAAGGAAAGATAAAAAATGGGAAGGGAAAAACTTTTCCTAGAGATTTCCAATGAGAAATTAATTCTGATAATGTGTTTTGATTTATTAAAAATGCTTCCAGTGCTCTAAAATTTCCAATAAAAATCCTGTTAGTGTATTTTGCCAAGGGGAATACAAGAAAAATATTTCTAGCCATGATGGATTATTATTTAACATTTTCACCATTAATTATTCTCTCATGCCATAATAATTATTTTCTTTGGGCAATTTCTTTAATATATTTTTGTGTGGCTCTATTAAGGGGAAACTCAGGGTGTGACAGTCGTCATCACCCTAGAAGAACAAGGCCTCTGGCGACGGTGGCAACCACAGCCAGGGAGGCCATGGGCTCGGCAGGGGCCATGGCAAAGGAGGACGCAGCGGATCGCCGGGCAAGGACAGGGCAACTGGCTTTGGCGGCGGTGACCGTGACGAGAGCCACATATAGTGCTTCAATTACGACGAGTATGGGTGCTACTGCACCCATTGTGGTGCTCCAAAGAAGAAGAAGGAGGAGGCCCACCCGACAAGGGCTGAGGACGCCGAACCGACACTGCTACTTGCGGTGTCTGAAGGAAGGCTGGCGTAGGCGATGCCGACAACCATGGCGCATCAGGCCAGACTAGTCGTGCACGAGGATCGAAATTGCTGCTGGCCGACGGTGGCACGGCCAAAATTGCTGCTGGCCGACGGTGGCACGGCCACCGACAATGTCTCGTTTCTAGATAATGGCGCTAGCAACCACATGACCGGAGATCAAGTTCGGCGAGCTAGACGAGACAATCACCGGTCGAGTAAAGTTCGGTGATGCCTCATCAATGCAGATCAAGGGGAAGGGATCGATTCTCTTCTCCTGCAAAAATGGAGACCAGTGGTTGCTCGACAAAGTGTACTATATTCCCAGCCTGTGCTGCAACATGGTGAGTTTGGGCCAACTCATCGAGACCGGCCACAAGGTTCTGATGGACGAAGATGACCTAGAGGTGTTCGACAAAAATCCCTGGCGCCTGATCATGAAGGTGAGGCGCACCGCCAATCAGCTTTACCAAATTGATCTCAAATTGGCACACCCAGTGTGCCTACTGTCGAGACTCGAGGATCCGGCGTGGCTTTGGCATGCCCAGCTTGGGCATGTCAACTTCCAGGTGATGAAATTCCTAGTGGACAATGAAATGGCGGCTGGAGTACCGCCGATAGTCCACCCCAACCAACTCTGCCAGGCATGCTTAGTGGTAAAGCAAGTCCGGCAACCGTTCCTAGCAATGGCTAATTATCGAGCAAAGGAGGCTCTCGAGTTGATCCACATTGATCTCTGACGAAAGGACTACCGGCGGCAAAGCTGGCAACCACATGCCACCTACTGGGAGTTCGCAATCTCGGGCCACGCCAGGGCTAAGTGGGATAATGTTATCGTTACCCCGATGGCGTGGCCCCATGGACTTGGTTATAGCAGATTGCAACGGTAGGAGCAACTACCTGGCGAGATACCTGGGCGAGATGATGCGCGAGGACCGCACCACGGCGAGGCGGAACGCGCGATGCGCGCGACATCGTGGCGAGCGGGCAACATGATCCATGCATGTCGGTTCTTAGATGTTCTATAAGTAGCCTAGATCATTTCATTTGTAAAGAGCAGTTTTGATTCTGAATAATTGAAGTACACCGAAATTGCCCCAAAATTCCCTACGAGCTCTGCTTTGTTTCTCCTCTGTTCTTTGTGTTCTGCTTTTGCCGGACAGCTACAGTGCGTCCGCTAGGTGTTCGACCTGGTGATTGCCAACAAGGACCACGCCGATTGTCTCAAGCTGTGCGTCTGCAACCCCATGACGGGGGACGTGACCCTTCTCCCGCCTCTACTCGGCAAAGACAGGCCCAGTGTCTACGCATGCACATTGCTCACCGGAGACGACTCGACCCTCAGCGGCCGCCGTGGAACTTCTTCCGCGTGCTTATCGTCTACAACCGCGACAGGTTCACCGCGCTCCTTTCCTACTCGTCAGACACCAGCAGCTGGAGCGTGGAGGCCAAGAAGGTGTCCGGCCCCAAGCTCACAGCCTGGGATCTTCGCAAGCTAGGCCAGGGCATCGTGCTCGGCGGCGTCGCCTACTGGCTGCTGAGAAGAACGGCACTAGCAGTACGCCTCGACACGCCGGAGCCGACGCAAACGCGCATGCCGCCGGACGGCGTTCCCAACCCGCTGCAGCAGCTCCGTCTGCTCGGTGTCATGCCCGACGGGAAGCTGTGCTTTTTCGACGCAGCACATGGCGGAGGATGCGTCAGTGTGGCGTGGACGGTCTTTGAGACAAGTGCCGGAGAATGGGTGATGGAACATTCCGTCAGGTTGACACGGCTCAAGATACGGTGTGCGGTCGCCATTAACCTGCGGTGGTTCTGCGACAAGGGTGCCATCATCTTGTTCACGCTCGGCAGAGGCAGCCGTAATCGTGGGACATATGCTTTGAACCTAGCGACCAAGAAAGTCGACAAGTTAGATGATAGTGTCGACTGCGATTCATGGAGAAACTTCGTGGGATATGAGATGGATGGGGCAGCTTACCTCAAGTCCATAGCATGCCACTCATCATTCCCTTCCGTGTAGCCTTTTGTAATGGTTAAAAAATATTTTCGCAATTTTGCGGCAACTTCATCTGAAGCATAACTGAATCATCCGTGCGTGAAGGAATTGTACAGTGTTGTACTGCCTTTGTTGGATAAATGATAGCACTACCTTAACATGGCTCTTCCAATACAGAATTGTGGATGTAGAGATTCTTTCCATTCACACTACTTTGGAACAGTTTCTGCTGACATTGATTTCCTATTACATCTAGAAAAAAGAAAATCAATCATACGTTGGATGGTGGCTCGCTGGTTCTATCAGCTGTCTGAAATTGCAACTCCTCCTTCGGTTTTTCTTTGATCTCAGGCACTTCTTTCCTCTTCCCCCAGAGGAAAAGATAAAGCCCAGCAAGAATCAGGAACATGCCAAGAATACTACATCCATGTCATCACAACATAGTTATGGCAGAACAAATCGATAACTAGAACATAGCATTTACAGAAGATTTCACATAGAGCCAGTGTTATCGTTTCAGAAAGAGAAAAAAAAAGGTTTGCAGGAATGAAATTCATACCTTCCAACCGAGAGGTCATGGCCTAGAAGCAACGAGTCGAGTATCGTCGTGAACAACACTGACACAGCACAAAACATTGACGGGTAGGTTGGCCCTCTCTGCGTGACAACCCATGAAATCATCACGAACTTGGCAGCTGTGTTCAGTATTGCCTGAATTAATTACAGAAGATGCAAATTATTCAGAGAAGAACCATTCAGCGACAACATTATAACACATGAATAAACTAGGTTAATTAATTACTGAGTAGACGATAGTGAGCAAGCTCATGTTCCATTTCAGTTGCCATGTCGCTTTTTCTCTGTTCATCGCAACCCCTACAATGGCCATCTGGATACACCCAACGAAGCATATAGCAACTGTGGACCAATACTTGTATGGGAACACTTTCAGCATTTGAGCCTGTTGAACCAAAACCACTATTCAAGTAAGTTGCACCATCAGCACACAAGATTACTTTCTTCAAATTTTAGTAATTTCAGACAAGTGCCTGACAACAATTTCAAGCTCCTAAAAGTTACAGATAAATCCTTTAAAATCAATAATATTTCCCTGGTAACTGAGTTGCTGACCTGCACTGTGTACCAGACTGCAAGGCTCAAGCAGCTGATGACGAGCAAGATGGTTCCACGGATGTGGTGATGCCCAAATGCAGTTCCTGCCTTGTTTGGGTGGTAGCCAATAATGTTGGTAGGCCACAGATGCAGCACTTTGCCTTTGTAAAGGCTGATCACAAGTGTGCCTCCAACACAAACCAAGGTTCCAACCACCTTGATGATTCCCACCAGGCTTCTCATGTTCAGTGGCTCCTTCCTGAAACAGAGACATGTGTAGTTACAGCTCTTATTTTGCCGCAATTCGTCATGTGACGGTGAATCTCTTCCTTTATGTACGGCGTCGATGTTTTTTATCCTGTGACGTACCTGAAAAGAACTGCGAGGATGAATGTGGCGACTGGGATGATGTTGTAGAAGTTAATTGCGTATCCTGGTGATGTATCTCCCAGGCCTATGTAGTACAGACCAGGAACAGTGAATCTGCAGGTAAGTAGCAACTGAATTTGGTTAAGGGAAGCAATTATACGAGAATAAAGAGTAGTAAGTGAGCTATCTATAGATTTTACAAGCATAACAGTAATTGAGAAGTGATTTTACTTTTTCCAGAGTACTGAGTGATCTCACCCTACAAGTGCACTTGTAAAAATCCATATGAATGCCTTCAATTTAAGCTCCTTCAGCTTCCCTCTAGAACAGCACAATCAAAAAACAACAGTCACTTATTAGGACTTAAGAAGAATCAAGAAAGAACACATGTTCATTTTTAGTGTACACAGATCGATGACAACAACAATTAAAAGAATAGCAAGACATTAGATATAGATGAGCAGAAATATACTAAACTAATGTACGAGTAAGTTCACTTTAAAATTTGATTTGTACAGCTGAAACAATGATTCCAAAAACGACAGAATTCATCATGCTTACTGCTTAGTGACTGTTAAAGAACATAAACAATTGACCTTTTCTTCAGAATACAGGTTGAGATTTCGGCTACACTATGACCTAGAACTGATTGTTCTCTGAATGCTAAGCTCCGCTACAAGTATATCTTTTCTACCATATAAAAATGCTATAGCAGTGGCTATGTACATCAGTTGTGGAGGTACAGGCCGGGTTTTAATCCATTTTGTAATAAAATAAAAATGCTATAGCAGAGTCATACAACACAAATCTTGTTCATATGCAAGAAAATAGATGACAAAAGAAGGACTAGGGGGTTAATTAATCAAGGTACACAGGAGCTAACTTCTCAAAGAACATGGCCAAGGGGACGACCAAGACGGCGCCAAGCAAATAGCGGTAGGTCAGTAAGGTGCATACAAACAACCCGCCATCCATGACCACCTTGACGAGCATCAAACTCCCGGTGGTGAAGATTTGGAGCATCACCATGAAGATAGTCGGCAGCCATTCCTTCAAGCTTGAGGATCTCATCATCCCCCCAATGTCTCTCACAACAAGAAGACGTCTGAAGATGACTACTGATGCAACAAGCAATGCAAGGACACACTTCTCTTCTCTGCTGCAAACCTCTTCTTCAGAGAGTTGTGCTATAGTACTTTGCGCATGCGTCACATTTTCTATATGCGTGACCTATGGCGTGCATATCTGAAACTTGCTACAGATTGCATGTTGAAGTGCATGCATGCTTCACAAGCACATGATAATTGTGTGATTTGCATTTGGGAACAGGGTTTCCTATTAAGCAAGCATTTAGTGAAATATTTGTTTTGGACAACTGTTTGCCTGTGCTGCTGTGCATAAGTTTGTGATCAAAGATATGGCTTGCAATGTCCCAGCTGTCACTATCTGGGGAGATATAGACAAGCAAGCGTGCAAGGATGAGGCGTTCCGTTAAGATCCCTTCCAAATTCAGTGACGTTACTCCAACAACGATTTGGTTATGTGAAACGTGTGCAGTGTGCGTATCTGGTATTCTGGAAGCTGTTTAAGAGAATAATAATGCCATCCTACAATGCAGTACTTCAGTGATTTTAACAAAAAAACGTCGTCTGTAGATTGGAAACTAGAAAAAATGGTAATTTTATTGTGAAAGTATTTAATGAAAAGTATTTTTTGAGCTGTTACATATCTCACATTATTGTTGATACTGAAAAACAAAAAAAAGGTTCTTTCTCATGAGGGTAAGCTGTTAACATTATCTAATTTTAAAGTCCTACTGGGAATTAATGTGTCTTAATCTAGGCTTGGCAGGAAAAGGAAATAGACAAATATGGCTCACAAATTAAACAGGTATTTATTTTTGTTGCACTCCCTGCCAACTGCCAAGCTGCATGCCGCCACGCGCACCGCTCGTCCTCTCCAGTAGAAACCATGGCGTGTTGTATGTACACCTCGGTGACTTTGGTATTGAAAAAAAAAAGAAACACTGCGGAGAAGAGCAAACATTGGAACAGGATTGGCCAATGGCGATGCAATTGCTTGTGTGAAAGATGGATGGATTTTGATCACGTAACGTAAATCTTTAAAAAATTAGTAATTTTTTTAATATATTGTAGAGATTTTATAAGCACGGTGATGTTGGCATTGAGAAAAAAAAAAGAGAGGAAAAGTGGAGACGAGCAAACACCGAAACAGGATTGTCCAATGGCGATGCAATTGCTGGTGTGCATGTCATGTGGCACGGCGATGCGCAGGCGCAGGGCCAAGCCAGCCACCGGGGGCTAGAAGGAAAGATAGGATTAGTTACCTATTTCTATTCCCTAATAGGAAAGATAGAATTAGTTACCTAATTTTAGGAGCATGTTGCCTCCAGTCGGTTTAGGCCTTAGGCTATATATCCCTGTACTCAGACTCGTGGAGAATTAAGCAAAGTATTATCAATCTAATCTCTCTCTCTCTCTAAAACAACTAAGCCTGCGGCGGAGGGGAAAACCTCGCCGGAGAAGACGGATCGCGGCTACGAACTACGTAGCCGAGGTCCAGCTACCCTAAACCACGAGGGCCATGACATCTGGTATCAGGTTGCTTTGGTTTTGATCCACTACCATGGCTTCTGCTACCGACGACGCCTTACACGCCCTTGCCGAGGGGCATCGTCTCATGTCTGAGCAGCTCCGTCATGTGGCCACAACGTTGGATCATCTGAGGGCACTACTCGAGGCGCAGGCCCATGAGCGCCGGGCGGCAGTACGCCTACAGGTAGCAGCGCGGGGACTCCTGGCACGGCGGCGGGCGCAGGCTCTCCATGGGGAGAAATCATCGGAGGAGCAGGCAGCGATGCGCATGCAAGCAGCAGTGCGAGGCTTTCTTGTCCGGCGCATGGTGCGGACGTGGCGCATGGCACTCACGACGGCGCGATGGCAAATCACAGCCTACAGGTTTGACCACTCACGCTCGCCTGTACTTCCTGCAGAGTTCCAAGTATGGTGTCTCCCGGCAACAACCATAGCAACGCAGCAGCAGGCACCAACGGTGGGTCAATATGAGACAAGAACTGGAGTGGCCGTCTCATCTGTTCAGGCGCCCAGCAGACTCGTTGGCTGCTACATCCTCCGATTTTTAGGCCTCGTGAAGTTAGCTGTTGGGACATTCCCATGGGATCCAGGACGAGATGGTTATAGTCCAACTTTATTTCATATTTTCGTTCTCAATAAGAAAGGTAAGCCGAGATGTAAAAGACTTAACCCTAGGTCACGTCGAGTAGGTCTGCGGCAGCTCGTGGGCGAGCTGCTCCGAAGGGAGGGAGAGATGTCATGTGGCACGGCGATGCGCAGGCGCAGGGCCAAGCCAGCCACCGGGGGCTAGAAGGAAAGATAGGATTAGTTACCTATTTCTATTCCCTAATAGGAAAGATAGGATTAGTTACCTAATTTTAGGAGCATGTTGCCTCCAGTCGGTTTAGGCCTTAGGCTATATATCCCTGTACTCAGACTCGTGGAGAATTAAGCAAAGTATTATCAATCTAATCTCTCTCTCTCTCTAAAACAACTAAGCCTGCGGCGGAGGGGAAAACCTCGCCGGAGAAGACGGATCGCGGCTACGAACTACGTAGCCGAGGTCCAGCTACCCTAAACCACGAGGGCCATGACAGTGCAAAATGGATGGAGTATGATCACGTAACATAAAATTAATCAAGGCAATGGAGAGATTTAATTGAAGCACGAGACGTACTTAAAAAAATTGGTAATGGATAGGGTATATACATACAGAAGCAATTGTTGGTGTACGTACGTACCTCTCGAGGATGATGGCTAAGGGGAGGACGAGCAGGCAGCCGATGAGGAAGCGGTAGGTGAGGAGCGCGAAGACGAAGAGGCCGGCGTCGACGACCACCTTGGTCAGCAGCATCTGCCCCGTTGTGAACAGCTCGATCAGCACCATGCACACCGCCGGCCCCCACTCCATCTTCACAGACGACGACCTCCCCATTTCTGCGTCTATCGTCGTCTCCGGCCGGATGATTCTTGATCAAACCGAGCTTCTGTTAGGCACTAGTAAATAGTACTATATATGGCGATACCGAGCGATCGAGCACTTGATCAGCAGAGTGCGTGGAGAAGGCCGTAACTGATGGAGTTGTAACTGACGAGATAGATCATGCATCGAGATAGACGGAAAGATTCCCGTTGGATCTGGGGCTGGGATCACGGGCAGTCCCACATGTCAGTGGAAGAAATGCCCGTCCGGCTGACTGGCCGATCGAGGCGAGGCATGCGAGGAGCGACCGATTCAGTTAGCTAGATTCACGTGACGCAGGCAGCTGCTCCGGCGGATTCTGTTAGCTAGCTGACCAGCCAGCCGCTACATTATTCCACGCCCAAGTTGTTTGCCGCTGTTGCCTACGCTACTATAGAACCCCTCATATATGACCCCTTCGGTTCCCAAAAACCGACACATATTTCCTGTCCACGTTAAGTCCTGAGCGGGGCTTAAATTGAACCTACCACATCTCATCGGTACCGGTTTATTAAAAAAATCAACACTAATAATACTAGTACCGGTTTATTAAAGAAACTGACACTGATGTGTAGCACATGAGTACCAGTTTTTTTAAATAAATTGGCACTGATGGGGATTGATCGAGCCGAGCCGACACGCTGGTTTTCTTTTATGTTTTGCCTCCTCTCGAACTCCTCCATCTCTCTCGCTCTCCCTCTCGAACTCCTCCGTCCCTCTCTCTCTTCTTCACCTCCGTTGCCGCACCTCCTCTTCACCGCCGCCACTTCCTCCTCCCCGACACAGCACCTCCTCCCCAACTGCACTGCCGCCATCTCCTCTTCCTCCTCCGCTAGCGATGCCACCACTGCGCTCTTCTACTCCTCCCCCAGCCATGCCAGGCTAGATCCGGTGGCCCTGATCCACCCGCTACAGCTAGATCCGGCCGTCGCGCTGTAGCCGCGCTCTTCTACTCCTCCTCCAGCTCATGATGAGGATAACCACAACCGCATTGTCATCATGGGACTGGAGAGACAGATCCAATGCTTGAAGACGGAGATTGCTACGCTCAAGGGAGAGACGCCACCACCAAGGATCCTGTGAAGAGGACTCGTCCCCCAGCCATCTTTCAGCTGTCAGAAAGGAAGACCCAGGCAATGGGAAGTGATGTGCCGCTTCGTATTGGAGCTCCTTCAACGGTGAACCAGGAAGATGAAAAAGGAGAAGGAGGCTCGTTCGTGGAAGCTAGTTAAGGGTCGTCATCTGAGGAGCCTTTCGTAGATGGTTCTCGCATCCATTTGGATGATGAAGATGATAGTACGACTCCGACGCCAGAAGAAGCCGTACCCCTCACTAGAGTCTACCCTAGAGGCGTTGTGTTAGCAGTTGTGTCGCTTAGGTATTGCTTATGAGCCTGGGGTTTAGGTAGCAGTTTATGTCAGTGGGTGGCGATGTAACTGTTTAAGTTAGATGTTCTTTTGCTGGTGTGGTGTGAGATTCAAACAATATAAATATTTAATTACTTAGTTCAGATCAATATAAGTTGAAGTTTAAATAATACGTACCTATATCCTAAGAGTCCCTTTGCTTTTCTCGTCCATGCTCTACTCTCTATAGATGGTGCTTACCTACAGCGGGAACAACAACCAGTAGGACAGCAATGACAACGGAGGGTCATCCGGTCAACATATCCCCAATGGACTCCACTGCTGCATGAGAACCCTACGTTGGTCCAAGTGCTGGCTAACCATAACCAATTGATGGCGATACTGGTCCAACAGATGCAGAACCAACAGAATCAATGACCCCAACAGCAGATGCCCTCCTCCTCCTCCACCACAGAACAAGCTCGCAGAGTTTCTACATGGGAGGCCCTCTACCTTCTCAAATACGACCAACCCTATGGAAGCTGGGGACTGGCTCCATGTCGTCGAGAAGAAGCTTAACCTCCTACAGTGCACAGACCAAGAAAAGGTCTCGTTCGCCTCTCACCAACTGCATGGGCCCGCATCCGAGTGGTGGGACCACTTCTGGGCCAACAGAGTGGACGGCTAGCCTATCACATGGGCAGAGTTCACAGCTGCATTCAAGAAGACATACATCCCTGCGGGTGTTGTGGCTTTGAAGAAGAGAGAGTTCAGGGCTCTCAAGCAGGGCAACCGGTCCGTGACAGAATTTCTCTACGAGTTCAACCGTCTTACTCACTATGCACTTGAAGACGTTAGCACAGACTCCGTAAGGTAGGAGAAGTTCTTGGAAGGTCTAAATGATGAACTCTCTGTCTAGCTGATCTCATGAGACTACGTGGACTTCCAGAAATTGGTGGATAAGGCCATTCGCCAGGAGGACCAGCACAACCGGATGGAGCAAAGGAAGCACAAGATTGCTAGTTTCCGGGCCCAACAGTCAAGCAACTAGAGGCCGCATGTGGCGGTACCCCCTCAGGCTCAACAAGGAGGATCTTCATCGTCCGTGCCCTGCCCACAGTGCAGTTCTACACCAACACTACTGGTGGTGGTGTGGTCGTCACCTGTCCTCCTCCTCGTCCAGCTGGTGCACCTGCTTTGAATCAACCACCCAAGAACGAAGTTGGGGGAAGCCCCTAAATTGCTACAATGGTGGGGAGCCCGGATACTTCGCTTCGCAGTGCCCGAAGCCCAAGTGCCCCAAGCCAGCTGCACCAGGACAGAACTCCGCCAACGTGGTCAAGGCTTGAGTGAACCACGTCACAGCTCAGGAAGCTTAGGCGGCACCTGATGTCGTCCTGGGTACGTTTCCTGTTAACTCATTTCCTGCAATAATATTGTTTGATTCGGGGGCTACACATTCTTTCTTGTCAAGGGGTTTTGCAAACAAACATGGGATACCCATCAGGAGATTAAGGACTCATATCTTGATAAATACACCCGGCCACAAAATGCCCACAACACAAAGTAGCCCTTCCGTAACTATAGAGATTCAAGTCACCCTTTTCTGACCGACTTGGTCTTGATAGAATCCAAAGATCTAGATGTCATCCTAGGGATGGACTGGCTAACCCGGTACAAAGGAGTTATTGATTGTGCCACTAGAACTGTTACCTTCTAGCCTCAGAAATAAGGTGACCTTCTATGCCCCTGTGACGCCTCCCCGACTGGGTGGAAGGCCACCATGTGCATACGGCACCCGATCCCAGGATCAGTAGTCGGGTATGCACAACAATGATACAGCTCAGAGTTACAATAAATACATAACAGAGTACACATATATATATATATATATATATATATATATATATATATATATATACAAGGAGATCCATCTAGGACAGACCCGGGATGGGCAAAAAGAATCAACAGGTAAACTAGCGAAACAGCAAAAACAGGGCGAAAGCTGGACAAAAACTACACCACAGGCTCGGTTGGGAACTAGGCTCGAAACCTTCAGAAGTCTTCGTAGTCGGCCTGGTCTTGGAGGAACTCGGCAGCAGTCGGATCTTCGTCTTCCTCTGCAAAACCTACTATACATATATGAACAAGGTGAGTACTTTCGTACTCAGCAAGCCGGAAAAAGATGCCATGTCGGCCGGATTTAGCTAAAGGTTTTATTTGCGAAAAAAACTGCCTTTAGAAACTCTTTTCTTTGCAAACACTAGTGAACTCAATTTTTAGTTGTCGGAAAGAGGCTCACGCCTCGATCCATTCCGCAAATTGCTTTTCAACAACTCGCCACTTAATGAATCAAGCATATATATATGTATATCATCTTTTACTTCGCATTTGTTGGTCCTGTATGTCCCGAGTAGCTAGAACCACTCGTTGACCCTGAGACTCGGCTACAACCAAATCTCAGCTGTGGCACTTAATGCCCGCTACACTGGCTACAACCAGCTAGCTCATCCGCCGCCCTGGCTACAACCCGGGGGCGCAGCTCGCTATCTTGCTTCCCTGGCTACAACCTGGGAGCTCAAGCTTGCTCATCTGGCTTCCCTGGCTACAACCCGGGAGCACAACTTGATCAACTTGCTGCCCTGGCTACAACCCGGGAGCTTGATCAATTTTGTCTTCTGGCTACAACCCGAAGACAACTGCACAACTGCCGCCCTGGCTACAACCCGGGGGCTTAAGTTTGCTGCCCTGGCTACAACCCGGGAGCATGATCTTCATCCTGTTTACTTTTCACACACTTGATTATGGTGCTTAACACCCCGGATCACACAGACCCGTTTCTGGCCACACAGGCCTTCCGTTTGCTTACTCGGCAAACTCTGGTCACGGTTCCCTTTCCATCAAACATTTTCACAAACCACAGGCAAACAAATCTACGCTTGGGAATCACCTTACATCGCCCTTAACCGTGGGCACGGCTGTTCAAACAGTTCTGCTAATCTCTGCAGAGGGTGTGCGCTTTACCCATCCGACACGAAAATTACACCGAGTACTGGCCTGTACCCAGAAATTCGTGACAAGGCCATTTCCAAAGCCAGTCTAGGGTTATCCAATGCCAGCCGAAAGATCCACAAAGGATTCAGTGGTCGGCACTGAACTTCCCTAAACCTACTATTTACTCGGCCAGGGGCATCCCATAATACCCGTATGGTCGCACTGTAAGATGCTCGGATGGAATCCCCAAAGGAAACGGTCCTTATCGGTAATACATAGTCATGTCACACAGGCGCTGTCTCTGTACACCAAGATTTTCACAAGCTGTCTTTATTTCACAAAACGCGCCGATACACAAGGTATCGGGTTTTCCAATCAGTTTAGTAAAACCCAATGTTTTTCCCAAACGACAAACAACGTTGCAGAGCTAAGCCATTCTACTCGGCATCGTATCCTCAGATAGGATGCTAGCGTGCCATTTGTGGGGCTCTCAAGGGAGAAATATATCAACATCCTACCAAATATGTGCGGCTACTGGGTAGGTCCATCGGTTTCCCTTGTAAACCGAGGCCAACAGTTTAAGGTGTAAACTAAACATGCATAATATTTTCCAGACAACATAGTTTTGTATATATGGGAAACAATATGATCAAAGAGGCTTGCCTTGTTCCAAAGAAGGATCTTCCTCGACGAAGACGGCTTCGGGATCGTCCACCGGTTCAGGCTCTGAACAAGCAGAAAGGAAACACTGATAATCAGGAGGGGCAAAACACCAAGAAAAAGGATCAACGAAGTAGTCGGCTACAGAGAAAGTGGCAGTCGGCTGAACCAGGCTTGCGAACCAGGTGACAGAGCTCCAAAGCTTGAGAGGATGAGAACTTAGCGGAGCTGGAGCTGGCCGGTTTGCAAAACAAAGGAAGAAGGAGCATGGATGGCTCAATATATAGCCAGCGTGCAAGGGTGAGGCACGGTGGAGCTGGGCAACGGGTAGGGAGAAAAAGTCAAGGTGAATTGACAAAGGATTTGATGTTCACGCAGGGCTTGACTTGGGAGTCTGGCGTGGTCAGGGAGTTGGCAGGCACTGTAGCTGCGATGAGACATTAAGGTCAAGGCTAGGACAGGTTGGAGATGTCTCACTGACAGGGCTTCGGACTGACCACCGGTCCAAGCGATGCAGCAGGTTATTGTCCATCGGTCCAAGCGGTGCTGCAGGCAGGTGAAGACTGATTCTTCTCTACTTCGGTAGTTGGCGTCCAATGGGCGGGTGCAACTCAGGGGACAAGGAAACAACAGGTCTCAACAAGGTAGTCGGCCACTTCACAGTGCTTACTCGGCAGCAAGGAGGTCCGAGTAAGACAAAGGAAAGGGCAGGGTACAAGGACTGAGTAGCAATCTACTCGACTCAAGGGAGAAGGTAGTTGGCTGGCCAGGAAGAAAAACTGGGGCACAGCTGACAGGATAGGAAGGGAGCTCGGGAAAGCGAAGATTAGCGGGAAAAGAAAAACGGGTCATTACAAACCTCCCCCACTTAACAGAATGTCGTCCCGAGATTCCGCTACTCGGCGAAAAGCTCCGGGTACTCAGCTTGAAGGCGGTCTTCTTGCTCCCATGTTGCTTCATCTTCCGAATGGTTACTCCATTGCACCTTGCAGAATCTGATTGTCTTTCGTCTTGTACATCTATCCCTTGCCTCAAGAATCCAAGTTGGGCGTTCCTTGTACGGAAGGTTGCGTTGTACGTTGATCTCTTCCAACGGAACTTGCTCTTCTGGGATGCGAAGACATTTCTTCAACTGGGACACATGAAACACATCGTGGACATCAGAGAGTTCTTCGGGCAACTCCAGTTGATACGCCACCACTCCGCGTCTATCAACGATAGGATAAGGTCCGATATAGCGAGGCACTAGCTTTCCACCCATTTCGAATCTCTTTGTTCCTCGTAGGGGTGATACTCGGAGATACACATGGTCTCCTACCTGAAACTCGAGCTCTCGTCTCGGATTATCCTCATAGTTCTTTTGTCGGGCTTGGGCTGTCTTCAAGCGCTCTCGGATAACCTTAACTCGCTCTTCTGCCTCTTTCAAAATGTCTGGTCTAAAAACCATCTTTTCCCCTACGTCTGTCCAACAGAGTGGAGTTCTACACTTGCGTCCATATAGAGATTCATTGGGGGCCATCTGGATACTGGCTTGATAGCTGTTGTTGTAGGAGAACTCGGCATAAGGCAGACAGAGATCCCAGGTTCCTTCAAAATCCAGGGCACATGCTCTTAGCATATCTTCCACAATCTGGTTTACTCTCTCTGTCTGTCCATCCGTCTGGGGGTGATATGCAATACTGAAATTGAGATTAGTGCCCATTGCTTCATGCAACTTTTGCCAGAAGTGGGAGGTGAACTGAGCTCCTCGGTCAGACACGATCTTCTTTGGGACTCCATGTTGGCAGATAACCTTGGTCAGATACAACTCAGCTAACTTCTTAGCCGGGTAGGTTGTCTTGACGGGGATAAAGTGGGCGACCTTGGTCAGTCGGTCCACTATTACCCAGATGGAATCATGTCCTGCCGAGGTCTTAGGTAATCCAACGATGAAATCCATTCCTATTTCTTCCCATTTCCACTCGGGTATCCTTAAGGGCTGAAGCAATCCTGCTGGCTTCTAATGCTCTGCTTTAACCCTTTGGCAAATGTCACAAACTGCGACATACTCGGCAATATCTCGCTTCATTCCAGGCCACCAGTAATGATCCTTAATATCCTTGTACATCTTGGTACTTCCTGGGTGGATGGAATAAGCGGACTCATGGGCTTCTCTCAAGATTAAGTCTCGGATTTCCTTTCTGTCGGGCACGCAAATGCGTTTTCCAAGCCAAACAGTTCCTTTGCTGTCGATGGAGAACTCGAGGGCTTTTCCTTGGGTCATGCTTTCCTTAAGAGACACGATCTTTTCATCTACCTTTTGAGCTTCTCTGATCTGGTCCTCCAATGTAGGCTAAATCAGCAAAGTCACCAGCGTTCCTGGCTTGACCATATTTATCCTTAGCTTTTCCAGTTCTCGACTTAACTCGGGTTGAAGGGGCAAGGTCAAGATGGCATTATAATGGACTTTCTGACTGAGGGCATCGGCAACAACATTTGCCCTGCCAGGGTGGTAATGTATTCCAAGGTCGTAATCTTTAATCAACTCAAGCCATCTTCTTTGTCTGAGATTAAGCTCCGTCTGAGTGAGGATGTACTTCAGGCTTTTATGATCGGTGTATACTTCACACCGGTTTCCAACCAGGTAGTGTCGCCATATCTTCAAGGCATGCACTACTGCTGACAACTCTAGGTCATGGGTCGGGTAGTTTAGCTCATGAGGTCTTAATTGTCTTGAGGCATAAGCAACCACTCTTCCTTCTTGCATAAGCACACAGCCTATGCCTAGTCGGGATGCATCACAGTATACCTCAAAGTCTTTCCTGATATCCGGAAGGATCAACACAGGCGGAGTAGTCAGCCTTTTCCTTAATTCCAGGAAACTTTTCTCACAGGCGTCGCTCCATTCAAACTTCTTTTCCTTCTTTAGCAATTCTATCATGGGTTTGGCAATCCTTGAAAATCCTTCAATGAATCTCCGATAATAACCAGCCAAACCTAAGAAACTTCTTACTTCTGTGACGGTAGTCGGGGATTTCCAAGAAAGCACGTCTCTCACTTTCCCCGGGTCCACTTCTACTCCTTTGGCAGTGACCACATGCCCGAGAAATGCAACTCGGTCTAGCCAGAACTCACACTTCGAGTACTTGGCAAACAACTGGTGTTCTCTTAACTTTCCTAGAACCATTCTCAGATGTCCAACATGTTCTTGCTCGTCCTTGGAGAAGATTAGGATATCATCCATGAATACCACGACAAACTTGTTGAGATATTCCATGAATACCTTATTCATAAGGCTCATGAAGAAAGCTGGGGCATTAGTGAGTCCGAAGGACATCACTGTATACTCATATAATCCATAACGGGTCAGGAAAGCTGTCTTGGGTATATCCTCAGGTCTGATCTTCAACTGGTGGTATCCTGATCTCAAGTTAACCTTAGAGAAAACTTTAGCTCCTTGCAGCTGGTCGAACAGATCATCAATCCTTGGTAGAGGATACTTATTCTTGATGGTTACTCCATTCAGTGCGCGATAATCAATACACATCCTCTTGGTCTTATCTTTCTTTTCCACTAGGAGCACTGGAGCTCCCCAAGGTGATGTGCTAGGTCGCACAAAACCTAGGCTCTCAAGTTCTTCTATTTGCTTTTTCACTTCGGCTAACTCTTTAGCCGCCATTCTATAGGGTCTCTTGGATATGGGTGCTGTGCCGGATAGCAACTCTATAGAGAACTCAATCTCTCTATCAGGGGGCATTCCGGGTAGACTGTCTGGAAAGACATCATGGTACTCATTGATCACCGATACTTCTTCGAGAGGGGCCATTTGCACAGAGCTCAGGAGAGATTGGCTTTTAGGGTTTCCAGGTGAGGCAAACTTCACTTCTTGTCCAAAAGGGCACTGCAGGGTTATGGTGTTGGTTGCACAGTCTATTCGGCCTTTGTGCTTAGCTAACCAGTCCATGCCTAGAATCAAATCCAAGCCTTGTGATTCCAGGACAATGGGGTTGGTTGAGAAACTAACTCCTGCAATTACCAGGTTAACTCCAGGGCAAGACTGGTCTGACTTAAACTCCTTACCAGGCGAGTGTATGACCATAGGTATCCTAAGATCTTGAATATCCCAACCATACTTATCCACAAAAGATTGAGAAATAAAGGAATGCGATGCTCCAGAATCAAACAGAACAACTGCAGGTACGGAGTTGACGAGAAACGTACCCATTACCACATCTGAAGCTTCTCGGGCAGTCTCCGACTGGATATGATTGACTCGGCCACGTCCAAAGGCCGGAGGGGCATGGGAGGCAGATCCACTAGCATGTGTAGTCGGCTGTCCTCGACTAAACACAGGGGCTCTTGAAGCGCTGGCGTTGGGGCGTCCAGAGGTTGCAGGGTCTTGCTTCTGGGGACAGTGTCGGGCAAAGTGACCCAACTCGTTGCAGTTGTAGCATCGGCTTCCTGGGGCACTCGGGATACTCCTCTGCTGTAGGCCGGCTGGGGTAGGGCGACTTGCACCGGTACTTGCACTGAGGGGTCGGGACTGAACAGAAGAAGCCGGGCGGGAAGCAGATGGGTGAAACACCTGCTCTTGAAACTAGGATGGGGGCAAACTGACGGGAAGGATTGGGGTGATTGGGCTTGGAACTCGGACCACTATGAGTCTGCATCTGGGAGGCCTTGCACTTGCGAAAAACTTCGATCTCCTTCCTCGCGTCTTCAACCACTAGGGCTCTGTTAACCATGTGCTGGAAAGTAGGGAAGTCATGGGCAAGAAGCTGGATCTTCATTGCCACATTCATCCCCTTCAGAAACCTTCTGATTTTCTTCTTATCCGTGTTCACGTCCTCTGGTGCATAGCGAGCTAGGTGGTTGAACCTACTCAGGTACTCGCTGATGCTGGAATGTCCCTGCTTAAGGTTGTTGAATTCTTCTCTCTTAATGTCTATTACTCCTTCTGGGACATGTGCAGCTCTAAAGGCTTCAACAAACTCGGGCCAGGCAATGTTGGCGGCATCTTGATGGGCAGCACAGTAGTTCTCCCACCAGTCGACTGCTGGTCCACGAAGTTGATGTGCAGCAAACTGGGTTTTCTCCATAGGTGTGCACTGCACTAGGTTCAGCTTTCTGTCCATATCCTTTAGCCAGTCATCAGCCTCCACTGGCTCAGCAGTCTGTGAGAACTCGGCCGGACGGGACCTCATGAAGTCGGCAAGCTTGGAGCGGCCATGAGCTTGTGCTGGTTGAACTTGATGGAGGAGAGGCTGTATTGCGGCCAAGTTCTGAGCAATGCCTTGCAGGATCTGGGTCTGGATGGCCATAAGCTGCTGGGGGTCTACTGGAAGGTGAGGAGGTTGAGGCAATCCTCCAGGATTTGCTGCTGCAGCGTCAAAGGTACCAAGGCCGGCTGCACGGCCATTTCCGGACATCCGATCATGAGTCTGCTCCACTTCTTGTTCCTCCGCGGCGGTAAGCAGGTTGTTGCGGACTGGTCCTTGGTCTTCAAAACCCAAGCGAGCTGGAGCACGAACATTCCGGCGCTGACGTTCTGCCATCTGGTCCTAGAAAAGGGCAACCAAGGGAGGAAGGCTCAGCAAGGTTATCGGTAACCAAACCGATGGAACAGATGAAGGAGCAACAGGATTAGCAAGATAGATTCAAGCAGCAGAACAAAGATCCTACTCGGGAACCCAGCCCTTACGAAAAGAAGACAGATAGGGCACTGGAACCTAAGGGCTGATACCAAAGATCCACGCAGGAGTCAAGGATAGTTAGGTAACCAAAAGTTTCAAAAATATTTTCAAAATCTACAAGGCAGAGAAAGATACTCAGACAAGTCCTAGATTTTCTTGCAAATAGCATAGTTTTCAAAATAAGATCCTCAAGGAAATCTGCACGCGTGGGGTTTCGTTCCTAGGGCCAACCTTTGCTCTGATACCATTCTGTGACGCCTCCCCGACTAGGTGGAAGGCCACCATGTGCATACGGCACCCGATCCTAGGATCAGTAGTCGGGTACGCACAACAATGATACAGCTCAGAGTTACAATAAATACATAACAGAGTACACATATATATATATACAAGGAGATCCATCCAGGACAGACCCGGGATGGGCAAAAAGAATCAACAGGTAAACTAGCGAAACAGCAAAAACAGGGCGGAAGCTGGACAAAAACTACACCACAGGCTCGGTTGGGAACTAGGCTCGAAACCTTCAGAAGTCTTCGTAGTCGGCCTGGTCTTGGAGGAACTCGGCAGCAGTCGGATCTTCGTCTTCCTCTCCAAAACCTACTATACATATATGAACAAGGTGAGTACTTTCGTACTCAGCAAGCCGGGAAAAGATGCCATGTCGGCCGGATAGAAAGGCTAAAGGTTTTATTTGCGAAAAAAACTGCCTTTAGAAACTCTTTTCTTTGCAAACACTAGTGAACTCAATTTTTAGTTGTCGGAAAGAGGCTCACGCCTCGATCCATTCCGCAAGTTGCTTTTCAACAACTCGCCACTTAATGAATCAAGCATATATATATGTATATCATCTTTTACTTCGCATTTGTTGGTCCTGTATGTCTCGAGTAGCTAGAACCACTCGTTGACCCTGAGACTCGGCTACAACCAAATCTCAGCTGTGGCACTTAATGCCCGCTACACTGGCTACAACCAGCTAGCTCATCCGCCGCCCTGGCTACAACCCGGGGGCGCAGCTCGCTATCTTGCTTCCCTGGCTACAACCCGGGAGCTCAAGCTTGCTCATCTGGCTTCCCTGGCTACAACCCGGGAGCACAACTTGATCAACTTGCTGCCCTGGCTACAACCCGGGAGCTTGATCAATTTCGTCTTCTGGCTACAACCCGAAGACAACTGTACAACTGCCGCCCTGGCTACAACCCGGGGGCTTAAGTTTGCTGCCCTGGCTACAACCCGGGAGCATGATCTTCATCCTGTTTACTTTTCACACACTTGATTATGGTGCTTAACACCCCGGATCACACAGACCCGTTTCTGGCCACACAGGCCTTCCGTTTGCTTACTCGGCAAACTCTGGTCAAGGTTCCCTTTCCATCAAACATTTTCACAAACCACAGGCAAACAAATCTACGCTATGGGAATCACCTTACATCGCCCTTAACCGTGGGCACGGCTATTCGAACAGTTCTGCTAATCTCTGCAGAGGGTGTGCGCTTTATCCATCCGACACGAAAATTACACCGAGTACTGGCCTGTACCCAGAAATTCGTGACAAGGCCATTTCCAAAGCCAGTCTAGGGTTATCCAATGCCAGCCGAAAGATCCACACAGGATTCAGTGGTCGGCACTGAACTTCCCTAAACCTACTATTTACTCGGCCAGGGGCATCCCATAATACCCGTATGGTCGCACTGTAAGATGCTCGGATGGAATCCCCAAAGGAAACGGTCCTTATCGGTAATACATAGCCATGCCACACAGGCGCTGTCTCTGTACACCAAGATTTTCACAAGCTGTCTTTATTTCACAAAACGCGCCGATACACAAGGTATCGGGTTTTCCAATCAGTTTAGTAAAACCCAATGTTTTTCCCAAACGACAAACAACGTTGCAGAGCTAAGCCATTCTACTCGGCATCGTATCCTCAGATAGGATGCTAGCGTGCCATTTGTGGGGCTCTCAAGGGAGAAATATATCAACATCCTACCAAATATGTGTGGCTACTGGGTAGGTCCATCGGTTTCGCTTGTAAACCGAGGCCAACAGTTTAGGGTGTAAACTAAACATGTATAATATTTTCCAGACAACATAGTTTTGTATATATGGGAAACAATATGATCAAAGAGGCTTGCCTTGTTCCAAAGAAGGATCTTCCTCGATGAAGACGGCTTCGGGATCGTCCACCGGTTCAGGCTCTGAACAAGCAGAAAGGAAACACTGATAATCAGGAGGGGCAAAACACCAAGAAAAGGGATCAACGAAGTAGTCGGCTGCAGAGAAAGTGGTAGTTGGCTGAACCAGGCTTGCGAACCAGGCGACAGAGCTCCAAAGCTTGAGAGGATGAGAACTTAGCGGAGCTGGAGCTGGCCGGTTTGCAAAACAAAGGAAGAAGGAGCATGGATGGCTCAATATATAGCCAGCGTGCAAGGGTGAGGCACGGTGGAGCTGGGCAACGGGTTGGGAGAAAAAGTCAAGGTGAACTGACAAAGGATTTGATGTTCACGCAGGGCTTGACTTGGGAGTCCGGCGTGGTCAGGGAGTTGGCAGGCACTGTAGCTGCGATGAGACATTAAGGTCAAGGCTAGGACAGGTTGGAGATGTCTCACTAACAGGGCTTCGGAATGACCACCGGTCCAAGCGATGCAGCAGGTTATTGTCCATCGGTCCAAGCGGTGCTGCAGGTAGGTGAAGACTGATTCTTCTCTACTTCGGTAGTCGGCGTCCAACGGGTGGGTGCAACTCGGGGGACAAGGAAACAACAGGTCTCAACAAGGTAGTCGGCCACTTCACAGTGCTTACTCGGCAGCAAGGAGGTCCGAGTAAGACAAAGGAAAGGGCAGGGTACAAGGACTGAGTAGCAATCTACTCGACTCAAGGGAGAAGGTAGTCAGCTGGCCAGGAAGAAAAACTGGGGCACAGCTAATAGGATAGGAAGGGAGCTCGGGAAAGCGAAGACTAGCGGGAAAAGAAAAACGAGTCGTTACAGCCCCCTCTACCCAATCCTCTTTGGCGTCTCTAAACCTGGCAGCCATAGCCGAAATCCATGTGGTACGAGATTACCTTGATGTCTTTTCAGATGATCTACTCGGAATGTCGCCCAAAAGGGATATTGAGTTCATAATAGACTGGCCCAAGGTACCACTTCTATCCACAAGAGACCCTATCGGATGGGCACCAATGAGTTGTTAAAAGTGAAGAAGCAAGTAGAAGAGTTGCCTGCTAAAGGTTATATCAGGCCTAGTACGTCGCCTTGGGGAGCACCTGCTATTTTTGTGGAGAAGAAGGATGGAACCCAGAGGATGTGTGTAGATTATCGTGCACTAAATAAAGTCACTATCAAAAACAAGTATCCTCTACCTTGGATCGACGATCTGTTTGATCAATTGGAAGGAGCTGTAGTGTTTTCCAAGATAGATCCTCGCTCTGGTTATCACTAATTAAGAATCCATGAGAAAGACATACCCAAGACTGCTTTTACCACTCGGTATGGGTTATATGAGTGTACTGTCATGTCGTTTGGACTGGCAAATGTTCCTGCTTTCTTCATGAACCTAATGAACAAGGTTTTTATGAACTACTTGGACAAGTTTATGGTAGTTTTCAATGATGATATCCTTATCTATTCCAAGATCAAGGAAGAGCACGAGCAACATCTTCGTATTGTGCTAGAAACGTTACAAAAATATCAGTTGTATGTGAAGTTCAGCAAGTATGAGTTTTGGCTTCCGGTGGTGATGTTTTTGGGACATGTTGTCTTCGCAGGAGGAATTGCGGTGGACCCAACCAATGTAAAGTTAGTGACCAAGTGGAATGTCATGCCCAGAAATTCACCAGAATTTCCAAAGGTAATTTGTGCAATAAATCCTCGTCTAGGAATCAGCCGAGGTACACAAATCGACAATTTGATAAACATAACAAAATACGAAATAACGAAAAATACTTACAACAGAGGCACTTAGTCCTCACACGAAAGAAAACAGCAGTGGAACGGCAACTAGCGTAGTTTCAGCACCAAGCCACAGGCAGCTCAACTGGGGTATAAGCCAAACACCAAACTTCTCCTCCATGCAAAGCTTCACTCTAAAGATTACAATAATGCAAGACTGAGTACCACCCACCGTACTCAACAAGTCACACTAGGAAATGCAATGTAATGCAACAGGAATTCCAAAGGAAAGGCATAGTATGGCTTATTTGCATAAAACGGCATTTAAAATATTTGCATTTAAAATCATTGAAAACCATATAGTTTAATTAATATCAACATTAAATCCATCTCTGAACAATGCTCCAATGCAGTACAGGCCCAAACCATAACTTCTCCAAACTGGAGCTATCACTATTCCATCATTTATTTCCATTAATGAGTAGTGTGGGACTAATCATAGAAACATTTCTAGGCTCGCCCTTAACCGTGGGCATGGCTATCAGAATAGTTTTACTCTGGCCAGAGGTGTACAACTTTACCCACAAAACACGATTCCGCACATGTTACCATGCCCCGAAATACCACGATGGTACTGCAAAGGGGGAAATCGTGACAAGACCTTTCATGCAACTCGCCCAACAGAACAGCACCCGCTGAACTACTAGTCTCCGGTAGGAACTGATCAGGCACCCAACAGGGAGACAATTCAACGCCCAAAACATGGACTTATTGACACGGCCATGGTGGTCTTATTGACCCAGCCACAACACACCATGGTGCCTCCTGTTGAACTCGCTACACTACGGATCCAGCCATTACCCATTCTAGCTTGTGGTTAGTACGGTAAATGCTTCACAACAAGTAGTCCGCGAACCGGTCCTTAACTGTCATGAGCACCGCTAGCAACATTCCAATCCTGGTGCTCACAACCCACCATTTAGTAAAGTTTTAGTTGGCACAATTAATTAATCAGCCACGACTCACTGTCGTGAAAATATTGCCATTTAACATTAAAGGGTCATTGATGTTTGAATTGTTTCCCCACATAAAATGTCGCTATAGTTTCTAGGCATGGCTAAGCAAAATCCTAAATAATCTAGCCAGATAAATAATTAAACATCCAGCTAGTCAATATTATTACCCGGGGTATCAAGGTAAAGGAATCAATATTGACATGGCCATAATAGTTAAGGATCATAGGATAATAAATAAATACCCATATAATGACATTCAAAAGCGTTGCATGCAATAATGTTAAAACAAAATAGATTTCACAAATGGGATCAACATGCTCAAGGAGATTGTCATGTGACTTGCCTTGCAATAGAAAACGTCTTCTGCAGATCTTCCAAACTCTTTCGCAGACTCCGCGATCTTCCGAATCGGCGATTGTACGTGACTACACATAAAACGATAATAAATCCTAAGAAATTCCAAATAAACAGTACATAAAAATACATAAACAAGTAGATTATGATTTTAGATAAATTTAGGGAGAAGAACGGGTCGAATCGGAGTTCGGACGGAAAAGATACGGCTTTTGGAAGATTGAATTTAGAGTAAATCCAAAAGGAATTGGAAAAAAATATTCTCGGGAATATTCTTTGGATTTTGGGTTTAACAAGAATATTTTGGCTGTGTATACTAATGGGCCCCCTAGCAATGACCGGGATCACATGGACTAGATCCATGTACTAGATAAGAGTAATGAGTGATGAACAGGCTGGATTGGCAGGATGTGATGGCGATGATGCAAATGCCAATGTGGTGATTAGGGCTGAGATGGCACTGGTTGAGGGTTGGAGAAACATGATGGCTCGGATTAAATTGAGACCATTTAGGACCGACGAGATTTAAACGCGAGCTTTACGAAGATTGCATGGCCTAGATCAATCGTAGACGATGGGCAGCCAAGATCCGTGCACTGGGGAGGGAGATGCCATGAGGACCATGTGCCAGCGGCTCTCGGCCAGGCGAAGCAGGCATCGGCAAAGACGGTAAGCGACGGCGGCACGGCATGCTGGTCGTCGACGTTGGGGCGGCTACCGACCGGCGACGAACGACGAACAGAGGAGATGCTCGACGGTGACAAGCAGTAAACGACGATGACGGCGACTAGCTGGCGGCAATGATTCGTTAGCGAGCCAAGACCGACGAGGGATGGGCAACATGGCGGGCTGGGGAAAGAAACAGGGCGCTAGGAATAGAGAAAAGATGGGTGCGGCCTGGAGCTCACCAGCGGCACTGGATCACGGAGACGGCGACAACAACAATAGGCCGAGGAGGAGAAAGGCAGCTCCGGCGGAGAGATGCCGGGGAAGAAGTCCACGGCAGGGACTCACCGGCGGCGGGCTTCGGCCACAGGAGCGACGATGGCGATGGCTGCCCGGTGAAGGTGGTGCTGGATAGCAGTGGTGGCCGGCAGGCGGGGGCACTGGAAGCAGGGCAGCGGCGCCGGCGGAAGCAGAGCAGAGGCGGCGGCGCAGGTTGGCGGCTCTGGATGGCGGCAGCAGCGGACAGATGCAGGGCGACGGCGGCAGACGGGATTGAGCAGAGCGGCGACAACGCGGTTAGGGCGCTCACCGTGAAGAGACGATGGTGATGACGGCTTGGGGCCTCCCAGCGACGGCCGGCGTTGGAGGGGATAGCGGCGGCGGCAGAGGAGCGGGGTGCTAGGCGGCGGCTTCCTGGGATAGCGCTAGGGCACAAGGTGTCGATGCTTTGCACCGGCAATAATATTATGGGGCTACTCGGCGACCTGGAATTCGGTGGATTGCAGAGGAACGCAAGGGAATTATACTGGTTCAGGCCCTCGATGTGAGGTAATACCCTACGTCCAGTTGAGGTGTTATTCCTCTGAGGTGGTTTTGCGATCAATGATCTTGCGTGCCCTCATGGGGCACCCTGCCTCCCTTTATATACTAGGGGACAGGGGTACATGGTAAGGATCCCAGTCGGATACGACCAAGGGACTTCCTTCTTAGAGATAGAATCCTATCCGACTAAGGCTAGGTTTCCTTATTGTACGAGGCACAGCCTGCCGGGTGCTATCTTATCTCTAATTATATGATCTGGCCCATCCTCTATCCGAGTGGCCCATGTGCTGGTAATGAGGTACCCGGGGCCCATGGCTCCCACAGTAGCCCCTGAGACCTTCATAGTTGAGTCACAGCTGATGCCGAGTGCTCATCCTCCACGGTGAAGGTTACCCGAGTGCGATGCTCCCGAGTACTCTTTGTCCGAGTAAGTCTTCCCGAGTCCTGCTTCATGTTAGCTGGCAGCGAGGCTATGAAGGGCTTCATGTAGATATATGAATAGTGTGCGCCGAATAGGCGCACCTATTAGGTGTAGCCCCCGACTTTGTGCTTAATTGTGAAGACAGTTAAACATAAAGTCAAAGATCTTTAACCTGGAAGTCTTTCCCGAGTAGATTACTACTGGTATATGAGACTCTTCGGTATCATGTCAACCGGAATATAATTTATAGTCTTGCCGAGTAGGAGACTACTCGTATATAGGACTCTTCGACTTCATGTCAGTCGGAATATGAGTTTATAGTCTTTTCCGAGTGGCGTCCCACTCAAAAGCTAGACTCTTCCGCATCATGTCAGCGGGAATAAATATTTATAGTCTCTCCCGAGTAGTGCACTACTCGGAAGTTAGACTCTTCAGCGTCATGTCGGCTAGAATAATGTTGCTCATGGCAACTAATGGCCACGCATGTAGGCCGAGTACCACTTTATGAAAATAAATCCATTACGTGGTCAGGTGTTCCCGAGAAAGATACCTGCATCCCCAATTTTAATGAAGACCAGCTTGTGATCCTTGTAAGGATATATCCTCGAGACCTGGTGGATAAAACAGATACCCAAACATATATGTTTAGCAGTAAGGCTTTCATGAAGCATATCTGTTTACCTCATCGGTTCCTGTGAGTAGCACCAGCGCTATAATTTCAACTCAGCCTGCGGGCGGCCCACATGGAGCATGCTACTGTAGGAACTCATATCTTGTCGGCCCAATACCGACTGTGCAGGCCTGGGCCCATCTAGTCGGTACAGGCTATAAAAGATGGGGAGAGAGAAAAAGATTCCGTCGTCTTCCCCAAATCAGCCAATCTCTTCGTCTTCCACCTTCACGCCTAGCTTTTCGCCTCCCGCCCGGCTAGGGTTAGCAGTGGCCGTTCCCCACCCGGACTCGGGCGATTTCAATCCTCTTCGTTTATTCCAAGCCCCCGATTTGCTTTCCCCCAAATCTCACTGCCTCCAGTCATGCCGAAGGCGACGAATCTTGCGGGTGCGCCAGGGAGTTCTTGGCCGATCTCAGATTGTGGCCCGGTGAAGCTGAGACGGCTGGAGAGCGAGCTTAAGTTGCCCATCCAAGAAGTGATCCGTTGGCGGTCGGCGAGGGATGAATCGATCCCCAGCCCCCGGCCTGGTGAAACGGTAGTTTTCGCCTCTTTCTTTGATCGGGGCTTGTGTCTTCCGTCTTCTGATTTCTTCCGCTGCATCCTTGATTTCTACGGGCTGGAGTTGGTGCATTTAAATCCCAACTCAATCCTTCAGATCTCCATATTCGTTACTCTTTGCGAGTGCTTTCTGGGTGTTGAACCCCATTTCATCCTCTTCCGACACCTGTTCCATGTCAAGCCCCAACCTTCCAAGAGTAATATCAATGTGATTGGAGGGGCTGGTCTTCAACTGAGGAGCGATGGGAAGAAAACATATATCGATTTGCCCTTGAAATCTTCTCTAAAGGGCTGGCACAAGGAGTGGTTTTATTGCGCCGATCTGGCTCCTTCCTTGCGCCCGTTTACTGGTATGCCGCCGACGGTGTTGCCAAGCTGGTCCTCGGAGCCAACCTTTGAAGAGCTGGGCCAGGCACATATATTGCTGACGAAGATAGATGACCTCAAGAGGGCCGGCTTGACGGGGCCTTGGGTGGCTCGTCGTTTTCTGACGAGGCGCGTCCAGCCGCTGAAGTTGCGAAGCGCCTTTGGCTGGGCCTTCAAAGGTAAACACGATCCCGACCGAGTGAGCAGCGAGACGGCGGACAAGGGGGCAGTGACCGATACCTTGTTTGGCTACTTCTCCAAAGGGGTGGTTGCTACCGAAGATGATAACCGCCGAGTTGCTGCCTATAGCTTCATCCGGCCGCGGACCAAGGTAACCTTCTACTTTCTTCTGTGGTGAACGCCTATGGAATGATGATTGCTTAACCTTGCGTGATGGTATCTCGTCGACTTGCTTGTAGTGGCATGAGGAATTTGATGAAGACTCCTGTCCATTATCGGCGGTCGCGTCGAAGAAGAGGCCGAGGAGTCCCTCTGCTGCCCAACCCGACTCCAAGAGAGCGGGGAAGAAGCCGATTTTATATCGGGGGCGAGGGGGCCATGACAGCGCGCGCCGTGAGCGGCAGCTTGAAAATAAAGGACACCGCTGCCACAACGCCCACGCGGTCGAGTCCCAGGCTGAGACCAGCAGGTTTGGGCCCAACGTTGTCGTGCTCGGCAACAACGCCACCAAGGGGTTGACCAGAGCAGAGGCCGATTGGGGCGAAGGAACCCGAACCAACCATACCAGAGTCGGGGCCGACTCGGGCTGATACGCCTCTGCCATCGATGACGCCGACCGGGGCGACTGCCGACGCTAGTGCTTCGCCGGGGGGCGGGCCGGCTGGCAGGAAGCTGAGGTTCTCCAAGAGGTGCGCTACTCCAGGTCTTCTGTAGTCGTTGTATGTCAGAGTACTGTCCTGATGTCTTGCTTCGTCGTGTAGGAAGCGGGCCGATATCGATCTCAAAAAGGTTGACCCGTCTGCTCCACTTGATGAGCCTGCCCCAGCCGAGCCAGCGGCGGCGAACACACCTGTTGAGCCGGCGGCCAGCCTGGTTGCTGAGACTGAAGTGGCTCCGACTACAGGGCCACTGCCGCCACCCGACAGAGAGGTGGCTGTTGAAACTGAGGCCCCAGCCCCCGAGGCGCCGTACGTCGCGGAAGCGGGGGACGGAGCCCCTAAGCCGGTCCCCGATGTCGTAGGGGAAGGCGGTGCCGAGGCCAGGACCCCGTCGCCATCGTGGTTATCGTCATCGCCATCGCCGCCGCTGTCGCCACCGCCGGAGATCCCACATTTGCCTCGGATCGAAACTCCTCCACGTGTGATGCCCCGGACCTTTACGTGGACCACTCGCGACGGCACTATGAAAAGCTTCAGGCTCGATGAAGTCGTTGCAAGGAGAGAGCGCGAGAGCCTGCTTCGTGCTGCCATCAGCGGGTCCCAAGGGGTCGCGGTATGATTCTTGTAGTAAAGCTCCAGCAATCTTCTTGTTTTGATGTTTGACTCTGTCGTCGGTTTGTTCCTTCTCCCGAGCAGAAGCTCGTCGACCGCAACGAGGCGATGACGGAGATCCTGGTCGAGATGGCTCCCCACCTCACGGAATTGCAACAACTCCGGGCATTGAAGGCCGAGATGGAGGCGCGTCACACGAGGAGAGAGGCCTGGCTGAAGAGTGGTGCCGATCAGCTCAGGGCGGAGACATGGGCCCTAGCCGAGAAGATCAGAGGTAAAATCCTCGAGTATATCTTCCCGACTGAACCGTTGATGTATTCATCCAGCCACGTCGATCTCGACTGCCCGATGGTGTCATGACTGCACGGTTGAGCTCTTGGCTAATCTGTGGTGCAGACCTCGAAGCGGAGTTAAAGACCCGAGCGGAGAGGGAGTCGCAGCTGAAGGAGGCTGAAGAAGCCAAGGCCGAGCTTGAAAGGGTCAAGGCCGACCTGACAAAGGCCAACACCGAGCTTGACCGGGAGAAGTCCGAGTTGGAGAAGGCCTTCGTCAAGCTCGGTAAGGAGAAGGCTGAACTGGAGAAGACCGTGGCCGGATGGGAGGCCGACTACGAAAGTAAGTCCTCAACCCGACTGTGATCTCAGCCAATCCATTAGTCATCCTGTGTGTAGCCGAATCTGACAGGCTTACTTGCCGGCCGATCTGGGCAGGCATGAGAGCCAACGTCCAGGCCCAGTATCGGTTCTACACGGAGGAGATAAGGTTGATCAGGGAGTCACGGGAGGCCCTCGTCGGGTCCGTGAAAGGGCTCCTTGACCTCGTAGATCCCCGCCCAGTGGGGACCAGCTGTAGCAGAATTCCTCAAATAATGGGGTGTCTCGAGGACGCGCTGAGTGCCTTGAAAAGGTACTCAGACGAGCGGGTTGCCGCCGGCGTGGCCCAGACCCTAGCAATGACCAAGTCCATCTACCCAAGGGCGGACATTGAGGCCATCGGGGAGGGATTTTCCGAAGAGACGACGCCCGAGGAAGCGCTGGAGCTGATCGCACAGGCGAAGCCGACTGCTGAAGTGATTACCTGAGACCTAGGTCTGTAAAGGCAACACATTATGTAGTCGGTATGTATATAAGCTTTCATACATGATCATGTGTAAATATGTGTGTCGTGCCGCCAAGCTTATCATTCGGTTGTCATTAGCTTTACCCGACCGTGTAGCATGCACCGAGTTAGTCTGATAGAACATGATAAAAAACGTTCGGAGTAAGATGCTATGCTCGGGCAAGCGCATCGGTCGTGGCAAGGCTTCATAACCGGGGTGAAATAAGCTTGTATGTTATTGACAGGACACATATATACATGCAGCCCCCGACTCACTACTCAGTTGAAACAAGCGGCGTAGTGAGTCAGAAAAACTGTACACATGGGAAATGTAAAAACTCAGGTATAGAAAGGACGTAGCTGTTCTATGTTCCATGAGTTGGTGATGAGGACGCCGTCTTTGGTCTTCAGTCGGTAGGCGCCTGGCCGCGTGACCTCGGCTATAATGAACGGCCCTTCCCAGATGGGGGATAGTTTGTGCCTGTCCTTGGTGGTTTGTATCTTCCTTAGAACGAGATCCCCGACCAAAAAGGCGCGGCCACGGACATTGTGATTGTGGTAGCGACGCAGGCCTTGAAGATACCTTGCCGACTGGATTGTTGCGGCGTCTCTTGCTTCTTCCAGCTGATCTAATTCGATCAGTCGGGTGCTGTTGGAGTCGTCTTTGGAGTAAGCCTGGACTCGCGGAGAGCCGAACTGTATCTCTATCGGTAGCATGGCCTCAGTACCGTAGACCAGGAAGAAAGGGGATTGCCCTGTTGACCGACTAGCTGTGGTTCTGAGAGACCAGAGAACGGATGGGAGTTCTTGTACCCACCGACCCCCATATGGTTGTAGTCGGTCGAATATCCTGGCCTTGATGCCTTGCAGGACCATACCGTTGGCTCGCTCAACCTGCCCGTTGCTCCGCGGGTGTGCCACAGATGCATAGCAGATCTTGATGCCGAAATCGTCGCAGAAATCTTGGAATAGGCCCGCCGCGAACTGAGTACCATTATCGGTGATGATGCGGTTAGGGACCCCGAACCGGTATAATATACTCATGATGAAGTCCTTTGCTCGTGCTGCTGTAATTGTTGCGACGGGTTTAGCCTCAATCCACTTGGTGAACTTATCCACCGCGACGAATAAATGTGTGAACCCCCCTGGCGCTTTCTTGAAGGGCCCGACCATGTCGAGCCCCCATACTGCGAATGGCCAAGAGATAGGGATAGTTTGGAGTTCCTGGGCTGGGAGATTTGTTTGCCTTGCGAAGAACTGGCAACCTTCGCACTTGCGAACGATGTCTTTGGCGTCTGTGACTGCTGTGGGCCAGAAGAATCCCTGCCGATAGGCCTTTCCGACTAACGTCCTGGATGCAGCATGGTTGCCACATATGCCCGAGTGTATTGAATGCAGGATCTGCTTGCCTTCCTCGGTGGTGACGCAGCGCATGAGGACACCGGATGCGCTCCTTCGGTACAGGTCTTCTCCGACTAGCAGGAAGCTTTTGCTCCGACGCTTGACCTGCTCGGCTTGACTGCGATCTTCTGGGAGTTCATCATCCAGAAGGAATTTGACAACAGGACTCCTCCAGTCTTGACATATGTGCAGCACTTCGTCGGTAGCCGGGGTAGGCTCGCCTCCCGACTGCTCTTGTGCCGGTTTCTTCTTGACTGATGGCTCCATAAGTTGCTCGACGAAGATTCCAGTCGGAACTGATTCTCGTTTGGATCCCATGTTTGCCAGCTCATCCGCCGCGTCGTTGTATTGGTGCAGGACGTGTGTGATTTCCAGCCCGTCGAACTTATTTTCCAGCTTGCGGACCTCCTGACAGTATGCCGCCATGGTATCGTCGAGACAGGTCCAGTCTTTCATGACTTGGTTTACCACGAGTTGGGAATCTCCGCGCACAACCAGTCGACGTATGCCGAGTGATATGGCGATGCGGAGCCCGTGAACGAGTGCCTCGTACTCGACGACGTTGTGGGAAGCCGGGAAGTGGATTTGTAGAACGTACTTCAGTTTTTCGCCAGTGGGGGATGTCAATATGACTCCAGCCCCGGCGCCACCGATCCGTAGGGAACCGTCAAAGTACATTGTCCAGTACTCTAGCTTTGCTGTTGGTATTGGGAGTTGAACTTCTGTCCACTCGGCCACGAAGTCGGCTAGAGCTTGAGATTTGATAGCTGTCCGTGGCTGGAAAGTGATGTCGAACGCCATCAACTCGAGTGCCCATTTAGCGATCCGGCCAGTGGCCTCGCGATTATGAAGGACATCCCCGAGTGGAAACGCTGTGACCACCGTGACTTGATGTGCTTGAAAGTAGTGTACCAGCTTTCGGACTGTGATGAGTAGGCCGTATAGCAGCTTCTGGACCTGCGGGTATCTTGTTTTGGAGTCGGCAAGGACCTCGCTGACAAAATAGATTGGCCGTTGTATTTTCTGAAGATGACCCTGTTCGTATCGCTCCACTACCAGCACCGTGCTGACTACGTGAGTGGTTGCCGCCAGGTATAGCATTAGCGGTTCCTGGGGTAAGGGTGAGGCCAACACGGGAGGTGACGTGAGGAACTGTTTGAAGTCTTCGAAGGCCTGTTGAGCTTCCGGAGTCCATTTGAAGGTATCTGCCTTTTTGAGGAGCTTGAAGAAAGGCATGCCCCGTTCGCCCAGTCGGGAGATAAACCGGCTGAGTGCCGCCATGCAACCTGTCAACTTCTGGACGTCTTTGAGGTTGGTCGGGGGCGCCATGTTCCTGATGGCGTTAACTTTCTCCGGGTTAGCCTCGATGCCGCGATGCGAGACGATGAAGCCGAGTAACTTTCCAGACGGCACTCCGAAGGTGCACTTTTCCGGGTTCAACTTCATCTTGAATCTTTGGAGGTTTTGGAAGGTTTCTTCCAAGTCGGCAATGTGATCTTCTCTGGACTTGGTCTTGATCACCACGTCGTCGATGTAGGCTTCCACGTTGCACCCGATCTGGGTGTGCAAACAGCGCTGAATAGCACGTTGGTAAGTTGCGCCTACGTTTTTCAGACCGAACGGCATTGTGATATAGCAATACGCTCCAAACGGCGTGATGAAAGATGTTTTTAAACAGTCTTGTTCCCTCAAGCTAATTTGATGATATCCCGAGTAGCAGTCGAGAAAACTGAGTAGGTCGCACCCCGCCGTGGAGTCAACCACCTGATCTATCCTGGGAAGACCCAATGGGTCCTTGGGGCACGCTTTGTTGAGGTCGGTGTAGTCGACGCACATGCGCCATTTACCGTTTTTCTTCCGGACCAGAACTGGGTTTGCCAGCCAGTCCGGGTGGTAGACTTCCTTGATGAACCCGGCTGCGAGGAGCTTGGTAATTTCCTCCCGGATAGCGTCCTTGCGGTCTTGAGCGAAGCGCCGCAGCCGTTGCTTGACGGGCTTGGCGTCTGTCTTGACGTGTAGGGCGTGCTCGATCACCTCCCTTGGTACGCCCGGCATGTCGGACGGTTTCCACGCGAAGATATCTTTGTTGGCTTGGAGGAAGGTGACGAGCGCGTCTTCCTATTTGGGGTCGAGTCCGGTCCCGACTAAGGCAGTCTTGGAGGGGTCGGAAGGGTCCAGGGGGATCTTCTTCGTGTCAGAGTCCGCTGAAATTCCCGACTTCGCTGCTTTTTTCGCCGGAACTGGATCTTGATCGACTTCAGGTGTAGCGGCTTGCCGGATGCTGTCGCGCCCGACTGCCGCTTCTTGTGTTTGAGCCAGTTCGCAGCTCTCCTTGTCGCAGGTGAAGGCTTGCTTAGCGTCGCTGCGGAGGGAGAGGACTCCTGCTGGCCCGGGCATCTTCAGCACCATGTACGTATAGTGCGGTATCGCCATGAACTTGGCGAGGGCCGGTCGTCCGAGTATCGCGTGATACGCGGTCTCGAAGTCGACGACCTCGAAGCAGATGTTTTCTGTACGGAAGTTGTCCCGCGTGCCGAAGGTCACCGGCAAGGTTATCTGCCCGAGTGGGGTTGATGACAAGCCGGGAATTATCCCATGGAAGGGCGCAGTGCTCGGCCGTAGTTCTGAATGAGGAATTCTCATCTCGTCCAAAGTCTTGGCGAACAGGATGTTGAGCGCACTGCCTCCGTCGATGAGGGTTTTCTTCAGCCTGATATTTTTGACGACCGGGTCCAGGACGAGTGGATATCGTCCTGGGTGGGAAATCCGATCTAGGTGATCTGCGCGATTGAAGGTGATGGCCGTTTCCGACCAGCGCAGGTATTCGGGTGTGTCAGCTGTGGAGACCGTGTTGATGTCGCGTATTGAGAGCTTCTGCTTGCGTTTTGATTCGTACGCAAGTGGTCCCCCAAAGATGTGGTTGAGTTCGGCTTGGGGATCCTGGAAATCCTCAGCCGGGCCTGAGTCTGGCTTGTCTTTGTCCTTGTCGGCGCCAGACGATGAAGCTTGTTCGGAGGCAAACTTCTTGAGCATGTGGCAGTCCTTGGCCGCGTGTCGGCCTTTGGGGTGAAATGGGCAAGGCCCGCTCATGACTTTCTGATAGTCGTTGTTCCGCTGGGGCCGCGACCGACTGCGCTCCATGTTGGCCACCTCGTTGTCCGACTTCCGCTTGCGGCTGCCAGACTTATTCTGAGACGGCTCGTTGTCAGCTTTCGCCTTGTTGTCTTTTTGTCGGGGCTCCTTCTTCTCGTCGAAAGCCTCAGCAACGGCTTCAGCCGAGTCGGCGTATTTGTTGGCCATGTCGAAAAGAGCCCGGACAGTGGATGGTGGCTTCCGAGTGAACTTCGCGATGAGCGGGGCGTCTTTTACTCCCTTGCGGAAGGCGGCGATGACGACCTCGTCTTTGATACTTGGAATCTGATTGCGCTTCTCGGAAAACCTTTTGATGAATTCACGCAGAGACTCGTTCTTCTTTTGATGAAGCTGGTAAAGGTCGTGCTCGGAAGCCGGTCTCTCGTAGGTCCCCTGGAAGTTAGCGATGAACCTCTCCCTGAGTTGTCCCCAGGAACCAATCGATCGCCTTGGGAGGCCTGTCAACCATGTTCTCGCCGAGTCGGCTAATGCGACTGGGAGGTAGTTAGCCATGGCTCTGCTGTCGCCCCCAGCAGCTTGTACTGCTAGGACATAAACGGTGAGCCAGGACTCTGGGTTGGTCTTGCCGTCGTATTTTTCGATTCCGGTGGGCTTAAAGCCGACTGGCCAGCGGACGTCCTGTAACTCGCGAGTAAAGGCTGGAATGCCTTCGTTATCGTGAGGACTTGGGCTTTGGTTTTGGCGGTGTAGCCGTTCGTAGTGGAGACCGAAGCGCTCGTGTTCATCCTCCAGTCGGCGGCGTTCATCCTCTTCGCGCTCTTTGCGCCGGGCCCTTAGGGTGTGGCGAAGATCGCGTTGTAATCGCATTCGGAGGTCTTGATTGGGTCGGCGGTCGTATTGGCGACGCCGCCGGTTGTCGTAGTTGGTATTGCCGAGCGTTGTTTGGCGGGACTCTTCGTGCTGCCGGGTGGAGCTAGCCGCCCGACGTCGCGCTGATGCAGATGACTCCGCCGCTGGAGAGCCCGTCCGATGGGTCGGTATGTGAGTGTTGCCTGACTGTTCTTGCTGCTAGCAGGCGGCAGCAGTAATCATCGCCTTGATCTTGGCGATAGTTGGTGTGGCCTGATGATCCGGCCCAAGCTGGAGCGTGTCCAGCAGAGTTGCGGCGGCCACGACGTTCTGTTGTGGCGTGACGAAGACGTCGTGGTCGCCGACTTTGGTCTGGAGGATCTGTTGCTGGGCGGCTCGCCCAGCCTGTCGTAGCCCGTCATTGCGAGCTTGTCGGTTGGCCTCCTCTTGTTGTTGTAGTCGGCGTGCCTCCTCTTGTTGCTCCTCTTGCAGTCGGCGCACCTCGGAAGGTGGCGTTGAAGCCATGAAGATCTCGCGGGGGAGGAGGAAGCTTGCCAAGGTGGAGTCCGAGTTGGTGCTCGAACCGCTATCCGACTTGGTGTCGGACTCCGAGTAGTTTATCGGAGTTAGGACGACTCCGACCTCCCTAGATCCAATCTGAAACGGTTCATGACCGTGTCCAAACTGAATCGCCGGAGGTCGGGTCTGCTGCGCGGATTGCGGATGCACAGCGTCGCCGAATCCGTACGGGAGATTGACGATCTCTCCCCCTCTTGGCCTATCCCGCGCTGGCTCAAGGCCTAGCGCGAGTCGGACGCCGAAGGAGAGAGTTGTCCCGATGTCCGGCGACGTGAGGGACTGTCGTAGTAGATCGTCGAAGGAGATGGCGACGTCCCTGGGGCCGACTGGCGCAACGCCGGCTGGCTCCTCGGTTGGCGAGATTGGATCTGCTTCAGCCAAGGAAAGATTGCCGAGTTGATTGGCGACGAAATCAAGACTCCCGAAGGTGACGATGTCTCCATTGGAGAACTTGTAGCCCTTGACTCCGTTGATGGGATCCATCGAATCTGTTGATGAAGAATTCGCCGGTCCCCTACCTGGCGCGCCAACTATCGATGCTTTGCACCGGCAATAATATTATGGGGCTACTCGGTGACCTGGAATTCGGTGGATTGCAGAGGAACGCAAGGGAATTATACTGGTTCAGGCCCTCGATGTGAGGTAATACCCTACGTCCAGTTGAGGTGTTATTCCTCTGAGGTGGTTTTGCGATCAATGATCTTGCGTGCCCTCATGGGGCGCCCTGCCTCCCTTTATATACTAGGGGACAGGGGTACATGGTAAGGATCCCAGTCGGATACGACCAAGGGACTTCCTTCTTAGAGATAGAATCCTATCCGACTAAGGCTAGGTTTCCTTATTGTACGAGGCACAGCCTGCCGGGTGCTATCTTATCTCTAATTACATGATCTGGCCCATCCTCTATCCGAGTGGCCCATGTGCTGGTAATGAGGTACCCGGGGCCCATGGCTCCCACACAAGGGCTGGCGGCGGCTCTGGCTTTATAGGAGAGGGAGTCCGGGGCGGCAACGGGTGGCGGCTGCGCGCGGATTCGGCGGCGGCGGCGGCACTGGGTTGGGCCCGCGGCTTGGGCGCGATAGGCAAGCCGGCGGCCGAGGAAGCGGCGGCGCCGGGCCGGCGCAAGCTGGGCTGGAGGCCGAGGGGCTCGGCCCAGGGGCGCGGCAGGCCGGAGGGGTACAGCTCTATCGGGAGGAACAGAGAGAGAGGATCCAGAGGTAGGAGAAGATGAATAGGAGGGAGGAAAAAGAAAGGAAAAGAAAGAAGAAAAAGGTAGGGGTTTTTGGGAGAATTTCAATTTTGCGAAAATTGAAATTTTGAGGATATTTACGTATTATATATTTTTTAAAAAATACTCTGAAGATGAGGATATATATGTTCATACATATATAAACGTATATATACATAGGTATAAATATATATTGAGAATCGAACAGTATTTGAAAGTAATTAGAAAACAGAATATATGTAGTGGGGTCCGGGAGACAGAATATTTTGTGGGATTCAGAGAATGAAGAATATTTTCCCGAGGGAATTTTGGGGAGTAGAATATTGAAATATTCGAGGAATATTTGGGGGGTAAAATATTGGATTATTCTTCGGGTTGGGAACTGAAGGAGATTTTCCGAGAACTAGGAAATGGAATATTCCGAATAAAATATTTCGGGATTAGGGAATTGACAAGGGTGTTTTATTGGGACTGGAATTTGGAGAAATCTCAGACGATTAGGGATTTGGATTTATTTTGATAGAAAAGGGGTTTAAGGGAATATCTGGGATTTATCTCAAAGGGAAATATAGATATTTCAAATACAAAGGATCTTGGATTGGGAGTCGAAAAGAGTTCTAGGGTTTCAAAAATGAATAAATCCGGTAACTCCGAATTTAGGTTTTTGATGTGACTTTAGGGTTCTGAGAACGACACAAAACCCTAAAAGAAAGAGGGAGTCAGAGTTCACGATGAACGAGGAGACTTCAATGGACTGAATTAGGAACGAACCGAACAGGGGAAAAGAAAAGGAATTTATTTTATATTTAATTAATTTACTAAAGTAATCTTTATTGAATTAAAATTAATTCTGTAGCTCCAAAAAATCTGAGAAAATTTCAGAGGGTTTATTAAATCACGGGGAATTTACCAGAAGTAAATGCCACTATGAAACACGAAGAATTTATTATTATAAATACTCAAACGCTTAAAATACTCCGACAAAACCTATGGAATATAAAAGCATCCAAGTATTTATTTAAAGATTTAAACTCGGGATTTTTAATATTGGAAATTTCAAAATTTTATTCAAACACTATCTCAAACAAAAATTTTCTAGTGTATTCTTGTATTTCTATTTACCCATGATAATTTTTAATTAAGACGATTTTCAGGGCGTTACATGGAATCAGCTGTCGGCAGTTATAGAGATTCGAAGTTTCTTAGGATTGGCAGGATATTATTATAGATTCATTGAGAACTTCTCTAGAATTATGAAGCTGATGACCTGTCTACTCCAGAAGGATGTGAAGTTTTCATGGACTTCGAAATATGAGAAAAGTTTTCACGAGTTGAAGAAGAGACTAGTATCTGTGCCCGTGTTGATCATGTCAGATCCCAAGAAGGGTTTTATAGTTTATTGTGATGCATTCTGCCAGGGTTTGGGAAGATGCAAGAAGGAAGAGTTGTGGCATATGCTTCGCGGCAGTTACTGCCACCTGAGAATTACTACCCTACCCATGACCTGGAATCAGCAGTTGTAGTTTATGCTCTGAAGATCTGGCGACATTACCTCATTGGTAACTGCATGAAGTCTACACGGACCACAAGAGTCTAAAGTATATCTTTACCTAACTAGATCTAAACCTTCGGCAATGGAGATGGTTGGAGCTGATCAAGGACTACGACATTGGAATTCATTATCAACCAGGGAAAGCTAATGTGGTGGCTGATGCCCTTAGCTGGAAAAGTTACTGCAATGCCTCAGAAGGTTAACAGTTATCCTCCGAGTTATGTGAAGAATTTAAGCGGCTAAAACTGGGGCTAGTTGCTCAAGGTTATGTGGCAGCTTTGGAAGCACAACCTACACTAGTGGATCAAGTCAGAGAAGCCCAGGGCAATGACCCCGACATCCTGGAGATCAAGAAGAATATGAGAAAGGGTAAAACTAGTGGATTTCTTGAAGATGAACAAGGTATTTTGTGGTTTGGAGAACGAATCTGTGTGCTTGATAAGGAAGAATTGAAGAAACTGATCATGGATGAAGCTCATAGTACTCAATACTCAATCCATCCTGGCAGCACCAAGATGTACCAAGATCTCAAGGAGAAGTTTTGGTGGTCTAGCATGAGAAGGGAGATAGCTAAATATGTTGCTGTTTGTGATGTGTGCCAACGTGTCAAGGCCAAACACCAGAAACCCGCAGACTAGTGCAACCTCTCAAGGCTCCCAAGTGGAAGTGGGAAGGAGTTGGGATGGATTTCATCATGGGATTGCCAAGAACTGCATCCGGATATGACTCTATTTGCGTGGTGGTTGACAGACTCACCAAAGTAGCCCACTTTATACCGGTCAAGACAACCTATTCTGTTAGTAAGTTGGCAGAAATATACATTGCACGAATCGTGTGTTTGCATGGTGTGCCATGTAATATAGTGTCTGATAGAGGAAGTCAATTTACCTCTAAGTTTTGGCAGAGGCTTCAAGAGGAGATGGGTACATGGTGAAACTTTAGCACCGCCTATCACCCATAGAGTGATGGTCAGACTGAACGTGTTAACCAGATCCTAGAAGATATGTTGAGAGCTTGTGTCATAGACTTGAGTGGAAGTTGGGACAAGAGTCTTCCTTACGCCGAGTTCTCCTACAACAATAGTTACCAGGCAAGTCTCCAGATGGCCCCTTTTGAAGCGCTATATGGGAGGAAGTGCCGTACACCACTCCTTTGGGATCAAATAGGAGAACGGCAAGTATTTGGAACGGATATTCTAAGGGAAGCTGAAGAAAAAGTGAAGATTATACAAGAGCGTCTAAGAGTAGCTTAGTCTCAACAGAAGAGCTAATCGTAGAAGGGACCTCAGCTTCGAGGGAGGTGATTATGTGTATCTCCGAGTCACGCCGCTTCGGGGAGTTCATCGGTTCCAGACTAAAGGGAAGTTGGCACCGCGTTATGTGGGGCCATACAACATAGTGGGTCGAAGAGGAGAAGTCGCTTATCAATTGGAGTTACCATCTATCTTGGCTGGTGTGCACGATGTCTTCCATGTGTCTCAGTTGAAGAACTGTCTAGTGTGCCTACCGAGGAAGCCGACCCCGAACAGATAGAGATCCATGAAGACCTGACCTATGTTGAGAAACCCATCCGTATCTTGTAGACCAGTGAGAGAAACACCCGAAGCCAAGTGATCAGGTTTTGTAAAGTTGTGGAGGCCATGGGCCCCAAGTATCTCAAGGAAGGCAATTACGGCCACTCGGACAGAGAGTGGGCCGTTGCCTATAATTGGAGATAGAGTAGGACTCAGCTTCATATTACCTTGCATGACAAGGGATAAAGCCCTTGGTCATATCAACTAGGTTTTCTACCTGTAACCCTCATCCCTCTAGTATATAAGGAGAGGTAGGGAGCCCCCTAGGGCAGATGATTCCACATACCGCGAAAGCAATACACCATAACTGGATGTAGGGTATTATCTCACACCAAGGGCCTAAACCGGTATAAATCTCGTGTGTCCTTTTGAATCCATCGAGTTTAGGTCCGACGAATAGCCCCGTATTCAATACAACCGATATAAAACATCAACAGTTGGCATGCCAGGTAGGGGCTTTGTCGAGATCATCGTCATCAAATCTGATGGATCCAACCACAGGAGTCGACGGCATCAACTTCAGCCCCAGACAAGCCATCAGCTTCAGGAGCCTCGACTTCATCACCGACAAATTCGACGCCCTCACCTTGACTGACTCGGTTTCAACCGGATTGGCTAGGGATCAAGCCAACTAAGCACCAGTTGGCTTACTCAACGCCACAGCAGTTTTCCACAATGTAGTTCGGTGATACCCAAGATCTACGAGTCCTGGGACAGCTCTCTTTCTAGTGTTCAACTTGAATTCGGCTCTGAGCTAGTTGGGATCGGACCTAGAGAAGATGAGATCGTTAATTTCCCACTCAGATTCGATAACTAAACTCAATCCTCTGGAATTCGACTTGGATAGGACTGGGGATCGGATCTAGGGAGGTTGGGGTCATCATCACACCACTAAATTACTCTGAGTTCGGCTCCCAAGCGGACAGCAGGTTGGGAAGCTTTTCTCCACCACACGAGGTCTTTATGGCATCAACACAAGATGTACGCCAACTGCGTGAGTAATAGGAGGAAGAAAGCCGACGTCTATAGGCTGAGCGCGATGCTCGCAACCACGACCTACGCAAGACCGGCCAAGTAGCGCAACAAGCAATCCTCCAAACCAAGGTGGACGACCAAGACGTCTTTGTTACACCCAACAGAATGTCCTGGCCACAGCCACGCTCCTGGAGACCATATAGCTGGGGCTTGATCATCAAGCAACTCCAACCATTGATAAGATTAAGGCCATGATAATAGCTGCAACATGTCAGCAATGCTAGCAATCCGGAGAAACGCTCATCCCATCTAACAAGACGACTTCCGATGCTACGACTTCATCAACCGTGACACGACGCTGGGCGGTTGGCTCTGATCAGCGCCACTCGGAGTCCAACCATGCGTCACATGGCCATCACAATGATGATCGACTGCGGTATCATTATACCGAGCACCGGGATAACCGCGACGCCCGAGAACGACTATGATGAGGTCTCCGCCACGACATCAAGCTTGACGCTGAGAACGCGAGGAAGATGAACACCGCCGACTGGAAGATGAACATGAACGCTTCAGCCTCCATCACGAGCATTTTCACCGCCGCAGTCGGATTTGGAACCCCCACTCAGACGATGGAGTTCCAGCCTTCATGTGCAAGCTAGAACAAGTTGATTAGCCATCTACCTTCAAGCCAACTGGTATATAGAAGTACAATGGCAAAACCAATCTAGAATCTTGGCTGACAGTATACACCTTGGTGATTCAGCAGCTAGAGGTGACCATAAGGCCATGGCAAACTATCTCCCAGTCGCCCTAGCCTACTCGGCATGAACATGGTTGATAGGGCTTCCCAGAGGGTCTATTGGCTCCTGGGGGGAATTCTGTGAGCGCTTCGTGGCCAATTTTCAAGAAACCTACGAAAGGCCAGCATCCGAGTGTGATCTATACCAGTGCCATTAGAGAAAAAACGAGTCTCTCTAGGATTTCATTAAGCACTTTTCTGAGAAGAGAAACTCTATTCCTAAGATCAAGGATGAAGTGGTCATTGCTGCCTTCCGCAAGGGAGTCAAAATGTCGATGCTTTGTATCGGCAATAATTATATGGGGCTATTCACAAGACCTAAACTTGATGGATTGCAAAGGAACACAAGATGAGTTTATCCTAGTTCAGGCCCTCAAGGTGAGGTAATATCCTACTTCCAGCTGTTGTGTATTGCCTTTGAGGTTTCTCTGGTGAGACTGTATGGTGTTGTTCTCTCTTGCCCCAGGGGACTCCTTACCTTCCCTTATATACCGAGGAGGTAAGGTTACTGATAGGAATCCTAGTCGAACTTCGACGAAGGATTTCATCTAGGGATACATCGTAACGGCTAGGACTAAATCCTTTCCATTGCCATGCAAGGTAACATAAGCTGAGTTCTACTATATCCCTAATTACATGATCAGGCCCATCCTCTATCCGAGTGGCCATATCGCTTTACATGAGGTACCTGGGGCCCATGGCCTCCACAGTAGCCCCTAAAACCTTCCTAGTTGAGTCACAGCTTATGCCGAGTGCTCATCCTCCATGGTGAAGATTTCCTGAGTACATTGCTCCCAAGTACCCATTGTCCAAGTACCTCTTCTCCAAGTCCTACTTCATGTCAACTGGTAACGAGGCTATGAAGGGCTTCATAGAAAAAGTTGAATAGTGTGCGCCGAATAGGCGCACCTATTAGGTGTAGCCCCCGACTTTTTGCTTAATTGTGAAATAATTAAACATAAAGTCAAAGATCTTTAACCTTTAAATCTTTCCCAAGAGATTTATTTCTCGAAAATTGGACTCCTTAGCTTCATATCAACTGGAAATATTTTTCCTCAAGGCAATTTGGCTAAGCATGTAAGCCGAGTACCACTCATGGATTTTAACCCAATATGTGGTTAGGTGTACTTGACAGACACCTGTATCTCCAATTTTATTGGAGACCAGCTATTGATCCTTATAAGGATATATCCTCAATACTTATTAAATAATTCAGAGATCTGAGCACAGGTGTCTAGCAATTAGACTTATCATGAAGTATATCTGATTATTTTTATCGGTTCATGTAAAATAGCACATGTACTGTGATTTTAACACAGACAGCCGTTGGCCCAATAGAACATGCTATTTAGGAACTCATATTTTACGGCCCATTACTGAGTAGGCCGGCCTAGACCAGCCACCCAGCGCAGGCCTATAAATCTCGGGGAGAAAGGGGGGAGAGAGAAAAGATTCCCTTTTCTCCCCCAAATCGCCAAACCGCTTCAGCTTCTAGAAATCGTGCCCAAACCTCACGCTCTCCGCTTCCACCTAGGGTTTCCGATTGCTTGACCTCCCCCCCCCCCCCACAGATCCGCAAGGCTTTCCACTCCAGCCTTGATTTTCATCTTCCAGAAGCTTTTCCCCATTACTCCGTACTCCAAAGATGCTGAGGACTCTGTTCGACATCCCCAACATCCCGTCCGGGACATGGCCAGCATTGACCACATGCTCTTCAAAGCTAGCATACCTGGAGAGAAGAAATGCCTCCAGCCAAAGGAGCTCATCAATTGGCATCTGGCTTCTGGTGAGTCAATCCCCTCTCCAGATCCCCACAAGATCGTGGTATTTGCCTCTTTTTTCAATAGGGGTTTCGCTCTTCCTTCTTCGGATTACCTCCGTGGCCTCCTTGACTACTATAAAATCGAGCTCATCCATCTCAACCCCAACTCCATCCTCCAGATCTCCATTTTTGTGACCCTCTGTGAGGCTTTTATCAGGGTCAATCCCCATTTTAATCTCTTCCTATTCCTCTTCCACGTCAAACCCCAGCCTTCAAAATCCAAACCCCAAGTGATAGAGGGTGCGGGGCTTCAGCTCCGCAACGAAATGAAGAAGGCTTATCTCCACGTGCCCTTGAAGACTTCGCTGAATGGGTGGCATCAGGAGTGGTTCTACTATTCCAACCTGGAGCCCTCCTTGCCGCCCTTCACAGGAAAACCTCCCACGGTCCTGGATAGTTGGATGGCTCTCCTTTCTGATGCCGACAAGGTTCAGGTGCTGCTGCAGCTGGAGAAGATCAAAGCCCTGAAGGACAAGGGGTTAACAGGGCCGTGGGTGGCATGGACTTTCCAAAATCGGCGCATACAACCCCTGAAGGCCAAAATTCATCTTGGCTATGATTACCAGGGAAAGAAAGACCCCACTCAGGAATGCACCGATTTTGTCGACAAGGACGCCGTCACAGACACCCTGCTCGGCTACTTCGTTAACGGAGTAGTCGAAACTTTGGACGCTGAGAAGGCTCCCAAGCCCTACTACCAAAGCAGGCCCCGGTCGACGGTAATATCTTGTCTCTTGATTATCTTGATGTTTGTCTCTGATGGTGGGTATGAACACAATCTAATCAAGTTTGCCTTTATGCATTATGCTTGTAGGATTTGCTGAATTATTATTGAACCCTCCAGCAGCCGGCTAGGGAGTCCATTAAATGGCCGGCTAGCCCAACAGTTGTCCAACCTAGCCCCAAGAGGGCTAGGAAGCAACCTATGGTGGACCAGGCCAAGAAAAAAGATATGTCGAGTATGGCATCAGGTGGCCCCAAGATCAAGGAGCCCATCAGCGTAGCCCCAGCACCAACCAGCCCCAGGACCACACCACCAACTGCTCCACCAGCCCAGTCGGCAACACCTAGAGCGGCGCCGACTGGCCTGGGCTCCACACCTCCCCCGAGTAGGCCTTCGGGCCCATCACCAACCACCTCCACCCCTAGCACATAGGGGTGGAGATTTAAGGCTTCCAAGAAGTATGAAACCTTCAATTTTTAGAATACCTTGTGATGTGTTACAATGTCTTGATTGTAATGTGATCATGCAGGAAGCCAAGTGACGCTGATCCCTGTCGGTGCCATGAGCCCGAGGTACCTCATGAGAAGCTATTCAGCCACTCGGAAAGAGGATGGGCCTAGCCTTGTAATTAGGGATATGATGGAACTCGGTAGACTTAACCTTGTACAACAGGGAAAATACAGTCCTAGTCAGGCACGTTATATCTCTAGAAGGAGATCTCTTGGTCGTAGTCTGACTAGGACTCCTACCTTGTAACCCTATCCCCTAGTATATAAGGGGAGGTAGAGCGCCCCCTGAGGGCAGAAGACATCGGAGGTTCACAAGAATCACCGTCATACATCCTCAAAGGAAATACACCACAACTGGATGTAGGGTATACCTCGTCTCAAGGGCCTGAACCAGTATAAACCTTTTGTGTTCCTTTGCAATCCAACGAGTTTTGATCCGACGAGTAGCCCTATATATTTATTTCTAGTGTAAAACATCAACAATCCCAAGGGGACAGCGCCACTGACACCTAGTGACGTCCCCGTCCCGACCGAGGCTATGCCTGTAGAGCCTCAGCCCGAGCCGAGTGCCGCTCTAGCCCCCGAGGTTGAGATGGCGCACTCGGCTAGGCCACAAACTTGTCCCAGTCGGGACAACATAAGCATAGCTGAAGCCCTAGTTGTCGAGTCAACCGAAGAGCCAATGCCCCCTGAAGGCCCAAGGCCTAGAACTCCTTCTCCTCCTCTATCCTTGTCATTGGAAGAGAATGATCTCCCTAGGCTTGAGGCCCCTCCACCCAACTTCCCCCGGGTTTTCTATTGGGTTAACCCAGATGGGAGCGATGATATGTATGAGATGAATGAGGAGGCCACCAAGAAAGAGAGGATAGAGCTTATGGAGGCCACGATCAAGGCTTCGAGGCAAGTCCGGGTATGGAACTCGGTTGTCTGTATTTTCTGATTCTGTAGCCTGTTCGGTTGTAACTCGCTTTGTTTGATAATTGTCTTGCTTTTGTAGAGAATCATCGAGCGATCTGAGAAGAGGAGTCAGGTTCTTTCCCAACTTGCTCCCCAGATCACTCAATTTACCTAGCTCCAGGCCGCAAAGGATGAAGTGGAGTGGACCGGCAAGGAGAGGGAGGCTTGGATGAAGGACTCGATCAACAAGTTGTGGGACTTGCAGTGGGAGAAGATAGGGACCATCAGAGCTAAGTCTCCCTTCTGCCCGAGTAGCTTCAGGCATACTCTCTATATTTCTAACCTTCCATCTTGATTGGTTGTAGTTCATGAGACAAATCTTTGTAACCAGTCCCTAGAAATCGAACACCTGAAGAAGGAGCTGAAAGAGCTCGAAACGGCGAAGTCTAAGGTCGACACCGAGTATGCGAGTAAGTTGCATGTCTGTTCTCGAACTCTGTCCGACTAGATATATAGACTCGCTTATGTCTTTCTTCTGTGTGAGCAGCCTTCAAGACCAATGCGCAGACTCAGTTCAACGTCTTTGCCGAAAGAATCAAAGTGATAAAGGATTCACAAAATGCCATAGCGGACTCAGTGAAGACTTTATTAGATATTATGCAAGCTGGGTCTAGTTCAAGCTCTTCTTCCCAGGTGGTTCAACGTCTTCAAGAGGCTCTGGCTATCTTGAAGGAATTCGCCACAGAGGATGCCACCGTGGGCATCTCTCAAGCCTTAGCCATGACAAAGTCTCTCTACTCCCGGGTAGATACTGAGGTGATTGGTGAAGGATTTGCTGAGGGCACTACCCCAGAGGAAGGTTTAGAGCTGATAAACTAGGCTAGGCCAACTGCTCGAGCAATAGCTGAGGATCTGCCATTGTAAAAACAAACTCTTCTTAAGTAGTCGGTGTATGGGAAGGACATAAACAATTTGTAGGTATTGTAAATGTTTTTGTCTGTTGTGAAATCTTGTTGAATGCATGTTCTATTGTAGCCATCATTAGTCTTACCCGACTAGCCAATCTATGCCGAGCGTTAAGGACCAACTTTTAAAAAACATTTATCCCATAAGACTATACTCGGCCAAGACTTAGCATAATCGTTATAAAACATCATGACTTGGATAAAACAGACTCAAACTTTTAGTAATAACAAAAGCTATGTTATCATCATGTAGCCCCCGACTCACTACTCGGTTGAAACAATCGGCGTAGTGAGTCAGAGTAAAAAACTTTATTTATATATAAAATTGAGTACAATGCTGAGGTATAGAAAAGACGTAGCTGTTCTATGTTCCATGAGTTGTTGATTAGGTCACCATCATCTGTCTTCAATCGGTAAGCCCCCGGGCGCGTCACCTCAGCGATAATGAACGGCTCCTCCCATAAGGGAGATAATTTATGCCTGTCTTTGGTGGTCTTGATTTTTCTCAAAACAAGATCTTCCATCGAAAAGGCACGGCCACGAATATTACGACTGTGATAACAACATAATCCTTGAAGATATCTTGTCGACTGGATGGTTGCGATGTCCCTTGCTTCTTCCAACTAATCAAGTTCAACCAGTCGGTCTTTATTTGACTAGTCTTCTTAGTGGGCCTAGACTCGCGGAGAGCCAAACTCCAATGCTGTTGGTAACATGGCCTCAACACCATAGACTAGAAAGAAAGGGGATTGCCCAGTTGCCCAAATGACCGTGGTTCGTAGAGACCAGAGAATAGATGGGAGTTCTTGCACCCACCGTCCTACATATGGTCATAGTCAGTCGAACACCCTAGCCTTGATACCTTGTAAGACCATGCCGTTTGCACATTTGACCTGCCCATTACTCTGTGGATGAGCCACAGAAGCATAACAAATCTTGATGCCAAAATCGTCATAGAAATCTTGAAAGATGCCACCAGTGAACTGAGTACCGTTGTCCATTATGATGCGATTGGGGACTCCAAAGCAGTAAATAATACCCATGATTGTCGATGTTTTACACCGGCAATATGAATATAGGGCTACTCATCGGATCGAAACTCGGTGGACTGCAAAGGAACACGAGAGGTTTATACTAGTTCAGGCCCTCGATGTGAGGTAATACCCTATGTCCAGTTGTGGTGTATTCCTTTGAGGATGTATGATTACTTATGCCCTCAGGGGGCGCCCTGCCTCCCCTTATATACTGGGGGACGGGGTTACAAAGTAGGAGTCCTAGCCAGACTACGGCCAAGGGATCTCCTCCTAGAGATATAACCCGCCGGTCTAGGACTGTATATTCCTTATCGTACAAGGCTAAGTCTGCTGAGCTCTATCATATCTCTAATTACAAGGCTAGGCCCATCCTCCGTCCGAGTGGCCCATATGTTTGTCATGAGGTACCCGGGGCCCATGGCCTCCACAATGAGAAAGTCTTTTGCCCTGGCCGCTATGATGATAGCAACGGGTTTTGCCTCAATCCACTTTGTGATTTTGTCCATTGCGACAAACAAGTGTGTGAACCCTCGTGGCGTTTTCTTGAACGGCCCGACCACGTCAAGCCCCCAAACTGCAAAGGGCCAAGATATTGGAATTGTCTATAATTCTTGAGCCGGTAGATGTGTTTATCGAGCAAAGAATTGGCATCCCTCGCATGTCCTAACTATGTCTTTAGCGTCTGTAACCGTAGTTGGCCAGAAGAAACCTTGTTTGTAAGCCTTTCTGACTAACGTCCTTGTTGCAATGTGGTTGCCACAAATGCCTGAGTGGATAGACTGCAGTATCTTCTTGCCCTCCTCAGGTGTGACACAGCGTATGAGGACTCTGGATGCACTTCTACAATAAAGGTCTTCACCGACTACAAGGAAACTTTTGCTTGGACGTTTGATGAGTGGACCATTGTGATCTTCTGGGAGCTCATCTTCCAGGAGGAACCTGATGAGTGGAGCCCGCCAATCTTGATAGATGATTAGTACTTCATTTATTGCCGGGGTAAGTTCAGCCCCCGACTGCTCGAGTACTGATTTTTTCTTGACTGACAGCTCCAATAGTTGCTCGACAAAGATTCCAGTCGGGACCACTTCTCATTTGGATCCCATGTTGGCTAACTCGTCTGCAGCTTCGTTGTATTGGCCCAGCACATGTGTAATCTCCAGCCCGTCAAACTTGTTTTCCAGCTTACGTACCTCCTGACAGTAAGCCGCTATGTTATCGTCCAGACTCTCCAGTCTTTCATGACCTGGTTCACCACGAGTTGAGAATCCCTGCGTACTACCAGTCGGCGGATGCCGAGTGATGTGGTGATGTGGAGCCTGTGGATGAGTGCCTCGTACTCAGTGACGTTGTGGGATGCTGAAAAGTGTATCTGAAGGACTTATTTCAAATTTTCTCCGGTGGGTGACATCAGGACGACGCTAGCCCCTGCTCCGCCAATCCCCAGAGAACTGTCGAAGTACATCGTCCAGTATTCAAGCTTTTCCTTTGGTGTAGCCATCTGAACCTATGTCCATTTGGCCACAAAGTCGGCAAGTGCTTGTGACTTGATTGCTGTCCGAGGTTGAAAGACAATGTCAAATGCCATCAGCTTGAGTGCCCATTTAGCGATTTAGCCAGTGGCCTCGTAATTGTGTAGGACGTCCTCGAGTGGATAGGATGTGACAATTGTGACTTGATGCGACAGGAAATAGTGCACCAACTTCCGGACAATTATGAGTAAACCATAGAGTAGCTTCTGGACTTGGGGATATCTTATCTTGGAGTCGGCTAGGACTTCGCTGACGAAGTAGACTGGCCTCTGTACTCTTTGTATGTGCCCAGTCTCAGCCCACTCTATGACCAACACCGTGCTGAATACTAGATAGGTTGCTGCTAGATACATCATGAGTGGTTCTTGGGGCATAGGTGATGCCAACACGGGTGGTGATGTGAGGAACTTCTTGAAGTCTTCGAAGGCTTGCTAGGCTTCTGGCATCTATTGGAAATTGTCTACTTTCTTCAGTAATTTGAAAAAGGGCATTCCCCGTTCACCGAGTCGGAAAACAAATCGGCTAAGTGCCGCCATGCAGCTAGTCAGCTTCTGTACGTCCTTCTGACTAGTCGGGGGTGCCATGTTCATGATAGCGTTGACTTTCTTTGGATTAGCCTTGACGCCTCGTGATATGATGAAGCCAAGTAATTTTCCCGAAGGTACTCCGAAGACGCACTTCTCCGGGTTCAACTTCATCTTGAATCTCCGAAGGCTTTGAAAAGTTTCTTCTAAGTCGCCGATGAGGTCTTCCTTGACTTTGGTCTTGATTACCACGTCATCAACATATGCCTCCACATTGCGCCCGAGTTGAGACACCGCTAGATGGCGCGTTGATATCTTGCGCCAGCATTTTTCAACCCGAACGGCATAGTGACATAGCAGTATTCACCGAATGGTGTGATAAAAGAAGTCTTTAGGCAGTCCTCCTCCTTTAGGCTGATTTGATGATATCCCAAGTAACAGTCAAGAAAACTGAGCAACTCGCACCCCGCCGTGGAGTGACCACCTGATCTATCCTGGGTGGATCAAATGGATCCTTGGTGTATGCCTTGTTTAAGTCGGTATAGTCGATGTACATGCGCCATTTACCGTTCTTCTTCTGGACCAGGACTAGGTTTGCCAGCCAATCCGGGTGATAGACCTCTTTGATGAAACCAGCTGCAAGGAGTTTAGTTATTTCCTCCCGAATAGCATCTTTGCAGTCTTGAGCGAAGTGCCGTAGTCATTGTTTGACTGGTTTGGCCTCCTGCTTGACATTGAGAGAATGCTCGATCACCTCCCCTGGTATGTCCGAAGGATTCCAAGCAAATATATCCCTGTTCGCCTGGAGGAAGGTGACAAGTGTGTCTTCTTATTTGGGGTCGAGTCCGGTTCTGATAAGCGCAGTCTTGGTGGGATCGGAAGGGTCCAGGGGATCTTCTTTGTCTCTAAATCTGCCGAAATTCCTGACTTTGCTACTTTCCTTGTTGGAACTTGATCGTCCTTGATTGCTGGTGTTGCAGCTAGTCGGATATTGTTTCATCCAATTGCCACCTCTTGAGACTAGGCCAACTTGTAGCTCTCCTTGTCGCAGGTGAAGGCTTGCTTAACATACTGCGCAAGGAAAGTACTCCTGCTGGTCCTGGCATCTTGAGCACCATGTATGTGTTATGGGGCACCACCATGAACTTGGCTAGTGTTGGTCGTCCGAGTATGGCATGATACACGGTCTCGAAGACGGCAACCTCGAAACAGATGTTCTCAGTACGAAAATTCTTTCACGTGCCAAACGTAACTGGCTGAGTGATTTGTCCGAGTGGAGTGGAAGAGAGGCCGGGGATTACCCCGTGGAAGGGAGCAGTACTCGGCCGTAGCTCAGATCGAGGGATCTTCATCTCGTCGAGCGTTTTGGCGAACAATATGTTGAGAGCGCTCCCTCCATCGACGAGAACCTTCCTTAGCTTGATACTCCCGATGACCGGATCTAGGATGAGTGGATAACACCCTAGATGTGTGACTCGATCGGGGTGATCTGTGCGGTCGAATGTGATTGCCGTCTCTGACCAGTGCAGATATTGGGGGGCGTCTGTCGAGACCGAGTTGCACCTGAGTTGAGTGTGAAGACACCGCTGGATAGCACGTTGATATGTTACACAGTCGTTTTTCAACCCGAACAGCATAGTGACATAGTAGTATGCCCCAAATGACATGATAAAAGAAGTCTTCAGGCAGTCCTCCTCTTTTAGGATGATTTGATGATATCCCAAATAGCAATCAAGAAAGCTGAGTAAGTCACATCGCGTAGTTGAATCTACCAGCTGATCTATCCTGGGTAGACTAAATGGATCTTTAGGACACGCCTTGTTTAAGTCGGTATAGTCAACACACATGAGTCATTTACCATTCTTCTTCCGGACCAGGACTGGGTTTGCCAGCCAATCCGGTATCACCTCCTTGATGAACCCGGCTGCCAGGAGCTTGGTTATCTCCTCTCGGATAGCATCTTTGCGGTCTGGAGCGAAGCACCGTAATCGTTGTTTGACTGGTATGGCATCTGCCTTGACATTTAGGGAATGCTCGATCACCACTCTTGGTACACCAGGCATGTCGGAAGGCTTCCTAGCAAATATATCCCAGTTTGCTTGGAGGAAGGTGACGAGCTCGTCTTCCTATTTGGGGTTGAGTCCAGTCCCAACAAGCGCAGTCTTGGTAGGGTCCGAGGGGTCCAGGGGGATCTTTCTCGTCTCTGAATCTGCTAAAATTCCTGACTTGGCTACCTTCTTCGCCAAGACTTGGTCGTCCTCCTTTGAAGTTTTTGCAGCTAGTTGGATATTGCTTCGTCTGACTGCTGCTTTTTAGACTGGGCCAACTCGCAGTTCTCCTTGTCATAGGTGAAGGCTTGCTTAACATCGCTGCGTAGAGAGAGTACTTGTAACGCCCTAAAAATCGCCTTAATTAAAAATTATCGCGGGTAAATGGAAATACAAGAATACACTAGAAATTTTTTGTTTGAGAAAAGAGTTTGAATAAAATTTTGAAATTTCCAATATTAAAAATCCCAAGGTTAAATCTTTAAAAAAATACTTGGATGCTTTTATATTCCAGGGGTTTTGTCGGAGTATTTTAAGCGTTTGAGTATTTACAATATTAAATTCTTCGTGTTTCGTGGTGGCATTTACTTCTGGTAAATTCCCCGTGATTTAATAAACTCTCTAAAATTTTCTTGGATTTTTCGGAGCTACAGAATTAATTTTAATACTATAAAGATCACTAAAGTAAATTAATTAAATATAAAATAAATTCCTTTTCCTTTCCCCTGTTCGGGTCGTTTCTAATTCAGTCCTTTGAAGTCTCCCCCGTTTATCATGAACTCTGACTCTCTTTTCCTCTAGGGTTTTGTGTCGTCCCCAAAACCCTAAAGTTACCTCAAAAACCTAAATTCGGAGTTACCGGATTTATTCATTTTTGAAACTCTAGAACTCTTTTGGACTCCCAATCCGAGATCCTTTGTATTCGAAATATTTATATTTCCCTTTGAGATAAATCCCAGATATTCCCTTAAACCCCTTTTTCTGTCAAAATAAATCCAAATCTCCAATCATCTGAGATTTATCTAAATTCCTGTCCCAATAAAACACCCTCGTCAATTCCCTAATTCCGAAATATTTTATTCGGAATATTCCATTTCCTAGTTCCCAGAAAATCTCCTTCTCGAATATTTGATTCCCCAAATATTTCTCGAATATTCTGATATTCTATTCCCTAAAATTCCCTCGAGAAAGTATTCTTCCTTCTTTGAATCCCATAAAATATTCCATTTCCTGGACCCCACTAAATATACCTTTTGTTTTCTAAATTCGTTCAAATACCCTTCAATCCCCAATATATATATACGTGTGTATATATATATATATCCTCATACCCAGATAATTCCAAATATTTCTACAATTTTTGATTCGGAAATATTCCTCGAATCTATAAATTCCAATTTTCCAAATTCTCTCCTTTCTTTTCTCTTTTTTTCCTGGTCCTCTCTCCCTCCTGTTTATCTCCTCCTTTGTTCTTTTGCTCTCTCTCTCTGCATCTGCCGCTGGAGGCCATGGCTGGCCGAAGCTTGAGCTCCCCTGGCCGAGCTCCTCGGCTCAGGCCTCGGTGCCTGCCTCCCTCTCGGCCCAGGCTGCCCCAGCCCCGGCCCGCTGTGCGCGCCACCGCCGCCGCCCGGCCCAGGCCAGCGCCTGCGCTCCGCCCCGCAACGGCCACCGCCGAATCCGCTGCCGCCCCTATATATGTACCGCCGCCAGCCCTGTGCCCTAGCCGGCTCTGCTCCTCTCCACGTCGCCAGGCGGGCCGCGCCGAGGCAGAGCGCGCCGCACCCGTCGTGCGCGCGCGCCGTCTACACCTGCCGCCGCTGGCGCCCTGCGCTGCTCCCAGCCGTCGCCGCCCTGCCTCTGCTGCTTCCGCCGGAGCCGTTGCCTCTTCCGCTCCTAGCGCCGTCGCCTGCGGGGCCACCCCTGTTTCTCATCTGCCACCGTCGCTGTCCCCTCCGACGCCGACCGTCACTGGGAGGCCCCAAGCCGTCGTCGCCGTCGTCTCTTCACGGTGAGCATCCTCGTAGCCGCCTCCCTCCTCCTCTGCCTGTTGTCGCCGTCGTCGTCGTCTTCGATCCCCGCCGCTGGTGAACTCCAGACGTGCCGTCGCCGTCTTCGTCTCTGCCGCCCGCCGGCTGCCTAGGACGCCGCCTCCTCCCGTCGCCGGTGAGCATTCGGACCGAAACCGTCCTTCTTTGATTCATCGCTGCCATCGCTCTTTTCCAATCGGCATTGTCGCCCATCCTCCTCTGCCTCCTGTTCATCGTCGCCGTTGCCAAGTAGTCGTCGTCGTCTATCGCCTGTGCGCCGTTCTCTCCAGTGCCGACGTCGCTGCCTCTGCCGCCCTCTGTCTTCCCCCATCTGCTGCCGCCGTCGCTTGGAGTCCGCCGCCTCGCCATCTGCCTCGCACCACTTCTGCTCCCCGCCCGGCATCGTCGCCGCCGTTTACAGCGACGCCCGTCGCGTCCTCATCTGGTTGCTGTGCGCCGCCGGTTGGTCGCCGCGCCAGTGGCAAGGCCATCTCGCCGCACCCACCTTTGCTTCGTCGTCGCCGGCATCTAAGCCTCCTCTCCGGCCGTGTTGCCCCAACGGCGCCTCCCCTCGTCGCCTCTGCCTCCTGCTCCTCGTCGTTTTTCGCCAAGCGCCGCTACGTCCCCCGCTGTCATCGTGCCGGCCGTCGCCCGCTCCCTCCTGGCCATCTGCCGTCGCGTCGCCCGGGTCGCTGCTCCGTCGCCGGTCCGCCGCACCGCCTTCAGGCTGTCTTTTCCGCCACCCGGCGTCGTCGCCTGCTGTCGCCATTCCTGCTGTTGCCTGCAGCGCCACCATCGCTACGCCACCTCATCCCATCCCTGCTCTACTCCCCATCTGCCATCGTCCCGGCCGACGAGCCGTCATCGCCGTCTCTGTGATTCAGTGCCGCCGGTGAACCCGAAGTTTGTCGCCATCGTCGTGTCCCTCCGGCTCGTCTTGGCCACGCCGTCCCCGGTCCGTCGCCCTTGTTGCCTCTGTATGCCACGGGACACCGTCATCACATCGTCGGACATCCTCAGTAGTATTCTCCTTTGTGACCTCTGAGCCCCGGTGTTTCTCCTAGTGTATGACTAGGGGACCCGAGGCACAGTGCCCCAATAAATCTCAATCGTCCGATAATCCGAAGTCGATCTGAGCCACCTTGGCCGTCTAACCCTTTTAATTGGTCAAAGCCATGTCAGCCCTAGCCACCTCAGCTGCCACTTCGGTTGCCACCTCATCCCCTTCGGCCACATGTTATCCACTTCAACATTCCATCTGCCCCTCCTATTTCTAAATCCATGAACCAAGTCCACCATTCGCCTGGTCACTGATCATGGATCCCATATCTCAGCATTTATCCAAAATAATTAGTTTTAATCCGAAAATTCAGAGAATATTCCCGAGAATATTCTTTTTCAATTCTTTTCGGATTTATTCCGAATTCAATATTTCGAAAGCTGTATCTTTTCCATCCGAACTCCGATTCGACCCGTTCTTCTTTCTAAATTCATATAAAATCATAATTTACTTGTTTATGTATTTTATGTATTGTTTATTGGAGTTTCTTAGGATTATTATTGTTTTACGTGTAGTTACGTATATTGCCGTTTCGGAAGACTACGGAGTCTACGGAAGAGTTCGGAAGAGTATTTGAAGACTTTTGCGATTGCAAGGCAAGTCACACGACAATCTCCTTGAGCATGTTCATCCCGTTTGCGAAAGCTACTTTTATTTTAAAGTTATTGCATGAAATGCTTTAGAATGACATTATTACGGGTAATTATTTAATAGCCAATATTCCTTGATATTTATGGCCATTTTGATTATTGCTATCTATATCTTGATACCTTGGGTGAATAATACTGACTAGCTGGATGTTTAAATATTTATCTGGCTAGATTATTTAGGAGTTACTTAGCCATGCCTAGAAACTATAGTATCATTATATGTGGGAAATTATTCATTCATTCTGATTAATTAATGAATACTGGCTATATTACCACGACGCTTGGTCGTGGTTGATTAATTAACTATATCAACTAAAACTTGACTGAATGGTGGGTTGTGAGCACTAGGGTTGTGTTTGTTGCTAGCGGTGCTCATGACAATTAAGGACTGGTTCGCGGACTACTTGTTGCGAAGCAACACTCGTGCTAACCACAAGCTAGTATGGGCTAGCAGGAGTTTGAAGTGTGCCGAGTTCAATAGGAGGCTCTAGGGCGTGTTTGTGGCTGGTATAAGTCCACACATGGCAGTGACAATAAGACCATGCTTCGGGCGTCAGACCGTCTTGCGGGGAGGGCATTGATCACCCCTACCGGAGACCGGAGGTTCGGCGGGAGGCTCTCCTATTGTGCGAGTTACATGAATGATCCTGTCACAATTCCTTTCCAAGGTACCGTGGTGGTACTTAGGCGCACATTGATGTGTTGAGGTACCGTGGTGGTATCGAGGGGCACAGTGATGTGTTGTGGAGTTATGTCTTGTGGGTAAATTGGTACATCTCTAGCCAGAGTAAAACTATTCGAATAGCCGTGCCCACGGTTAAGGGCGAGCCTAGCAATGTTTCTGTGATTAGTCCCACACTACTCATTAATAAAAATAAATGATGGAATATGGATAGCTCCTGTTTGGAGGAGTTTTGGTTTGGGCCTGAATTGCGTTGAAGCGCTGTTCAGTGGTTGATTCAATACTGATTAATAATTAAACTATACTGTTTTTAATGATTTTAAATGCAAATGTTTTAAATGCTGTTTTACGCAAATAAGCTATATTATGCCTTTCCTTTGGTATCCTGGTGCATTACATTGCATTCCCTAGTGTGGCTTGTTGAGTACGGTGGGTGGTACTCAGTCTTGCATTATTGCAATCTTTAGAGTGAAGCCTTGCGAGGAGGAGAAGATGGTGTTTGGCTTATACCCCAGTTGAGCTGCCTGTGGTTTGGAGCTAAAGCTACGCTAGTTGCCGTTCCGCTGCTGATTTCTTCTGTGTGAGGACTAAGTGCCTCTGTTGTAAGTATTTATCGTTATTTCGTATTTGGTTATGTTTATCAAATTGTCAATTTGTGTACCTCGGCTGATTCCTGGACGAGGATTTACTGCACAAATTAGCTTTGGAAATTCTGGTGAATTTCTGGGCGTGACAGTACTCCTGCCGGTCCTGGCATCTTTATGCACCATGTACGTATAGTGAGGCACTGCCATGAACTTGGAGAGTGCAGGTCGTCCAAGTATGGCATGGTAGGCTATCTCGAAGTCAGCAAGCTCGAAACAGATGTTCTCTGTGCGAAAGTTTCCCACATGCCAAAAGTTACTGGCAGGATGATCTGCCGGAGTGGAGTTGAAGAAAGCCCGAGGATTACCCCGTGGAAGGGAGCTGTATTCGGCCGTGGCTCGTATCAGGATATCTTCATCTCGTTGAGCATTTTGGCGAATAAGATGTTGAGTGTGCTTCCTCTGTCGATGAGAACCTTCTTCAGCTTGATGCTTCTGATGACTTGGTCTAGGACGAGTGGGTAGCGTCCTAGATGCGTTACTCGGTCGGGATGGTCTACGCAGTCGAATGTAAATGCCATCTCAGACCAGCACAGATATTGTGGGGCGTCAAACGAGATAGAGTTCACTTCTCGGGCGGTTAGCTTCTGTTTATGTTTTGACTCATATGCTAATGGCCCCCCGAATATGTGATTGACCTCGGCCTAGGGATCTTGATAGTCACCGGTTGGGCCCGAGTCTGGCTTATCTTTGTCTTTCTGCTTGCTAGATGCTGATGTCTGCTCGGAAGCAAACTTTTTGATCATGAAGTAGTTCTTGCCCACGTGTTTCCCCTTTGGGTGGAAAGGGCATGGCCCGTTCATGATTTTTTGGTTGTCGTTCATCCTTGGGGCTGTCATCACCCCTTTTAACTATTCCAAGTCCGACTCCCAGTCCGACAGCAGCTCGGGAAGCTTTTCTTCACCGCGAGAAATCTTCGTGGCATCGAAGGGATCAACCACAGGGCAGGATTGTGGGTGCCATGGGCCCCGGGTACCTCATGACAAGCATATGGGCCACTTGGATAGAGGATGGGCCTAGCCTTGTAATTAGAGATATAGCTAGATTCGGCAGACTTCGCCTTGTATAGAAAGGAATATACAGTCCTAGTCGGGTGCGTTATATCTCTAAGGGGAGATCTCCTAGTCGTAATCCGATGGGGACTCCTACCTTGTAACCCTGTCCCCCAGTATATAAGGGGAGGCAGGGCGCCCCATGAGGGCAGAAGAGCACTCATAAGCTCACGGCCATACGGTTCATTAGAATCGCCACCACAATTCCTCAAAGGAATACATATAAACTGGACGTAGGGTATTACCTCACATTGAGGGCCTGAACCAGTATAAAATCTCCCTGTGTTCCTTTGCAATCCACCGAGTTTCCATCCGCCGAGTAGCCCCATATATTTATTGCCGGTGTAAAACATCGACAGTTGGCGCGCCAGGTAGGGGCTTCGGCGCGATCTACATCTACAAGCTCGATGGATCCAGCAACCGGAGTCGACGGCGGCAAATTCTCTCCTGGAGATACAATCTCATTCGGAAGCCTCGACTTCGTCACCGACATGTTCGGCAATCTCGCCTTGGCCGACATGGACCCGATCCAACCGACTGAGGAACCAGCCGACTCCGCGCCAGTCGGCCCACACGACGCTGCGGCAATCTTCGACGACATGCCGCGGCGATCTCCTATACGTCCGAGTCTAGGGACAACTCTTCCTTTCAGTGTTCAACTCGGACTCGGTTTCGAGCTGGCCGAGATCGGGCCGAGAAGGGAAGAGATCGTCAATTTCCCATTCGGACTCGGCGACGCCGCGGATATCTACAATCTACATCCGACGTGGCAAACCCGATCCCCCGGAGTTCGACTCGGATACGGCCCCGAGCCGCTCGAGATCGGATCTGAGGAGGTTGGAGTTACACTCATCCCCATCAACCATCCCGACTTCGACTCGAAGTCGGACTCCGACTTCCAGACGGACTACGACTCTAAGTCGGACAGCAGCTCGGCAAGCTTCTCTCCGCCACGAGAAATCTTCATGGCATCCAAAGGCTCTACTCCTACTCAGGAATCACGCCGACTACGCGAACAGCAAGAGGAGGAGGCCCGCCGACTGCGAGAACAACAAGAGGAAGAAGCAAGACGCCTGCGCGCCCGCAATGACGATCTGTGCAGAGCCGGGCGGACTGCTCAGCAACAAATCCTCCAAACCAGAGTCGGCGACCACGACGTCTTCGTCACACCGCAACAGAACATCGTGGCTGCTGCAACCCTGCTGGACACGCTCCAGTTCGAGCCTGATCACCAGGCCACCCCGACAATCGCAAGGATAAAAGCCATGCTTACAGCTGCTGCATGTCAGCAACACCAACAGTCGGGTGATACCCTCATACCGACCAACCGGTCGGCTTCCCCAACGGCAGTTTCATCCGCTTCAAAGCGACGCCGAGCGGCCGGCTCTAGTCGGCTGCACACGGAGTCACGCCAAACGTCACTCGGCAACCAAAACAACAACCGGCGGCAACGTCGAAGTGACCGTCGGGACAACCGGGATCTCCGAGGCCAACTATGGCGGGATCTTCGGCAGCACACCAATGCTCGGCGCCGCGAACGAGAAGAAGACGAGCAACGCCAACTGGAAGACGAGAACGAGCATTTCGGCCTCCACCACGAGCGGTTTCGCCGCCGTAGTCGGGGTCGGAGTCCTCATGAAGACGAAGGCATACCGGCTTCACCCAGGAGCTACAACAGGTCGACTGGCCGTCGAGTTTCAAGCCTACAGGCATCGACAAATACGATGGCAAGACCAATCCCGAGTCCTGGCTCACGGTCTACACTCTGGCGATCCGAGCAGCTGGGGGAAATCACAAAGTCATGGCTAACTACCTCCCAGTCGCTCTAGCCGACTCAGCGAGGACATGGCTAACAGGACTTCCCAAGCAATCAATCGGCTCCTGGGGAGAACTCCGGGAACGCTTCATCGCCAACTTCCAGGGAACATACGAGAGGCCATCTTCCAAGCACGACTTATATCAGTTGCATCAAAGGAAGAACGAGTCTCTTCATGACTTCATCAAGAGGTTCTCTGAGAAGAAAAATTCGATCCCAAACATCAAGGACGAGGTCGTCATCGCCGCCTTTTGAAAAGGAGTCAAAGACATCTCGTTCATCGACAAATTCACGCGGAAGCCTCCCAACTCTGTCAAGGCCCTATTCGACATGGCAAACAAGTACGCCGACTCAGCCCACGCTGTTGCTGAGGCCCTTGAAGATAAAAAGGCATCCTGACAGAAGTAGCGGGAGGGCACCAACGACGCGGTCCCGACTAAAGCCGGGAATCGCAAACGCAAGTCAGACGACTTCATTGTGGCAGTCGGTCACAATCGTCTTCGACTTTCAACAACTGAAGATTATCAGAACAACAAGTGACATGCTCGGGGGCTCACAAGCTCAAACGCAAGGATGGCATCCCCACTCCGAAATACCGAACAGCTAAGTCGCTTCCTGATAAATATTTCTTCACTCGGCTTTACCAATGCCGCAGCCGCTTACACCTAATAGGTGCACAAGCTGCACTCTTCTCTATTTTTGCTCTTAAATGATTGCAAAAGTACTCGAGTAGCATAAATCCTGATCCGTGAAACTTTGCTCCATGAAAGATGAACTCAAGTCACCCAAAACGCGTGTCTGGGAAAGAGCCATGAGCCAACTCCCGACGCTAGGGGGCTATGACTAGTCGGGCAGAGTGCTTAAACGTAAGGGATCAACTACTCGGGGAAATTAATATCAAAGAGAGGAAAAACTTGTATTTACATGTATTGTAAAATACATTTTATTCGGATGATTGTTTTCATCATCAGATGCTACTCATCCGATATCTTTATATTGCAGGCCCAGCTCCGGATACGCGTGACAGGAACTCAGGGCTGCGAGCCTATCTCCTACGCTTGGGGGCTGGACAAGTCTGCCAAAATACACTCGGGATGCTCCATGAGGGCTACTTACCGAGTACTTGCACCAGTCGGGACGTCATCTTCCTCGGCTACGCTCCATGTGAGCTGATAACCGATTTCCGGCACTAGTCGGGGGTCGTATATCACTCGGCTGGGTGAGGTACGCCCCATGAGGGTCGCTAGCCGAATCCTATGCTAATGCAAGGTTCGGGTACCTCGCTTGGCCATGACTCTGTTGGGTAGGGTATGCCCCATGAGGGTCGCTAGCCGAGTCCTATGCTAATGCAAGGTTCGGGTACCCTGCTCGGCTCTCCTGAAGTCAGAGAAGACTTACATCGTCAAAGTGCATCCGGAGTTCTCATGCACTGCGTCACACCTGAGGAGGGCAAGCAGATCCTGCATTATACCCACTCGGGCTTATGTGGCAACCAGTTTGCATCCAGAACGTAAGTCGGAAAGGCTTGCGAATAAGGATTTCTCTGGCTGATTGCGGTTACCGACACCAAAAAACTCATCCTGACATACGACGGATGATACTTCTATAGAGCTATGCTGGATAGGTCGGCTCAGGCCGGCTTATTTGGTAGCAGCCACCAAGATATGAGTTCCTACAGTAGCATGCTCCATGTGGGCCGCCCGCAGGCTGAGTTGAAATTATAGCGCTGGTGCTACCAACAGGAGCCGATGAGGTAAACAGATATGCTTCATGAGAGCCTTATTGCTAAACATATATGTTTGGGTATCTGTTTTATCCACCAGGTCTCGAGGATATATCCTTACAAGGATCACAAGCTGGTCTTCATTAAAATTGGGGATGCAGGTATCTTTCTCGGGTACACCTGACCACGCCATGGATTTATTTTCATAAAGTGATACTCGGCCTACATGCATGGCCATCAGTTGCCATGAGCAACATTATTCCCACTGACATGATGTGGAAGAGTCTAACTTTCGAGTAGTGCACTACTCGGGAGAGACTATAAAATTCTCATTCCCGCTGACATGACGCGGATGAGTCTAACTTTCGAGTAGTACACTACTCGGGAGAGACTATAAAATTCTCATTCCCGCTGACATGATGCGGAGGAGTCTAACTTTCGAGTAGCATACTACTCGGGAAAGACTATAAACATTCTTCCAGCTGACGAGCTGAAGAGTCTAACTTCCGAGTGGGACGCTACTCGGGAAAGACTATAAACACCCCCTTTCCAGCTGACATGACGCTGAAGAGTCCCATATGCGAGTAGCATCCTACTCGGCAAGACTATAAACATACATTCCGACTGACATGAAGTCGAAGAGTCCTACATACGAGTAGTTCCCTGCTCGGCAAGACTATAAATTATATTCCGGTTGACATGATACCGAAGAGTCTCATGTACCAATAGTAATCTGCTCGGGAAAGACTACAAGGTTAAAGATCTTTGACTTCATGTTTAATTGTTTTCACAATTAAGCACAAAGTCGGGGGCTACACCTAATAGGTGCGCCTATTCGGCGCATACTATTCCAACATCTACATCGAGCCCTTCATAGCCTCGCTGCCAGCTGACATGAAGCAGGACTCGGGAGAAGCAGCACTCAGACAAAGAGCACTCGGGAGCAATGCACTCGGGAAGACTTCACCGTGGAGGATGAGCACTTGGCATCAGCTGTGACTCAACTATGAAGGTCTCGGGGGCTACTGTGGGTGCCATGGGCCCCGGGTACCTCATGACAAGCATATGGGCCACTCGGATAGAGGATGGGCCTAGCCTTGTAATTAGAGATATAGCTAGATTCGGCAGACTTCGCCTTGTATAGAAAGGAATATACAGTCCTAGTCGGGTGCGTTATATCTCTAAGGGGAGATCTCCTAGTCGTAATCCGATGGGGACTCCTACCTTGTAACCCTGTCCCCCAGTATATAAGGGGAGGCAGGGCGCCCCATGAGGGCAGAAGAGCACTCATAAGCTCACGGCCATACGGTTCATTAGAATCGCCACCACAATTCCTCAAAGGAATACATATAAACTAGACGTAGGGTATTACCTCACATTGAGGGCCTGAACCAGTATAAAATCTCCCTGTGTTCCTTTGCAATCCACCGAGTTTCCATCCGCCGAGTAGCCCCATATATTTATTGCCGGTGTAAAACATCGACAAGGATGCACGCCGACTACACGATCAGCAAGAGGAGGAAGCCCGCCGACTGCGTGAGCAACAAGGACGACGCACGATGCCTGCAAGCCGAGCATGACGCTCGCAATGACAATCTGCGCAAGGCTGGGCAGACTGCCCAGCAAGAGATCCTTTAGATCAGAGTGGGCGACCACAACATCTTTGTGACTCCACAGTAGAACGTTGTGGTTGCTGTGACACTATTGGACACCTTGCAGCTCGGGCCCGATCATCAAGCCACCCCAACTATCGCAAGGATCAAGGCCATGATAACCGCTGCGGCATGTCAATAACAACAACAGCCTGGAGATACGTTCATACCATCCAACAAAATGGCTTCTGACACTGTGACTTCATCTGCTTCAGCACGGCACCAATTGGCTGGCTCTAGTCAGCACCACTCGGAGTCCCATCACACGTCACTCAGCAACCACAATAACGACCGACGATGGTACCATCATGATGAGCGACGGGATAGCCAGGACACTTGGGGACAGCTATCACGGGATCTCCACCACGACATCTGTCACAGCCCTAGTTTTAATTTTAGGTAATTAGTGTTATGCCCTACTATCATTAGAGTCCACAATTTAAATTTTAGCATTGTCACTTCATGAAAGTTAAAGTTTGCATTAATTAAACCCTAAATCGGCAAAAACCAAACACTACTAAAAAGTGCATCAAATTGAACAGAAGGTTATTTGGGAGATAATTTATTCAAATACTAGTTTATTTATCATGAATTAATATAATTTTTCCAGAATTTAATTCATTAGTTTAGACCCCTTAAAAATTCAAACAAGTTTCAACTGGGTCCTTTTCTTTGAATTTCTGTGAGCAAACCATTTTGAATTTTTGTGTGAAACTTTCAAAAATGGAACCTAGGTAGTCTGGGCTAGCTAAAAAAAATCACCATATTTTTAACACCAGTTTTGCTTAGTCAAATTGATTTTTAAAGTGAAGGGGGAAAATAAATCTAGAAAACCTTGGAAAATAGCTAAACCCTTATGTACATGGGTTTTTACCCATCTCCCTCACGTTTCCAGAGACCATCACGCCTTGGACCCACCTGGCAGTGGCCCTAGCTCGCCTAGCCCCCTGTCCAGCCAACCCAAGTGGAGGGACACGTCCTGGGCGGCCTCAGAGGGAAAGCGACGCGTGTGTGTTGTCGTGGCCGGTGTCAAACGCCTCCTCTTGCCCTCCAAGTCTTCCAGCCAGCTCATTCATCCTCACACTTCACCACAGAGCTGAGAAACCAAGGAGGGAGAACACCTCTGGCTCTCTTTCTTCTCCATCTCTCCGCTGGCCGCCGGGAAGAAGGTCGCGGCCACCGCCGACGGGCTGACGTCGGCACCATCACTTTTCCATTCCCAACTCATCCCTAGATGCCATAGCTACCTCTCTAACCTTGCTCCATTTGACGTAGTTGATCGCCAGGAACGTGGCCTCACCGTGGAGCCACGGGAGCGTGGCCACGACGTCGCCGTCGTGCAGCCTGTGCCATCATGCCGGCATTCCCGCCGCTCGAGCTCATCTCCAGCCGAGCTGCTTTGCCACCAATACCGCCTCAGCACCAGGAGTAGAGCGCCACAAAAATCTTTGGAAACTGAGCCCCGAGCGAGGAGATCAACCACCATCTTCTCCAACTCCGGCCGAGTGTTGCCACCACCGTTCCCGTTAATCCGGTGAGCCGTTCTTCGATTCCTTGCACTAGTAACAGCCATAGGTGGTAACTAACCTCCTGCATGTGGTGCTTCGGCCATGCTGGTAGTAGACCGAGCTCTCCATAGCGAGCCCACAGCGGTACTGCACCATGGAAGGCGTCCGTCATCATCACACTTCACCGGACCTCCTCTGCCTCGGCTGACGGCACGGTGAGTTCCCTCGGGTCCCCTAGGGGGTCATGAGTGCCTTGTTCAGCTAATTCCACAACCAAAGCCACACATGCACGTGCAACTTGAACAAAGCCGCCGCTCAAGCTCACCGCTGGTGAGCTATAGTCCACCATTAGCCACCGCGCGACCACCGATGTGTTCGCCTCGACTTCGTCTCCGTTTTCTCTTTTGGCCTTGAGCCAAGCCGTGCCGCCGTTCGCTATTGGCGCCGGCGAATAGAGCTGGCGGCTCAGCTAGCCTGCGTCTCCTTGCTCCGTGAGACTGACATGTGGGCCTGGGCTGGGGAGAAATAAGAAAAGAAAAGAAAAGATGAACTGAAATATTTTCCAACAAAAAATGGCCAAACTTTGAGGATCCATAACCTTTTCATTTTAACTCCTTTTTAAGTGAACCAAATTTCGTTAGATTCATCAAAGCCTGTACTCTATTTCTATAAAATAAAAAGTAGCACACACAGTAGAGAAAATGACCCCTAAAATTCATATTACTAATTTATATGTTATTTATTGCTTGAGTTATATACAAGCTTGATAAACTTATTCCAATTTCAAATATTCTCAAAACCCTGTATCAGTAGACTCCTTTTTGGCATATATGTCACTTATGTAAAATACTTTATAGCACCTTTATATATGTTCTACACACTAAAATGTAATTCAATAATAATTAATGTACAAGGACTTCAAAATTTATAATAAATTGATTATAAATCCAAATTGAGTGAACTCAACTTTATTAGAACCAGTAGGTTATGCTCTTTTACATAAAAATACTTGACTTGTTGAAATCTTATCAGAAAATGACAGTCAAATATAATAACTTCAGTTTACAATAAAATATTTACAGAACTGTCATTTTCAGCCTTCCTATCTTGCTATTTTTGTAACTCATAAGCCGTAAAAGATTTTGAAATGATTCTTTCACTAAAATTCACTTTAAAATGTGAAATACTTACTGTATTTATCTCAGAATTAATTGATCATTTTGCATACACATGTTTAATTGATTCTTATTTGCATATTCGCTTTTTATCGGTAGATTTAGACAATTCGGAGTACATGGAGCACGAACCTGAGGTTGAGTATGACTTCGTGCTGCATCGAGGCAAGCAGAACCCATGTTTTTTTTCACTATATGGCTTTGCTTGCAAATCTATATATATATATATATATATATAAGCATGTGTTGATTTACTCAAAATATCGGTGTTGGGTAGATGTTATATATGTCCTACTTACTGCATTGACTCCGTTGATATGTTGCTGTCCTTTTATCCTTGTCACCCATGGATAGAAATGATTGGGTTGATTTTATATTTAATCGATGCTTAGCCATGCTTAGGTCTATTAGGCACAAATCGATGGATAGAGCTATCGATTATACTATACTTAGTGATTTTGATGTTTGGGCATAAAATCTGAGAACTTACACTAAATATTTAAATAAGAGAATATGCTTTGACGTGGACGGGTGATAGGGCGAGGACGGGATAGTGGTTTTTCCCGATGCATGTAGCCCCGTCTGGGTCGCCAAGGACCAAACCTGTTGACATCTATTCAAGCACCTTTCGTACTTCCACTTGCTAGGAATGGGACGGCTTGTCTTAGTACCTTGTGACGCTGTGATCATCTACGCCCGTTAGAAAATCATGAGGGTGGTTTTCCCTTTGGAGTACTCCGGTGTGCCTGGTTTTGGTAGGGGGTATCTCCCGCGATGCTGATCCCGCTTTAGTCACAACACACGCACTTTCTAAGTCGTCGGGGGCCCTAACGTGGTTTAGGTGGTTGGGGCAGAGCTTGGGGAAGGACTTGTTATGAGCTTATATCACTTGTGAGTCACATCTGTGTGAGTGTAAAAGCATTTGATCCTTGTTCATTTCGTGTGGGTAAAGATGTACACCTCTGATTAGAGTAAAACTATTCGAATAGCCTTGTCCACGGTTACAGGACGACCGCTCGATGTGTTAGTCAGTCTATGTTAGCATCTAACTTGGGTAAAATTTGATTTGGTTTAGTCATGGTGACTATTTTGGCTATGGATGTCGGGATAGACTTTGACTAGTGATTATTTTGGGCAAGAGTGGCCCATGGATGATGATTAGAGCATGGTTTGTGCTCATTTATATTTCATTTTCAGAACTATATGCTTGTTGTCCCATGTTTTAAATAGTGACATTTTGCAAGTACTTATGCTTTTGAACTTAGTGTTTGCTTTCTAAAATTAGCTTTATGCAAAATATAAACCCATATGCCACTTTCTAAGGTAAACTTGCATATCCCTTGATATATTATATGAATGTGTAAGACTTGCGAGTATATTGTTGTACTCAACCCGATGCCTGCATTTTCAAGTGAGAACACTGACGTTGATGGGTGTGCTTACTACCCACCGAGGGTGGAGGGGATGGTGAGTAGTGTTTTAGCTTTGCTCTTGCCCCGGTTGGTTGCCCTATGGGAGTGTTGGCACACCATGGGTGTTATCTTTATGTTTATGTCTTTTGCTATCATTTCCGCTGCTATATTTTATGATGTAAGAAGGCCTATGGTGCCCGTTATGTAATATGTACCTTGCTGCCCCTTTATCCTTGTTTTGGTAATTGTTTTGCTATCAATTGTTTGCGATGAAAGTACAAGGCTAGTCGCTCCTAGGGACTAGCTAAGTACGATTATGGGCTTTGGAACAATTGAGATAACCGTGGGAGGGCCTTTTGGAGTTTGAGTCCTCTATGGTATGGTCGTTTCGCATGGAGCAGTTTGACGAGCATACTTCGGGGAGGACTGGCATAGCTATCCTGTTGGTTATGACCTTAGTTCCGGGTCTGGTGCTTCGAATTTATATTGTACCTATTGTTAACGGTGTCAAGTCTGCGATGAGGTTAGGTGGTCATTTTAATTATATGGACCCTACGTAATAGTTAGGTAGTTTACATTGACATGTTCTAACTGTAATGTACGGTATAAATCATGGAGTGCCCATAGCAGTTTGTATCAGAGCAATGCTGACGATAGGCTAGAGCTTAGCTTGGTGATTTAAAATGCATCTGCAAAACATTCAAATGGAACTATTTGTGAAAAACGCTTAGGATGTGTGATCCTTTTTGCTCCTCATTCCTTTCTAGTATTCATCCTCACCTTACTCTAATTTAATCTTCTCACCTGGATCTGAACTTAATTGGCAACACAACTCCATTCTTCTCTCATTCAAATACTAGTTCGATAAAAGAATCCGGTAAGTCAAGATTAAGAAAGTTCATTCTTATTCCACATCTGAAACAAAATTGTGTAATCAAGTGAATTACACTGACTCCTTACTGTTTAATAAGTTACCCATAAAAATCTTACAAATTCTGAAAGCCCACAACTAAATTTTAATACTCTATCTCTCCAAAAGACGTGTTCTGAAGATTCTGGAACAGCCAGCATTCAAGATTTTCTACAGAGAGTTCTATTTCTTATCTTACCTTGCCAATTTTTCTGGAGGTCACCAACTACATCAGGAAGCATCACAAAAATTTTCAAAAATAAATATCATCTGTAGCTCCCTCTAAAAATTCATGAAATGGGTACTGTCCTGCAGTCCTAAAAATTACAGATTCTAGTTTTCTGTAATATAAAATGTACAATCATCAAAAATTCACCAAATAAATTATTTAAGGGTACTCCCAGCAAAGAGACGACCGTTATAAAAATTAGTTAATATGGCCATGTTTGATTGTTGGTTTATTTGGTTTTTCTATTCCTTTTTAGTTACGGGTAGTTTCGGTATCAAACTATCCTGTCACGTAGGAACGATTTGATTATTTTTCTTCGATGCTTCTTACTCAGGATGTGGTATGAGTGAGCCTTTTTGCTTCTTATTTGGATTTCCTATTGATTCATCATGGCATGATAGGATAACCATATCACCATTTCTGTGGATTTGGTGATTGCATCCATATAATTTTGTGTACTCTATGATTAGCTTTGGCGCTGTCCGCTAATTTCAGAATGCCTCTACTTACTTGTTCCCCATCACTAATGGTCGTTAACTTGGTTGTGTCTATAGGATGACTCGTCCTAGTATTCGTTCCCAAGCTCACGATGTTCCGGAGGGTTCCCGTCACGATGACCAAGAGCCATCACCACCACCTACCATGGCTGATGTTTTGATGGCCGTGGAGCGCAATCATCAAGCCCAGAATGCCACACTCCAACATATCACAGCTAGTATGGCTGCCACTGTGGCACACTTCGCCCAAGCTGCGGGCGGAGGTGGTCACCAAGCCGCCGCTGGGCTTGCTGATTTTCAGCGCACTCAACCCCTGGTGTACACTTATTCTGACGATCCCCTCGATGCGGATGATTGGCTTCGCACCATCAAGCGGAAGCTAACACTTGCTCGCAGCCCCGACGCCTACAAGCCTAACCTGGCGGCCGAGCAACTCCAAGGAGCAGCGGGTGCATGGTGGGAGAACTTCCTCGCTATGCAGCCCGCCGGGCACGTCGTCACGTGGGTGGAGTTCCATGATGCCTTCCGTGCGGCTCACATTCCAAAAGGCATTATGGACATCAAGCAACAAGAGTTCCTTACCCTCACTTAGGACTGCAAGACCGTCATGGAGTATATTCATGAATTCAATCACTTAAGTCGTTATGCTCCAGACGATGTCTCCACCGATACCCGCAAACAAAATCGCTTCATGCGCCACTCGAGCTTGCTGCTCACATCTTCCACGACTTCCAAGACCTTGTCAATAGGGCCATGGTCATGGAAAGCAAGATGAAGAACCTCAAGAACGAGCGCAAGCGCAAGAGGGTTGCGCAATTTTCTGCCGCAGGAGGTTCACAAAAACCTCGCATATGGCAGCAGCCCCCTCAATGTTATCAAGCTCCACTACCTCCTCGTCAGCAAGCTTAAGTGCCACGTCCATCACAGCAAAGGTTCCCACCTCCTATGGGTGGAATTCAGTCAACCATCCGTCCTCCGGTTCGTCCCAATGTCACCTGTTATAGTTGTGGACAGCCAGGACATTATTCAGACAAGTGCCCAAACCGTGGCCGTGCTGCACCAACTAAAGCTCCAAGATCTGCACCGGCACGTCATAATCAAACTCCTAAGCCAGCCCCTCAGGGCCAGCAAGCTCACAAGAGGGGCAAAGTGAACCACATCACCACCGAAGAGGCAAGCCACGCACCGGATGTTCTGATCGGTACGCTACTTGTCAACTCCCATCCAGCTAGTGTATTGTTTGATTCCGGGGCTACACATTCTTTTGTCGCCAAGAGTTTTCTTTCAGACCATGGGTTTTCTATTAGTAAATTGCAACCACCTTTACTTGTTGAGGCACCTGGTTTGGAAATGAGAGCCAAATATGTATGTCGGGATGTAAAAATTGTTGTCCAAGGGATAGAGTTTGTTGCCAATTTAATCATTCTCCACACTAAGGGTATAGATGTCATCCTGGGCATGGATTGGCTACACAAAAATCAGGGGGTCATTGATTGCGGCCACCGTCTCATCTCTCTCGTAAATAATACCGGTGAACCGTTCACTCTTGCTCTAAATAAGGATCCATCTTAACTCCATGCTCTCACGGGTGTCAAGACCACAGAGCTAGCTGATGTACCAATGGTGTGTAAATACCCGGATATCTTCCCGGTGGAACTACCGGGGATGCCACCTGACCGGGAAGTTGAGTTCGTGATCGACTTGCTGCCCGGAACAGCCCCGATATCGAAAAGACCCTACCGAATGCCTCCAAATGAATTAGAAGAATTGAAGAAGCAACTTTCAGAGCTGCAAGCCAAGGGTTTCATTCAACCAAGCTCCTCACCTTGGGGATGCCCGGTTCTGTTCATAGAGAAGAAGGATAAAAGTTTATGGATGTGTGTTGATTACCGTCCATTGAATGCAGTAACCATCAAGAACAAGTATCCACTTCCCTGAATTGATGGCCTCTTTGACCAATTGACCAGAGCCCATGTATTCTCGAAGATTGATTTGAGATTGGGCTATCATCAAATAAAAATTAGATTAGAAGACATTCTGAAGATGGCCTTCTCTACTCGTTATGGCTTGTACTAGTATACCGTCATGTCATTTGGTTTGACGAATGCACCGACCTATTTCATGAACTTGATAAACTCAATTTTTATGGAATATCTTGATAAGTTTGTGATCATCTTCATTGATGACATTCTCATTTTCTCCAAGTCCGAAGAGGAGCATGAAAAACACCTTCGGCTTGTCTTGGAAAAATTACGGGAGCACCGTCTTTATGCCAAGTTCAGCAAATGCGAGTTTTGGCTAAAAGAAGTGACTTTTCTTGGTCATGTGCTGTCCAAAGATGGAGTTGATGTCCTTCCTAGCAACGTGCAAGATGTACTGAATTGGAAACAGCCTGAGACTCCTACTGAAATCCAGAGTTTTCTCGGTCTAGCCGGTTACTACCGCCGGTTTGTTGAGAATTTCTCCAAAATTGCCAAGCTGCTGACCCAGTTGTTGAAGAAGAATGAGAAGTTTGTGTGGTCAACCGAGTGTGAAGAAAGTTTCCAAACCTTGAAAGAAAAATTAACCATATCTCTATCCTTGCCTTACTCGATGTACACAAGAGCTTTGATATTTATTGTGATGCATCTCATCATGGACTCGGTTGTGTACTTATGCAAGAAGGCCAAGTTGTGTCGTATGCTTCCCGTCAATTAAGGCCTCATGAAGTAAATTATACTACACATGACTTAGAGCTTGCCGCTTTTGTTCATGCTCTCAAAATTCGGCAATCGATGCGAAATCTACACTGACCACAAAAGCCGTAAATATATCTTCATGCAATTAGATCTGAACCTTAGATAAAGAAGGTGGTTAGAACTCATCAAAGATTATGACATGGGTCTGCACTATCACATGGGGAAGGCTAATGTTGTTGCCGATGCTTTGAGCCGAAGACCGCAATACAATTGCTTGTCGGTAACACCCCAATTGGAGACCCTAGGTTCTGAATTTCAGAAGCTTAATTTAGAGATGGTAGAACATGGTTTCCTTGCTACTCTTGAGGTCAAACCTACCCACTTTGACCAAATTAAAGAGGCCTAGAAGAATGACAAGGCAATGGCAGAAATTCATGCCAATATTTCACAAGGCATAGTCAAATGTTTTTCTGAGGACGCAGATGGTGTCCTATGGTTTGGAAAACGATTGGTTGTGCCTAAGAACCATGAGTTGAGAATGCTAATCCATAGTGAAGCTCACAATTCTCCTTTCTGATGAGGACATCACTAGCTCGGATATGATCATAGTTACCTTATGTACTCATCAACTAAAGGTGCATCCTTTCTATGTAAGATTTACGTGTTATATATTTGAACATGCGTCACTGCACCATGAGTTTTCTATGTTCTTATTTGCAGAGATACTTACTTGGATGAAGGGAAAGAGAGATGAAGTTCTACACGTTTTGAATTCGGATTCGAGCCTCCTGACAGCATCAAATTCAAATGGCCATAACTTTTGATCCAGAAGGAGTTACAGGGCCTACAAGTACTTGTTGGAAAGCTTATGAAGTCTACTTTCAGATGATTTTGGTTTCACACCAAAATTCCTCCTGAGCTGTCCAGAATCGTCGAAACAAGTTGCATTATTTTTCCTATCCGAGTCAGTTTGGGCCTTTGGGCTTTGTATTTATGTCGTGGGCTAAACCCATGAGGAGTGCGCCTCTCACAGGGCAAACCCTCACCCTAGGATGTTCTAACTCATATATATTCAGTAGCTGCCGCCGTTTAGGGTGGGTTTTGCTTAGATTATTTTGTCTCTGAATAGTTTCGCCGTTTATCGGTTTGTGAGACCCCAACTTCGAGAGTATAATCATTCATCTGCAATTGAGTTGCAATCTTCCTTGTTCTTTCTTTTGTTCTTCGATTGGCATGCAGGGATTAGCCTTCGTGGTGAGGTCAACCGGACAACGCACGGTTGATAACAAGAGAAGTCGTGGTACTGCGATTGCAGGGTTCGGGTCGTGGTGATCAGAAGCCGGATCGTGGGTGTCAATTCTCCACCAAATCAAGAGTTATTCTTACCTAACAGAAGATCGGGCACCCCGTTGCCATCAAGTGGTATCAGAGCAAAGGTTGCCCGTTAGGTATAATCTTTTCCATCCTGTTTCAATCATTGTTTACTATACCTTGAGTCCAGAAAAAGCCACAAAAACAAAATTGGTAGTCATAGGTTTTTCCCTATCCTACAACCGTGTTTAGCCTTTTGCATAATTCTGTTTCAGAGTCCGTAGTGTTGAGTTAGTGTCCTAGGTCGAGTTTGGTTGCTGGCTTAGATTGTGTTTGAGTCCAGTTCGTGATCCATCCACCGCACCCCCCTAGACACCACCACCTGATCCCGAATCAGCCTCCACCAAAATACTGATACGGAGGGTCTTCCTTGAAACAGCCATAACTTTCGCATATGGAATCGGAATCAAGCAAATAAATAGTCTAAGGACATCTACGAAAAATTTCCCATTCGCTACGACAAATAAATCAAATTTGCAAAATTCAGGCCGGAAAATTGGGTTTCCGCACTTCAAAGTTCTAGCACGCTTTTTAAAGCACGCTCATGTATTTCTACAGACCACACCTTATATCTGACTGAGCTGTCAGCTCCTGATGTTGTTGTTCCTATGCTCCTAGTTGAGAAAAAAATCAGAAAAATTAAAGAAGAATAAAAAAAAGGTGTGAAAGAAGAGAAAAAAAGGATAAAAAAAGAAAAAAAAGAAGAGGAGCACATAGGACACACTAGGGAGCCATCTATTTTATGCTGTATTTTTGCCTTGTCCTTATTTCCTTGCTGCTATCCTTTCATACTTGTTTGTCCCTTGTTTTATCACATCTGGTTTAGAACGCGTTTAGGCCAGCAACTAGGACAAGTGATTTGGACATTTATTCAGCATTGCTATCTGTTATTGAATTGTGTGCTACTAACATATTTTGGCCTCCCAAGCTCCACATATATACTTCTGGTCAGCACGGTCTCGACCCTTGCAATCATTGGATCACGCCCTCAAGGTATCACGAACCAGCCACCAGTTGTACCATCCTTTGCTCGCTAGTCTCAGAACCTTGTAAGAGCTCGGTAAGGTTCTTCCATTTGCGAGTGTCCACTATCCTTGCATAGTAGTAGTTGATAGGGATAATTCCTTTGTGTTTTCTCTATCTTCTTGCTAACAATGCCAGGGAGCGACGAAATGGCGGAGTGCGTTCTTCGCGGCGAGATGCCAGGCTACATAGCTCAAATGATGAAGGGGCTGAATGAAACCATTCTGGAGGGGGTCAACGCTGCTCTTGCCAAGCAGAATATAAACCACACACTTGAGAGTCTGGACAGACGAGTAGCCATGCTGGCTGGGAGGATTGATGAATTGGAGACCCATCAGCCACCCTCCGGAGATGATGCCACGATGTATGATGACGATGGAGAGGATGACCGGCGAGCGACACAAGAGGCACGACTACGTCAACGCCTTCGCGCAATCGTCAAGGTATGGGAGGAAACCACCAAGGGCGAGGTAATGATGACCCTTTTGCTAAAGTTAAATTTACCTTGCCTTCATTTTCGGGAAAATATGACCCTAAAGCTTATTTGGATTGGGAGATGAAAGTAGAGCAGAAATTTAATTCCCATTTAGTTCCTAAAAATCATAGAGTCAGGCAAGCAACTAGTGAGTTCAAAGACTTTGCTATTATCTGGTGGAATGAACTAGTTAAAACTGGCCTAGAACCTGACACATGGGAAAGGTTGAAGCGAGCTATGCGGAGTAGGTTTATTCCTCCATCTTTCAAACGTGATTTGAGAAATAAGTTGCAACGCTTAAACCAAGGAGAAAAATCTGTAGAAGATTACTTTCAGGAGCTACAAATAGGAATGTTGCGTTGTGAGGTAGAGGAGGATGAGGAGGATAAGATGGCTCGATTTTATGGGGGGTTGAGACGTGAAATTTAGGACATTATTCAATATAAGGAATACAATTCTCTTAACCGATTGTTCCATCTAGCTATATTAGCTGAACAGGGATTGCAGGGAAGGCAGCCATTGAGAAGGAACAATTGGGGAAGCACGTCTACATCGAGACCTTCCATTGGGCAAGGCAAAGGTGTCCCTATTTGGAGTTCTACGCCCTCCACCAATAGGGCACCAGCAGCACCATCTTCACGAGCTACCGAGGTGAGCAAATCTGTTCGCGTACAGGCACCCGCAAAAAACGCATCATCGGTTGCTTCCACGGGACGAACGAGGGATATCCAATGCTTCAAGTGCAAAGGGATGGGCCATGTGCAACATGATTACCCAAATCAGAGAGTTCTCATTGCTACAGATGATGGTGAGTACACTAGTGCTAGTGATGTTGACGATTAATTAGCACATGGCACTAACAATGCAGGTGATGAAGACGAGAGCGATAGGGATGTGGAGCACATAGGTGCGGTAGACACAAGCAAGTACTTGAGCAATGTAGCACAATGGGTGCTAAGTGCTCAAATGGAGAAGGCGGAGCAAAATCAGTGCCACAATTTGTTCCAATCAAGGTTCGTGGTGCACAATAGAGCATGCCGTGTTGTCATTGATAGCGGAAGTTGTAGCAACCTTGCTAGTTCAGATTTGGTTGACAAGCTAGGTTTGCCTACACAATCACATCCATGGCCTTACTACATCCAATGGTTCAACTCTTGTGGTAAGTTGAAGGTAAGTAAAGTTGTGAGAGTGTAATTTTCTGTTGGGAATTACCATAATAGTGCAAATTTTGATGTCGTACCTATGCAAGCATGTTCTTTGCTTTTGGGTAGACCTTGGGAATATGATAGATATGTCGTGCACCATAGTAGAACCAACACGTACACTTTCACACATAATGACAAGAAATTTAAGTTGCTACCTATCTCCCCTGCTGAAATTTTGAAAGATGATCTTGAGAGGGAAAAGATTAAAAACCATGAGGCTTTGAGAACTAAATGTAATAATACTAATGTTTTGATGCCTTCACCTAAACCTGAGTTATTGCAAAACGAATGTATTGCTTTGGGCACTGATATTTTGCAGGCATCTGAGAAGAGCCATGGTAATGAGAAAAAGAAGGAAGACATAGAGAAAGCGGATCCACCTGTTGTTCCATGCATGTTTCAAGATGGTTTAATTAAGAGTGCACCTACAGTTTTTGAAAATGAGAACAAAGGTAACAGAAATGGTGTTACATTCACTCAAGGTATGGACAATTCTGATGTGCTATCTATGTCCACTAATCATGCTAGTTTAGAGCAATCACCAGTGGAATCGTGTGTTAAATTACCTTTGTCACATGATGATTTGGTTCCTTTTTCTTGTGATAAAGAAGAGTTGTGTAATGCTTCACTTATATCCATGCCACAACTAGTGAATGAACATGTTAGTAATATTGTTGAACCACCATGTGCTGATTCTAGACATGTTGTTCATATTGCTAGCGAGAATGAAGAGCTTAGATTGCTATCTTTATTTAAATACTTGGGGCTATATTCAATTTGATGAACTTTGTCCACTCAATTGTTTAGAGAAGAAACTATTTGCTAGATCTGATTTGCCATGTCCTTTTCATGTGACTTTTCATGTTATTGGCAATTATGATAATAAAGGGAATATAATGTGCATAGAGTATACATTTGTTCGAATTTTAATATACGTCCTTTCCATAATGACATGTCTTGTCTAGAGTACCGCATGAGTATAAATAATTCTCTATCTAGTTCCTCTAGTTGTTTAAATGAATTGTAGGTTGGTTTGCAAGAAGAGGAGTGTTGTGAGCTGTGCGATACTACAAAGTGTTCTCCGTGTTTAAAAATTTCAGAATCCAACCATATGCACGACACTACCTCACCCTATGTTGTGAAAGATAAAGATATGTTCATCAGGCTTAATGACAAGGTGAAACCACAGACGGTTTCCAATCAAGAAGGGGAGGATGATGAGGATATCACTAGCTCGGATATGATCATAGTTACCTTATGTACTCATCAACTAAAGGTGCATGCTTTCTACGTAAGATTTATGTGTTATATATTTGAACATGCGTCACTGCACCATGAGTTTTCTATGTTCTTGTTTGCAGAGATACTTGCTTGGATGAAGGGAAAGAGAGATGAAGTTTTGCACGTTTTGGATTTGGATTTGGATTCGGGCCTCCTGACAGTATCAACTTCAAACGGCCATAACTTTTGATCCAGAAGGAGTTACAGGGCCTACAAGTACTTGTTGCAAAGCTTATGAAGTCTACTTTCAGATGGTTTTGGTTTCACATCAAAATTCCTCCTGACCTGTCCAGAATCGTCGAAATAAGTTGCATCATTTTTCCTATCCGAGTCAATTTGGGCCTTTGGGCTTTGTATTTGTGTCGTGGGCTAAACCCATGAGGAGTGCGCCCCTCATAGGGCAAACCCTCACCCTAGGACGTCCTAACTCATATATATTCAGTAGCCGCCGCCGTTTAGGGTGGGTTTTGCTTAGATTATTCTGTCTCTGAATAGTTTCATCGTTTATTGGTTTGTGAGACCCCAACTTCGAGAGTATAATCATTCATCTGCAATTGAGTTGCAATCTTACTTGTCCTTGCTTGTGTTCTTCGATTCGCATGCAGGGATTAGCCTTCGTGGCGAGGTCAACTGGGCAGCGCACGGTTGATAACAAGAGGAGTCGTGGTACTGCGATTGCAGGGTTCGGGTCGTGGTGATCAGAAGCCGGATTGTGGGTGTCAATTCTCCACCAAATCGAGAGTTATCCTTACCTAACGGAAGATCGGGCACCCCTTCCTTGTTCTTGCTTGTGTTCTTCGATTAGCATGCAGGGATTAGCCTTCGTGGCGAGGTCAACCGGGCAGTGCACGGTTGATAACAAGAGGAGTCGTGGTACTGCGATTGTAGGGTTCGGGTCGTGGTGATTAGAAGCTGGATCGTGGGTGTCAATTCTCCACCAAATCAAGAGTTATCCTTACCTAACGGAAGATCGGGCACCCCATTGCCATCACTTTCTCAATCCATCCCGGAAGTACAAAAATGTACTAAGATCTTAAAGAAAGGGTTTGGTGGACCCGAATGAAGCGTGAGATCGCACAGTATGTCTCTGAATGTGATACTTGTAGAAGAGTGAAAGCTGAGCACCTACGACCAGCGGGTACACTTCAACCTTTGTCTATCCCCATGTGGAAATAGGATGAGATCGGTGTGGATTTTATCACCGGTCTACCCACATCATCAAAAGGAAATCAATCTATTTGGGTGATTGTCGATCGCCTCACAAAATCAGCCCACTTCCTTCCAATCAAATCCACTTATAAAGTGAGAAAATTAGCTGAGCTTTACCTCTCTCGAATTGTTTGCCTTCACGGTGTTCCAACGAGAATCATTTCAGATCGAGGCCCCCAAGTCACCTCTCATTTTTCGGAGAGTCTCAACAACGCTATGGGCACTAAACTCTCTTTTAGCATGGTATACCATCCACAAACCGGTGGCCAAATTGAAACGGTGAATCAAATTCTTGCAGATATGTTAAGAGCCTGTGTCCTTGATTATGGAAAAAATTGGGAGAAAAGTTTACCTTATGCTGAATTCTCTTATAACAATAGTTATCAATCTAGCCTCCAAAAGTCACCTTTTGAAGCCTTGTAGGGAAGGAGATGTAGAATACCTTTAAACTGGTCCAAGTCTAGGGAGAGATCATTCTTTGGTCCGGATTTGGTCATGGAGGCTGAAGAGCAAGTGCGAGTCATTCGCGAGCGATTGCGAACGGCTTAATCCCGGCAAAAGAGCTATGCCGACCGTTGCTGACGTGAGCTGAGCTTCAATGTTGGTGATCATGTCTATCTTAAGGTCACACCATTCAAGTCCACACATCGATTTGGAGTTAAGGGAAAATTAGCACCTCGCTACATCGGTCCTTTCCGTATTCTTGCAAAGCGAGGAACCGTTGCTTACAAGTTGGACCCACCACCATCACTCTCAGTCTTCCACAATGTTTTCTATGTCTCGCAACTGAAACAATGCCTCCGAGTTCCCACCGAAGAAACCAAGATGGAAAGTCTTGACCTTCAGCCCGATCTTTCTTATCGTGAGCATCCAATTCGCATCCTTGTTCAAATGGAGCGCACGACTAGGAGATGCACCATCAAATTCCTTAAGGTCCAGTGGAGCAATCACACAATGGATGAGGCCACATGGGAACGTGAAGATCGCCTCCGAGATGCCTACCCCTATCTTTCAACAGATCCTTCGTAATCTCGAGGACGAGATTCTTTTTAGGGGGGAAGAGCTGTCAGAGCCCTAGTTTTAATTTCAGGTAATTAGTGTTATGCCCTATTGTCATTAGAGTGCACAATTTAAATTTTAGCATTGTCACTTCATGCAAGTTAAAGTTTGCATTAATTAAACCCTAAATCGGCAAAAACCAAACACTACTAAAAAGTGCATAAAATTGAACAGAAGTATATATGGGAGATAATTTATTCAAATATTAATTTATTTTTCATGAATTAATATAATTTTTCCAGAATTTAATTCATTAGTTTAGACCCCTTAAAAATTCAAACAAGTTTCAGCCAGGGTCTTTTCTTTGAATTTCTGTGAGCAAACCATTTTGAATTTTTGTGTGAAACTTTTAAAAATGGAACCTAGGTAGTCTGGGCTAGCTAAAAAAAGATCACCATATTTTTAACACCAGTTTTGCTTGGTCAAATTGATTTTTAAAGTGAAGCATGGAAAACCCTGGAAAATAGCTAAACCCTTCTGTACATGGGTTTTTACCCATCTCCCTCATGTTTCCTCAAACCACAACGCCCTGGACCCACCTGGCAGTGGCCCTAGCTCGCTCAGCCACCTATCCAGCCAGCCCAAGTGGAGGGACACGTCCTGGGCGGCTTCAGAGGGAAAGCGACCTGTGTGTGTGTCGTCGTAGCCGGTGTCAAACGCCTCCTCTTGCCCTCCAAGTCTTTCAGCCAGCTCATTCATCCTCACACTTCACCACAGAGCTGAGAAACCAAGGAGGGAGAGCTCCTCTGGCTCTCTTTCTTCTCCATCTCTCCGCCGGCTGCCGGGAATAAGGTCGTGGCCACCGCCGACGGGCTGACGTCGCCACCGTCTCTTTTCCGTTTCCTACTCATCCCTGGATGCCGTAGCTACCTCTCTAACCTTGCTTTGTTTGACACAGTCGATCACCAGGAACGCGGCTTTGCCGCGGAGCCCTGGGAACGCGGTCGCAATGTCGTCGTCATGCAGCTGCGCCATCACGCCGGCATTCCCGCCGCTCGAGCTCGTCTCCGGCTGAGCTGCTTCGCCACCAATACCGCCTCAGCACCAGGAGTAGAGGGCCCCAAAAATCTCTGGAAACCAAGCCCTGAGCGAGGAGATCAACCACCATCTTCTCCAACTCTGGCCGAGTGTTGCCGCCACCATTCCCGTTAATCCGGTGAGCCGTTTGTCAATTCCTTGCACTAGTAACAGCCATAGGTGGTAACTAACCTCTTGCATGTGGTGCTTCGGCCATGCTGGCAGTAGACCAAGCTCTCCACGGCGAGCCCGCAGCGGTACTGCACCACGGAAGGCATCTGTCGTCGTCACACTTCACCGGACCTCCTCTGCCTCGGCCGACGGCACGGTGAGTTTCCTCTGGTTCCCTAGGGGGTCATGAGCGCCTTGTTCAGCTAATTCCGTAACCAAAGCCACACATGCACGTGCAACCCGAACAAAGCCGCCGCTTGAGCTCACCGCCAGTGAGCTATAGTCCACCATTAGCCACCACACGACCACCGATGTGTTCGCCTCAACTTCCTCTCCGTTTTCTCTTTTGGCCTTGAACCGAGCCGTGTCGCTGTTCGCTGTTGGCGCTGGTGAACAGAGCCAGCGGCCCAGCCAGCCTGCGTCTCCCTTGCTCCGTGAGATTGACATGTGGGCCCAGGCTGGGGAGAAATAAGAAAAGAAAAGAAAAGATGAACTGAAATATTTTCCAATAGAAAATGGCCAAACTTTGAGGATCCATAACTTTTTCATTTTAACTCCTTTTTGAGTGAACCAAATTTTGTTAGATTCATCAAAGCCTGTACTCTATTTCTGTAAAATAAAAAGTAGCACATACAGTAGAGAAAATGACCCCTAAAATTCATATTACAAATTTATATGTTATTTATTGCTTGAGTTATATACAAGCTTGATAAACTTATTCCAATTTCAAATATTCTCAAAACCCTGTATCAGTACACTCCTTTTTGGCATATATGTCACTTAAGTAAAATACTTTATAGCACCTTTATATATGTTCTACACACTAAAATGTAATTCAATAATCATTAATGTATAAGGACTTCAAAATTTATAATAAATTGATTATAAATCCAAATTGAGTAAACTCAACTTTATTAGAACCAGTAGGTTATGCTCTTTTATATAAAAATACTTGACTTCTTGAAATCTTATTAGAAAATGTCAGTGAAATATAATAACTTCAGTTTACAATAAAATATTTACAGAACTGCCATTTTCAGCCTTCCTATCTTGCTGTTTTTGTAACTCATAAACCGTAAAAGATTTTGAAATGATTCTTTCACTAAAATTCACTTTAAAATGTTAAATACCTACTGTATTTATCTCAGAATTAATTGATCATTTGCATAGACATGTTTAATTGATTCTTATTTGTATATTCGCTTTTTATCGGTAGATTCAGACAATTCGGATTACGTGGAGCATGAACCTGAGGTTGAGTGTGACTTCGTGCTGCATCGAGGCAAGCATCTAAGCATATAGAATCCATTTTTTTTTCACTAAATGGCTTTGCTTGCAAATATATATATATATATATATATATGCATGTGTTGATTTACTCAAAATATTGGTGTTGAGTAGATGTTATATATGTCCTACTTGCTGCATTGACTCCGTTGATATGTTGCTGTCCTTTTATCCTTGTCACCCATGGATAGAAATGATTGGGTTGATTTTATACTTAATCGATGCTTAGCCATGCTTAGGTCTATTAGGCACAAATTGATGGATGGAGCTATCGATTATGCTATACTTAGTGATTTCGATGTTTGGGCATAAAATCTGAGAACTTACACTAAATATTTAAATAAGAGAATATACTTTGATGTGGACGGGTAATAGGGCGATGACGGGATGGTGGTTTTCCCCGATGCATGTACCCGTCTGGGTCGCCAAGGACCGAACATGTTGACATCTATTCAAGCACCTTTCGTACTTCTACTCGCTGGGAATAGGACGGCTTGTCTTAGTACCTTGTGATTATTTTGGCTATGTGCAGCCTATATGTTTGTGACTAGTCTTGGATGTCGGGATAGACTTTGACTAGTGATTATTTTGGGCAAGAGTGGCCCACAGATGATGATTAGAGCATGGTTTGTGCTCATTTATATTCCATTTTCAGAACTATATGCTTGTTGTCCCATGTTTTAAATAGTGACATTTTGCAAGTACTTATATTTTTGAACTTACTGTTTGCTTACTAAAATTAGCTTTATGCAAAATATAAACCCATATGCCACTTACTAAGGTAAACTTGCATATCCCTTGATATATTATATGAATGTGTAAGACTTGCTAGTACATTGTTGTACTCAACCCGATGCTTGCATTTTCAGGTGAGGACACCGACGTTGATGGGTGTGCTTACTATCCCACCGGGGGTGGAGGGGATGATGAGTAGTGTTTTAGCTTTGCTCTTGCCCTGGTTGGTTGCCATATGGGAGTGTTGGCACACCACGGTGTTATCTTTATGTTTATGTCTTTTGCTATGACTTCCGCTGCTATATTTTGTGATGTAAGAAGGACTATGATGACCATTATGTAATATGTACCTTGCTGCCCCTTTATCCCTGTTTTGGTAATTGTTTTGCTATCAATTGCTTGCGATGAAAGTACAAGGCTAGTCGCTCCTAGGGACTAGCTAAGTACTATTATGGGCTTTGGAACAATTGAGATAACCGTGGGAGGGCCTTTTGGAGTTTGAGTCTTCTGTGGTATGTAGTTTTCTGGTCGCCGCCATCGAGCGGTTTGATGAGCATACTTCGGGGAGGACTGGTATGGCCATTCTGTTGGTTTTGTCCTTAGTTCCGGGTCTGGTGCTTTGAATTTATATTGTACCTATTGTTAACGGTGTCAAGTCTGCGATGAGGTTAGGTGGTCATTTTGATTATATGGACCCCACCTAACTAGATAGTTCGTATTGATGTCTTCTAACTGTAATGTATGATATAAATCATGAAGTGTCCACTTCTAGATTTTAATCTACAAAAATAAAGTACATAATTTTGTGATTCCAACAAATCTTGTTTCATCCAATTTGGAGTTAAAATGAATTAGTTATCGATTTTTGAAGTTTGCACAATTTTCAGTGGAGCAAATAATGCAATTTAGCATTTTCTTTTATTTTTCCAGATTTTAAATACATGGCTCGACGAGATGAAGATACCCCGATCCAAGTTGCGGCCGAGTACAGCTCCCTTCCACGGGGTAATCCCCAGTCTTTCTTCAACTCTGATGAGGACATCACTAGCTTGGATATGACCATAGCTACCTTATGTACTCATCAACCAAAGGTGCATGCTTTCTACGTAAGATTTACGTGTTATATATTTGAACATCCGTTACTGCACCATGAGTTTTATGTGTTCTCATTTGCAGAGATACTTGCTTGGGTGAAGGGAAAGAGACCGAACGCAAGGAACACATGGATGATCAAAGAAGGTGATTGGGGACCAAACCAAGACCTTACCCAAGTCTACTCCTACATCACCACGTCACTTTTGGTCCATAGAAGGCAAGAGATGAAGTATTGCACGTTTTGGATTCGGATTTGGGCCTCCTAATAGCATCAACTTCAAATGGACCTAGTCGCTGATCCAGAAGGACTTTCACGGCCCATGAGTACTTGTTGGAAAACTTATGGAGTCTACTTTTAGATGGTTTTGGTCCTATGTCAAAATTCCTTAGAAGGCAAGAGATAAAGTTCTACTCCTATATCACCACGTCACTATTGGTCCTTAGAAGGCAAGAGATGAAGTTCTGCATGTTTTGGATTTGGATTTGGGCCTCCTAACAGCATCAACTTCAAACGGACCTAGCCACTCATCCAGAAGGACTTTCAGGGCCATGAGTACTTATTGCAACGCCTAGACCAAGGTGATAAGCCTGTAGAAGAATACTATCAAAAACTACAAATAAGCATGATTCGTTATGGGGTAGTGGAGGATACAAAGGATAAAATATGTCGTTTTTATGGTGGTTTGAGGCGTGAAATTCAGGATATTGTTGATTATAAGGAATATAGTACTGTCAATTGTTTGTTTCAGCTTGCCATGCTTGTAGAGAAAGAATTGCAGGGACGTCAATAGAGGAACTGGAGCAACTTTGGCGTTTCCTTCACGCCACTAACAAGGACAACCGCAGGATCGACTAAGCCGTTCCCTTCTTCGTGTGATCATACAACACCCCCACCAGCAAGCACGCGTTCTTCCCCTACCGCTGCTACTGTAGCAGCACCGTCACCACCGCCGGCCTTAGGTAAAACTTCTATGCAAGAGTTCTTCATCTGTTGCATCCACGGGCTGCACTTCTGGACTTCAGTGCCACTGCTGCCATGGGATTGGGCAGTTGCAGAGGAATTACCCCAGCCAATGAGTATACATTGCCATAGAAGATGGAGGTTACATTAGCACTTCAGATGTGGAAGAAGACAATGATGATGTTACTGCCTTGGACAACACCCATGACGACGACAGTGAGGGTCAGGTTTTAGGTGGTGATGACATAGTGAACTATGGAAGCATTATTGTTTCGTGGGTTCTGAGCACGCAGATGGAGCAAGCAGAGGAAAAGAAGAAAGACATAGAGAAAGAAGATTCACCTGTTATTCTATGCATATTTCAAGATGGTTTAATTAAGAGTGCACCTACAGTTTTTAAAAATGAGAACAAAGGTAACAGAAATGGTGCTACATTCACTCAAGGTATGGACAATTCTGATATGCTATATATGTCCACTAATCATGTTAGTTTAGAGCAATCACCAGTGGAATCGTGTGTTAAATTACCTTTGTCACACGATGATTTGGTTCCTATTTTTTGTGATAAAGAAAAGTTGTGCAATGCTTCACTTATATCCATTTCACAACTAGTGAATGAACATGTTAGTAATGTTGTTGAACTACCATGTGCTGATTTTAGACATGTTGTTCACATTGCTAGCTAGAATGAAGAGCTTAGATTGCTATCTTCCTTAAATACTTGGGGATATATTCAATTTGATGATCTTTGTCCACTCAATTGTTTAGAGAAGAAATTATTTGCTAAATCTGATTTGCCATGTCCTTCTCATGTGATTTTTTATGTTATTGGCAATTATGATAATAAACGAGAATATAATGTGCATAGAGTATACATTTGTTCAAATTTTAATATACCTCCTTTTTATAATGGCATATCTTGTCTAGAAGACCGTATGAGTATAAATAATTCTCTATCTAGTTCCTCTAGTTGTTTAAATGAGTTGCAGGTTGGTTTGCAAGAAGGGGAGTGTTGTGAGCTATATGACACTACAAAGTGTTCTCCGTGTTTAAAAATTTTAGAATCCAACCATATGCACAACACTACCTTACCCTATGTTGTGAAAGATAAAGATATGTTCATCAGGCTTAATGAAAAGGTGGAACTATGGACGGTTTCCAATCAAGAAGGGGAGGATGATGAGGACATCACTAGCTCGGATATGACCATAGCTACCTTATATACTCATCAACCAAAGGTGCATGCTTTCTATGTAAGATTTACGTGTTATATATTTGAACAACTGTTACTGCACCATGAGTTTTATGTGTTCTCGTTTGCAGAGATATTTGCTTGGGTGAAGGGAAGGAGACTGAGCGCAAAAAACGCATGGATGATCAAAGAAGTTGATTGGGGACCAAACCAAGGCCTTACCCAAGTCTACTCCTACATCACTACGTCACTTTTGGTCCTTAGAAGGCAAGAGATGAAGTTCTACATGTTTTGGATTTGGATTCGGGCCTCCTGATAGCATCAACTTCAAACGGACCTAGCTGCTGAACCAAAAGGACTTTCGGGGCCATCAGTACTTGTTGGAAAGCTTATGGAGTCTACTTTCAGATGGTTTTGGTCCAACGTCAAAATTCCTCCTAAGCTGTCCGAAATCATCGAAACAAGAGACGTACCTCTTCTTGTCCGAGTCTGTTTTGGGCCTTGGGCCTTGTAATTGTGCCGTGGGCTAAGCCCAAGAGGTGTGTGCTCTAGGGTGAACCCTAGGACGTCCCAACTCATATATATTTATTAGCCGTCATCGTTTAGAGTTGGGTTTTGCTTAGATTTTTCTGCCATTACAGTTTCACCGTCTAGATCAGTTTGTAGAACCCCAACTTCATGTGCTAAACATTCATCTACAATTCAGGATTGTGTTTTCTTTATTCTTGCAAATTTCTTCAATTGTTTGAGGGAGCAAAACCTTCGTGGTTAGGTCGACTGCGTGAGAGCGTGGCCGATAACGACAAGATGCGTGGGTGTAGCGGTTGCGAGGTAACGATCGTTGATCGGAAGCCTCAAAACATGAACGTCTTCATGTTGCCAAATCAAACCTATCGGAAGATTGGGCACCTAGCCTCGCATCAAACTCCACTCAGACAGATCACTCTGCCAGTGACTTTCGGCACGCAAGAAAACTTTCGCACCGAGAACATCTGTTTTGAGGTCGCCGACTTCGAGACCGCCTACCGCGCCATACTTGGATGACCCACACTCGCCAAATTCATAGCAGTTCCTCACTATACGTACATGGTGCTCAAGATGCCAGGACCAGCAGGAGTTTTCTCCTTACGTAGTGATGTCAAGCGAGCCTTCACCTGTGACAAGGAAAGCTACGAGCTGACCCAGTCTCACGAAACGGCAGTCGGACAAAGCAATATCTGACTAGTCGCAACAACTTCAAAGGAGGACAACCAAGTCCTGATGAAGAAGGCAGCCAAGTCAGGAATTTCAGCGGATTCAAAGACAAAGAAGATCATCTGGACCCTTCCGACCCTACCAAGACTGTGCGTGTCAGGACCAGACTTGACCCCAAATAGGAAGACGAGCTCGTCACCTTCCTCCAGGTGAACAGGGATATATTTGCTTGGAAGCCTTCTAACATGCCTGGTATACCTAGGGAGGTGATTAAGCATTCCCTAAACGTCACGCCGGACGCCAAACCAGTCAAACAACGACTACGGCGCTTTGCACAAGACTGCAAAGATGCTATCCATGAGGAGATAACCAAGCTCCTGGCAGCCGGCTTCATCAAGGAGGTCTACCATCTGGACTGGCTGGCAAACCCAGTCCTGGTCTGGAAGAAGAATGGTAAATGGAGCATGTGTGCCGATTATACCGACTTAAACAAGGCGTGTCCCAAAGATCCATTTGGTCTACCCAGGATAGATCAGGTGGCCGATTCATCTGCGGGATGCGACTTACTCAGCTGTCTCGGCTGTTCCCAATCGCATCATAACAAACAACGACACTCAGTTCACTGGTGGCATCTTTCAAGATTTCTATGACGACTTCGGCATCAAGATATGTTATGCTTCTGTGGCTCATCCACGGAGCAATGGGTAGGTCAAATGCGCAAACGGCATGGTCTTAGAAGGTATCAAGGCTAGGGTGTTTGACTGACTACGACCATATGCAGGGCGGTGGGTGCAAGAACTCACATCTGTTCTCTGGTCTTTAGAAACTACGGTCAGTCGGGCAACCGGGCAATCCCCTTTGTTCCTAGTCTACGGTGCTGTGGATGCCATGGGCCCCGGGTACCTCATGGGAAGCTTTCTGGCCACTTGGACAGAGGATAGGCCCAATCTTGTAATTGGAGATGCAATAGGACTCTGTGCATATTACCTTGTAAGATAAGGAAAGGGGTATAGTCCTAGTCGGGTATGTTGTATTCCTAGAAGGAAATCCCTTGGTCAAAGTCCGACTGGGATTCCTACCTTGTAACCTTGCCTCCTCAGTATATAAGGAGAGGCAAGGAGTCCCCTAGGGTAGCACAGAATCTCACCAGAGAAACCTCAAAGGCAATACACCGTAGCTGGAAGTAGGGTATTAGCTTACATCGAGGGCCTGAACCAGGATAAATTGTTTCGTGCTCCTTTGTAGTCCATCGAGTTTAGGTCTCACTGGTAGCCCCATATTATTATTGCCAATATAAAACATCGACAGGTACCAAGGCCATGTTACCAACCGATTTGGAGTTCGGCTCTCCGTGAGTTCAAGCCCACTCAAAAGACAAGTCAAACAAAGACTGACTTGTCAAGCTAGATCAGTTGGAAGAAGCAAAGGACATTGCCACTATCCAGTCGGCAAGATATCTTCAAGACCTGCTGTCACGCCCAGAAATTTAGCCAATTTCTAGACTATTTTGTGTATTAAAATACCAGTCTAGGAATCAAGCCAGGATACACAAAATGACAAATCAATAAACAGATCCAAACCTAAATGAAGCATAAATACTTACAGAAGAGGCACTTAGTCCTCACACAGAAGAAATAGCAGCGGAACGACAACTAGCGTATCTTTAGCTCCACACCACAGGCAAGCTCAACTGGGGTATAAGCCAAGGTCTTCACTTCTGAAAAGGGGGAATATAGCAAGGCTGAGTACAACCCACCGCACTCAGTAAGCCACACCAATGATGCATTTGTGCATAGGATTTCAAAGGGAGGCTAGTGGCTCATTTGTGTAAAAGCAGTTGTAAACAGTGGTAGTTATAAAAAGGTAAAACAGTTGTTATTTTAATCAGTATTAATCCATTACTAAACAACGCTACACCACGTTGATCCGGCCCAAACCATCCACCTGAATTATACCAGTTCCATTAAGTCAAGTTAATTAAGCAAGGGTGAGACTAATCACGGTGAGTCTTGGCCAACCACCCATGTCCGCGGACACGGTTATTTGAATAGATTTACTCTTATCAGAGGTGTACAACTGTACCCACAAGACATAGCCCCACACACATTCCCGTGTGTCGGTGCATCACCACGATACCCCGTAAGAGGCTGTGACAGGACCATTCACGCAACCTCTCCCAAACCATCCACACCACGCTGAGGTTGCACCTGCCAACAGGACACCCCATATTGGCCAGGTTACCCCCCTTGCGCTACGATGGATCTGGAAGCCGATCAACCCTACCCTAGGCCAACCCAACTCCATCACACCCATCCTCATCATCGGTGCCTAGGAGAGGGAGAAGAGACGCTACAAGCCTAGCCGTTGCCCACGCTGGCTTGTGGAAAGTATGAGTATTTGCCCAAGGGGTTCCCGCGAACCGGTCCTTAATTGCCATGGGTGCGACCAGCAAAACCATGCACCCACAACCCACCATCAGATCACATTTTAATGGATTAGTTACGACCAATCACCATGGTCAAACATCTCGAGCACGTGGCTCATCAGGTTACCAAATACAGAAATAATGTGATTCTCCCTTCAGTGATCTAGTGGTACTAAGCATGGCTAAGCAGGTCCTATCTCTAGCCAAGTCATCCAATGAGACATAAGCTAGTCCAATTATCACCCAAAGTTATCAAGGAATGGATAACAAATAAACAGGGTCTCAAGCAAACGGATAGGTTGTCCCATATTCCATGTAATTGGCAAAACATGTAATTTATTTATAAATCATAAAATGTTTCACAAAGTAGGTTCAACATGTTCAAGGATGAATGTGTGACTTGCCTTGCAACAAAATGTCTTCGATGGCCCTTCCGAACTTTTCTGTAGACTCCGCGATCCTTCAAAATGGCGATTACGGTAGAATACACGCAAAATGAGGAAAAACCCTAAGAAACTTCAAATAAACAGTACAATAAAGTACATAAACAAGTAGATTATAATTTTAGATGAATTTAGAAAGAAGAACGGGTCGAATCGGAGTTTGGACGGAAAAGATATGGCTTCCGGAATATCGAATTCAGAATAAATCTAAAAAGAATTGGAAAAGAATATTCTCTGGAATATTCTCTCAGGATTAAATTAAAAGAATTATTTTTGAATGGATTAATGAGTGGGACCCACTGTCATGGACACAGATCCTGTGGACTAGGTCCAAGGACCGAGGGAAAAGGTGAGGTGGTGGACTGGAGTGATGTGTCTGCCTCGTGGACAAAGAAACAACGTTGCTACTGAGGTGGATGCCAATGTGGCACGGAAGGTGAGATGGCAATGAGGTGGATCGATGACGAGGAAAACACGGCTGAGGTGGCAGATGAGATGGATTGGCTAGGACTGACGTGGCATCGGATTTAGACGTGTGGATCCAACGGTGGAGACTCGACCTAGACAATCCATTGGTTGCGATCGGCTTGGTATTTTATGTGGATCAGTCGGCCTGAATTAGGTCTCGAAGGATCGACGATCGGGATGGCTTGAAGACATATACATCGGGGTCACAGGGGAGGGGGAGACGCCGGGGTCCATGCATTAGTGGCACGCCGAGGGGCCAAAACGAGCTCGGCCGTCCAAGGCGCAGCACAGGAGACACATCGGCGTAGCGGCCGGGGAGTCGATGACGGTGGTAGCGATTGACGGTGCCACGGCGGTGATGCATCGGTGAGTTGAGACCGATGAGAGACGAGCAATGTGATGACGATGATGACATGCAGGCAAGACGACGACGGCTCAGGACGGCGGCGTTCGACGACTAGACGACGGCGGCGCATGGGAAACGGTGCGGCCAAGGGCTAGGAACAGTGGGCGGCAGCACCGAGGAGGAGACGATGATGGCGGGACCGATGGTGCGACGGCACGGCAAACCGGCAACGACCGAGATGTCGTGGATGACGACGGACGACGGCGGCTCACCGGTGAAGTGGAGAGACAGACGGGCTCAGGGTGTAGATGAAGGCGACGATGCCGACGACAACATAGAGCAGAGGATGGAGTTGACCGAGAGTGACACGGGTGAAGACACTCACCAGTGGCACTGGATTGCAGAGACAGCGACGACGGCTCGCCGGCTGGGACGATGGCGCAACGACGATGACAGATAGGATCAAACAGAGCGGTGACGACTAGCGGTAGGGCGTAGTAGGACCACCGCGATGATGGTGACAAGCCAGCGACAGGGAAGCAGAGCTGGGCACCGGGGCATACGACAACGGTGACGACGAATAGGGGAGGACAGGCAGGGCGGCGTGGTGCTCACCAGTAGCGGAGAAGAGCGCACTAGGTGATGTCGGTGGCGTCCTCTGGTGGCGACGGCCTACCGTGGCAGAGGCGGTTGCACGGGACTAGGATGACGGCACACGGGAGCAGAGGATGATGACGATGTTGACAATGCAGTGACCGGCGGTTGGGGAGTAGGCGACGGCAACAGCGAGGAGGCGCAGGCGACGGCGGCTGAGACGCTCCCTATGGCGGCGAGTTTGCTAGCGGTGGTGGCACGGCAGCGACTCTCGGTGCTCATGGGGAGGGCGAGCTAGGGGGCGTGGCGAGCTCGGCTAGATGAGGGAAAATGGAGAGAGAGGCAAGGGGGTTCCATTTATGAGCTCGGCGAGGTGAAGACGTGACCAGGCGAGGCACGACGTGCTAAGAAAAGTGGCAGCGCGTGCCGAGAAACGCGGTGGCACGTGGGAGCATGGCGATGTGGGCCAGGGCTAGGGTGGCGTGGGCCGAGCCCGGAGAGGAGCACAGCCGAGGGGGGCATAGCCCAAGGTAGCTGGCAGGGGCGGCGTGGCGCAGGCAGGCTCGGGCCGGCCATCCGAGTGAGAGAGAGAGGTCTGGAGAAGAAAGATGAATAGGAGAGAGAGAACCAGAGAAAAAGAAAAGGAAAAAAATAAAACAAAAGGTGGGGAAAAAGAAAAGAAAAGAGAGGGGTTTTCTGGGAAAATTCCAAATTTGGGAAAATTTGGAATTTTAGAGGATTTGAGGGAATTCGAGGAATATATTTCACGGAGTTCGGGAAACGGAATAAATGAACTTCCAAAATATGGGGAATATTTTGGGAGTCGAGAACGAGGAGGGGGAATAGTTTAGGAAACATTCGATCGCTTGAAATATCGATATATTTTGAGAATCGGAACGTCGAGGAGGTTTTAGGGTTCTAGGAGCGACATGAAACCCTAGAAGAAAAGGGATTCAGAGTTCACAATAAATGGGGAGACTTCAAAAGACTGAACCGGAACGACCCGAACAGGGGAAAAGACAGGGATTTTATTATAGATTTATCTAATTACAGAAATGATCTTTGTCCCATTAAAATTAATTCTGGAGCTCCGAAAATTCCGAGAAAATTTTAGAGAGCTTATTAAATCGTGGGGAATTTACCAGAAATAAATGAGAGCTTATTAAATCGTGGGGAAATTACCATAAATAAATGCCACCACGAAACACATAGAGTTTATCCTTATAAATACTTAAACACTTAAAATATTCCAACCAAAACCCCGGGAATATAAAAGCATCCAAGTATTTATTTTAAAATTTTCAACTTGGGGATTTTAATATTGGAAATTTCAAAATTTTATTCAAACACATTTCTCAAATAAAAATTTTCAAGCGTATTCTTGTATTTCGATTTACTGAAAAACAATTTTTAATTAGACCGATTTTCAGGGCATGACACCTGCATCGTTATCACAGTCGTCATATTCGTGGCCACGCCTTTTCGGTAGGGGATCTCATTTTGAGAAAAATCTAGACCACCAAAGACAGGCATAAATTATCTCCCTTATGGGAGGGGCCGTTCATTATCGCTGAGGTGATGCGCCTAGGGGCTTACTGACTGAAGACTGAAGACGGCGTCCTACTCAACAACTCATGGAACATAGAATAGGTGCGCCTTTTCTATGCGTGAGCATTGTACTCAATTCATATATATAGATAAAGTTTTTTACTCTGACTCACTACGCCTATTATTCCAACCGAGTAGTGAGTTGGGGGCTATATGATGATAACATGTGTTCTGTTATTGCTAAAGTTCGAGTCAGTTTTATCTAAGTCATGAAGTTTTATAACGATTATGCTCTTTCTGGCCGAGTATAGTCTTATGGGATAAACACTTTTTAAAGTTGGTCCTTAACGCTCGGCATAGATCGGCTAGTCTGGTAAGACTAATGATGACGACGATAGAACATGCACTCAGCAAGATTTCACAACAAATAAAAGCATTTACAATATATACAGGTTGTTTTTGTCTTTTACATATACAAACTACTTAGAAGAGTTTGATTCTACAATGGCAGATCCTCAGCTATAGCCCAAGCAGTCGGCCTAGCCTGATTTATCAACTATAATCCCTCTTCTGGGGCGGTGCCCTCAGCAAATCCTTTGCCAATCCCCTCAATATCTACCCGGGAGTAGAGAGACTTCATCATGGCTAAGGCTTGAGAGATGCCCACAGTGGCATGCTCCGTGGCGAATTCCTTCAAGATAGCAGGATCACCTTGAAGGCGTTGTAGACCTGGGAAGGAGAATTCAAGCTGGACCCAGCTTGGCCTGACTGCATAATATCTAATAGAGACTTCGTCGAGTCCACTATGGCGCTCCGCGAGTTCTCTATTACTTTGATTTCTTTGGTGAACGTGATGAGCTGAGTCTGTGCAATGGTCTTGAAGGCTGCTCATACAAAAGAAAGACATAAGCAAAGTATGAACATCTAGTCAAGCAGAGTACAGGACTAGATATGCAACTTACTCGCATACTCAGTGTCGACCTTGGATTTCACCTTCTTGAGCTCTTTTAGCCCCTTCTTCAGGCGTTTAATTTCCAGGGACTGGTTATGCAGATTTGTCTCATGAGCTACAGCCAATCAAGCTTGAAGGTTAGAAACATAGAGAGGATGCCTAGGGCTAATTGGGCAGAAGGGAGATTTACCTCTCATGGTCCCTATCTTCTCCCACTGCTCGTCCCACAGCCTGTTGACCTAGTCCGTTAGCCAGGCCTCCCTCTCCTTGCTAGTCCGGTCTAGCTCATCCTTCGTGGCTTGGAGCTGGGTAAATTGAGTGATCAGGGGAGCGAGTCGGGTGAGAACCTGACTCATCTTCTCATATCGCTCGACGATTCTCTATAAAACAAGACAGTTATTAGATGAAGTGAGTCACCACCGAACAAGCTACAAGATCAGACAACCAGCCTGAAATTGAAGATATAATCAGCCGAGTCGCACACCTGGACTTGCCTCGAAGCCTTGATTGTGGCCTCCATTAACTCTATCCTCTCTTTCTTGGCGGCCTCCTTGTTCAATTCAAACATATCATCGCTCCCATTCGGGTTGACCAAATAGAAAACCTGAGGGAAGTTGGGTGGAAGGGCCTCGAGCCTGGGGAGGTTGTTCTCTTCTGACGACGAGAACAGAGGAGGAGTTCTAGGCCTTGGGCCTTCAGGGGGCCTTGGGCCTTCAAGGGGCATTGGCTCTATAGTCAGCTCGGTGACTAGGACTTCAGTGGTGCTTGTCATGTCCCGACTGGGAGAAGTTTGTGCCCTAGCCAAGTGCGCCATCTCGACCTCGGGGGCTGGAGCGGCACTCGGCTGAGGCTGAGGCTCTACAGGCTTGGCCTCAGTTGGGATGGGGACGGCACTGGGGGTCGGTGGCGATGTCCCCTTGGGATCAGTGTCACTTGGCTTCCTACATGATCACATTATAATCAAGACATTGCAACACATCTCAAGATTTTCTAAAGATTAAAGATTTCATACCTCTTGGAAGTCTTGAACATCCACCCATATGTGCCAGGGGGAGGTGGTTGGTGATGAGCCCGAAGGCCTGCTTAGAGGAGGTGAGACGCCGGGTGCTGGGCCTCGAGGCGCGGTGGCAGGTGGTGCAGAGCTCAGGCCAGTCGGCGCCGCACTAGGTGCGGCCAACTAGGCAGGTGGAGTAGTCAGTGGTGTGGTCCTATGTAACACCCTAAAAATTATCCTTGTATAAAATAATGTGAAAAAGGAATTTTTAGAAATTAAATTAAAAGCCTCAAGAAATGGAAAGAATAAAATCAGGGGAAAACTTAAAGAAAAATGGGAATGCAAATAATTTTATAAAATTCCTTGCTTAATTACTTAATTTCTGGAATTTTCTGGGAATTAATTAATGAGGGGAGGTATTTTTGGCAAAATAAATAAGCTTCACAGAATTAAAACAAAAGAAAATGGTTTGAAAACCCCTCCACTGTCTCTAGGCCCTTTTGGCCCAATACTGTGCGTAGCCCCGATCTCCCTCGCGCGCGCGGCCGACGGCCCACGACCGCTCGCGTCGCCCTCGGTCGTCGACAGGTGGGGCCCGCCTGCCGGGTCATCGTCTACCTCCCGCTCGGGAGCACTGTCGTACCCGAGCGCCACCACCGCAAATCTCGCCGAATCCGTTCGCCTCGGACTCAATCTCTCCAAATCAGTTGGGGGGAAAACAGAACCCCTATCCTCTTCTACCTAATCCCCAAGAAACCGGAGCCAAATCGCGCGTGGAATGGAGACCCAAAGCTTCCCGTGTCGGTTCCCTATCCCTATCTCATCGCCGCCACAGAATCCGTCGAACCTGATCCGGACTCCACCGCTCTCCACGTTAAATAGTGACCTTGGAACCCCTTGGATCATTTTCGTGCTTTAGATCGAACTCTAGCTAGCCCTAGCCATCTCCCCGCGTCTCGTGCTCGCTCCACCGCTGTCGCCAAGCTTCGGTTGCGCACCGCCATCGCCTCAGTCGCCGTTGGAGTTCGCCGCCACCTCGGTTGGTTTCGCCTTAGCCCACAGAAGCCAGGCCGCCCCCTCTCAGCCCTCGGGGACTGCTGGAGCACCGCGCCATGTTAACGCCAAAATTTGGTACGGTTCTTTATTAGATTCGGTTAAGGGAGAAATCACAGTCGATTAGCAGGGATTAATCCAGAGGAAGCCGAGTTTGAGAAAGGATCGTGAAGACCACGGGAAGGCAGTTAAATACCTTATCTGCAATTAGGCAGAGATAATAATTTTTAGGAAACCTGATCTCTTGTCCGATCAGGGCTTGTTAATTTTCCTTTTATAGCTAGGAAACTCCTGTTTCGTATCCTATCAGGACTGTATTAACTCGGGGTATAAATACGTATGCTCGGGGACCATGTAAACCATCAAAAAAGATCAATACAACTTCGGCGCATCGCCACCCTCTTTCAACGGGTTCTTGCTTCTCGAGCCTGGCTGCATCGGTTAAGTTTGACCTCCTGCGAGAGGGTAAGTCTCGTTACCCCAGCTACCGTATCAGCTAGGACTTCCTCGGTTAGGTCCGATATTCTAGTCGGTTCACGGTAGTCAGCTTACCACGATATATTTGTTGTGTCTACGACTGCATCAGTTAGGTTTGATCTCATAGTCCGAATAGATATATCACATCACGCGTGCATAGATTTATCGGCTTACTGGGTGTAATTTATCATCAGTTTGTGCTGCATTGGTTAGGTCCGACCTACTAAACTGCTAGTGATAAATTATTCTTGCTAGGTTGATAGATTTTATGCAAGCGTCTTATCGGGATATATAGCCGATAAGTTATCCTATTTTACATCACGATTGCATTAGATCTATCGGCTCATCGAGGTTTTTTTATCGTTATTAATCTGTCCTGCATCAATTAAGTTTGAACTACTAGATTGATAATAATAGATTTATCCTTGTTAAGCCGATGGGTGTCCATGCAATGTTCTATCGGAGTGCCTAGCCGATAGGTTATCTTTTATTAGTTAAAGCCGATTGCATTGTTCAACATGTTTTTGGCATGCTACACCGTCATCGGCTTTCGAGCCAATACACGTTATATCAGTAATCGGCTAGTTTATTTATTTAGATTGCTATTGGTTCCCTAGCCACATGGTTTATTTATTTTGTCCATCTATGCCATCATCGGCTTCTAGTCGATGTATAAGTGCTACAGTCTATATTGGCTATCGGCCGATGAAACGAGTCCAAATCGGCTTCTAGCCGATTGGCTCACTAGTCTAATATTTTCTATCTCCTTGTCAATTGTAGGGTCAACTTGACTGGCATGCCCGCGAACCTCAACTATTTAAGACCTGCACTGGAGCTAAGCAAATCTCCCAGGCCTTCGCGTGTCTAGTGCATCGAACCATATCATCGGCTCGTTCCCAACGCTGCCGGTGATTTTCGGTGTCAACACGTTTTTGGCACGCCTGGTGGGACACGGAATTTCGACATGGCCGAAAAAGAGATCAGAATAGACAACGTGATTCCGGTCAGCATGGAAGACCTAACAGACGAGCAGAAACAACAAGTTGAGTAGAATATGGCCAATTTTCAGAAACTTTGTTTGGAATCTTTTGGCATGACGCGACAAGGGCCAATTCAAAAATCTCAAGTCCCGAAACCAATTCTAGTTGGTGAATCGAGCCGTGCATCACCTGAAAATCCACCAAAACCCTTGCAAGAGATGGTAAATGAAGCAGTGCATAACGCGCTTATCAATCAATCGGGAATATTGGTGAACACGCTACATAAACTTATCAAGAAGACAGTGGATGGATCGATTGCTCAAGAGCCTAGTCGAGGTCCTGTTTACCTCCCACCAAAAATGGAACCAATTCAAGTCACTTTTGGCACCAGAAAAGACAAACCGGAAAACTTGTTTTCACAGGACTAGGCTGGGGGGCAACAAGATATTCCTGCGGGATACCATCAAACGGCTTATTATGGAGGATATCAACAAAATTATCCAGGAGGTATTGCTGATTTAGGTAATTATTAGAGAGAATATCCTAGGCATAATCGGTTACCAACTCCACCTATACAGTATCAACAGGAAAACCCAAGGGAGGAGGATTTATCGATGAGGGTTGCAGAGATAGTAAGGGAGCAGTTTGGGATAAAACCAAAAGAGCAAACATTTATGTATCGGCATCCATATCCCGAGTGGTTTGATAGAGTTCCATTGCCACACCGATATAGAGTCCCAGATTTTTCCAAGTTCTCAGGAAAAGACAGCATATCTACAGTTGAGCATATTAGCTGATTCTTGGCACAGTGTGGAGAGGCATCGGCTGACGAGGCTCTAAGGGTAAGATTTTTCCCCTTGTCATTGTCCGGATCGGCCTTTACATGGTTCTCTTCTTTACCACCAAATTCAGTCCGAGGATGGGCCGATCTAGAAAAACAATTTCACAAATACTTTTTTGCTGGGATTCACGAGATGAGGCTGACAGACTTAACATCGGTTAGACAAAGGCCAGATGAAACAGTACCAGAATACGTCCAGCGGTTTCGGGATGTTAGAAACCGATGTTATAGTTTGAATCTAAGCAACAGACATCTAGCCGAGTTGGCTTTCTAGGGCCCCTTGGCTCCAATTAAAGAGAGATTTTCATCACAGGAGTTCGAAAGTTTGGCGCACCTTGTACAGAAGATATCGGCTCATGAAAGCCGATTTCAAGAAGCAAAAAAGGAGAAGTTTCAGAGAAGAGTTGCTCAAGTGCAAGCTTATTCATCGGACTCAAATGATGAAGGATCCGATGTTGAAGTTGGATTGGCAGAGTGGGCTAGAAATAAGAAATCAGTATCATGCCCATGGGTGAAAGATATCGGCAAGGAGGAGCGATATGACTTTGACACCAATAAAGCCGACAAAATCTTCGATCTGTTGCTACAAGAGAAACAGATACAACTTCCACCAAATCATGTAATTCCATTAGCCAAAAAATTGAAGAGGAAGAGATATTGCAAGTGGCACAACACGATATCGCACCACACCAATGAGTGCAAAGTTTTCCGGCAACAAATTCAATCAGCTGTCGAACAAGGGAGGATCAAGTTTGAGGATAAAAAGCCGATGAAAATTGATGGGCATCCATTCCCCGTGAACATGGTTTATGCGGGATCATCGATGAATCAAGCCGATGAAGGAAGATATCAGGAATTTAGAAGATATAGAGTTACTTCATCGCAGCTGGTAGATAAATATTCAAGGCGTGAAGAGGAACAGCGGGCTTCGTCATACGAGGAGAGATATAATCCACATTGGGATTGCCCGTTCTTTCAATTTTGCTGGGAACGAGGGATAAGATTGCCGTCGATCAGAGATTGTCCTGAATACGATGTTACGAGATCTCGGGTTTTTGAGCATGAAGGATTTTCACGAGATTGGCCGCTTGAAAGAAGAGCATCGGTACATAGCCGATTAGGGCCGATCCATGAAGACTTTTTTTGAAGAAAACGATGGAGAGGGATTACATGAAGAATAGCAAATCCAGAATCCTCAGTGGTGTCCTAGTGGAATATTTATGAAAAATCAGAAAAGAAGGGCACAGCGGTTACGGCACCGAGAGCAATAGGAAGAACAACGGCGAGATTACAAGGAAGCTAATCATCGTCACAAGAGGACTAAATGGGTATGGCGTGTGAAGAAGAGTGACGATGAGGTTGATCCATCGGCTCCAGTAAACATGGTTTTCTTTTTGCCTTGGGAATATAAAGCACTTTCATCTGATGAGGAAGACATTGAAAAGGTTTTTGCTCAGTTAACACTGCAACCCGATCAGGCTATATTTGATAAGCCTGAAGAATCAAAGCATCGGCATTTGAAGCCATTGTATATCAAGGGTTATGTGAATGGGAAGTCGATGACGAAGATGCTAGTTGATGGGGGGGGGGCAGCTGTTAATCTAATGCCGTATGCTACGTATCGAAAGCTAGGGAAAACCGCTGAAGATTTGATCAAGACAAATATGGTGTTAAAAGACTTTGGCGGAAATCCATCAGAGACAAAGGGCGTGTTAAACGTGGAATTAACGGTGGGGAACAAGACATTACCTACCATGGTTTTTGTTATCGATGGAAAAGGATCGTATAGTCTACCCCTTGGCAGGGATTGGATTCATGCAAACTGTTGTGTACCCTCGACAATGCATCAAAGTCTGATACAATGGCAAGGAGATCAAGTTGAGATAATCTTAGCAGATCAATCGACCGACATTGCAATGACCGATTTGCCGGTCTGGGAGGCCGATGGTGTCGATTGTTTGTCCGGAAAAGTGTGGGATGGGGATTATCTTAAGATCACTAGTCAGGATATACAGCTGATTCGGCAAGTTGGCTCGGAATTATTACTCTGATGGGCACTATTGAAGATTTCAAGGGAAAGCTGGGTCAAGGGTTTACATCGGCCGATGATTTGGAAGAAATTGATATAGGACCAGGAGATAAGCCAAGGCCGACGTACATAAGTAAAAAATTGTGTCCTGAATTCCGAGAAGAATTGATAAAATTGTTGAAAGAGTATCGGGATTGTTTTGCTTGGGAATACCATGAAATGCCAGGATTAAGCCAATCAATTGTTGAACATCGACTTCCTATTAAACCAAGATATCGGCCGTTTAAACAGGCTCCAAGGAGGTTTAAAGGAGTTGTATGAGCCAATCAAAGCAGAAATCACAAGGTTATATGATGCGAAGTTTATAAGGCCATGCCAATATGCTGAGTGTGTTTCTAATATCGTCCCAGTGGAAAAAAATGGAAAATTGAGAATATGTATCGATTTTCGGGATTTGAATAAAGCTACCCCAAGGATGAATACCCGATACCGATAGCAGATTTTTTGGTAGATGCAGCATCAGGCCACAAGATTATTAGCTTCATGGATGGCAATGCGGGATATAATCAGATTTTTATGGCAGAGGAAGATATGCATAAGACTGCGTTTCGATGTCCTGGAGCTATCGGCTTATATGAATGGGTGGTAATGACGTTTGGATTAAAAAGTGCCGATGCGACATATCAGAGGGCGATGAATTATATATTTCATGATCTCATCGGCTTATTAGTGGAAATTTACATCGATGATGTGGTAGTTAAATCCAAGAGTGATGAAAGCCATATAGCTGATTTGAGAAAAGTGCTGGAAAGGGCAAAGAAATACGGATTAAGGATGAATCCCAATAAATGTGCTTTTGGTGTATCGGCTGGGCAGTTCTTGGGTTTTATGGTTCATAAGCGGGGAATTGAAGTTAGTCAACAGAGCATCAGAGCCATCAAGAATACAGAACCACCAAGCAACAAGACAGAGCTACAGTCGTTGATCGGCAAGATTAATTTTGTAAGGAGATTCATATCAAATTTGTTAGGAAGAATTGAGCCTTTTACTCCATTGTTGAAGTTGAAAGCCGATCAAGAATTTGTGTGGGGGGCAGAACAGCAGAAGGCATTTGATGGGATTAAGAGTTATTTAAATTCCCCACCTGTTCTGATTCCGCCGCAGAAAGGAGTACCGTTCAAGTTATACTTATCGGCCGATGAAAAATCCATCGGGTCTATTTTAATACAAGAGTTTGAAGGCAAGGAGCGAATCGTGTTCTATTTAAGCAGAAGGCTTTTGGATGCTGAAACGAGATATCCTGCGGTGGAAAAATTATGCCTTTGTTTATATTTCTCGTCTACGAAGTTAAGGCATTATATCCTATCGGCTGAGTGCATGGTGGTTTGCAAGGCTGATGTGGTGAAATACATGTTGTCGGCTCTAGTCTTAAAAGGGCGAGTTGGTAAATGTTTTTTTGCCCTAACGGAGTTCGACTTGAGATATGAATTGGCTAAAGCGATCAAGGGACAAGCAGTGGCCGATTTCATTGTGCAACACAGAGGGGTTCATGAAAATTATGTGGAACCGATCCCGTGGACTTTGTTTTTTGATGGATCGGTTTGCAAGAATGGATCTGGTATCGGATTGGTCATTGTATCACCTCAAGGGGCAAGTTTTGAGTTTGTCTTTATAATTAGACCCTATCAGACCAATAATCAGGCAGAATACGAGGCGGTGCTAAAAGGACTTCAAGTTTTAAAGGAAATCGGGGCCGATATCATAGAGATTGTTGGGGATTCCTTATTAGTGATCAAGCAGTTGTCTGGGGAGTATGAATGTAGAGATGATATTTTGAGATCGTATCATGAAGAATGCAGAGATTTATTGAAGGGTTTCAGGATGGTATCGTTGGATCATATCCCTAGAGAACAGAATTTAGAGGCTAATGATCTTGCGCAAATTACTTTAGGTTATCGACTGAATAGACAGATTGAGGTTGAAGTAGCCGATAGTGATATTCAGGATAAAGCCGATGATTGGAGACAGGAAATAATTGGTTATTTACAAAATCCATCGCAATCGGTTTCTAGGAAACTTTGGTATAAGGCTACTAAGTATGTGCTGCTTGATGAGGAGTTATATTATCGGACTTTTGAAGGGGTTCTGCTGAGATGCCTAAATTTGGAAGAAGCCAAAGTGGTTATGTGCGAAGTGCATGATGGTATTTGTGGAACTCATCAATCGGCTCATAAGATGAAGTGGATATTGAGAAGAGTAGGATACTTTTAGCCGACAATGCTGGAAGATTGCTTCAAGTACTATAAAGGATGTCAGGATTGCCAGAAGTTTGGAAATATACAGCGAGCACCAGCATCAGCTATGAATCCTGTCATCAAACTGTGGCCGTTCAGAGGATGGGGAATTGATATGATCGGCCAGGTTTATCCTCCATCAAGTAAAGGACATAAATTCATATTGGCAGCAACAGATTATTTTACAAAGTGGGTGGAAGCGATTCCTTTGAAGAAAGTCACGTCCAAAGATGCGATCGAATTTGTGAAAGAGCATATAATTTATCGGTTTGGAATTCCTCAGAGTATAACTACCGATCAGGGATCTATTTTTGTGTCCGATGAGTTTCAACAATTTGCTGCCAGTATGGGAATTAAGTTATTGAATTCATCAACTTATTATGCTCAAGCTAATGGACAGGCAGAAGCTTCGAATAAGAGTTCGATCAAATTAATTAAGCGGAAGATTGAGGAACAGCCGCGGAGATGGCATACTACATTAGCCGATTCATTGTGGGCCTATCGGATGGCATGTCATGGATCTACTCGAGTGCCACCATATCAGTTGGTAAATGGACATGAAGCACTTTTGCCTTGGGAGACTAACATCGGCTCTAGGAGAATTTCTTTGCAAAATCAATTGACGGCCGATGATTATTTTAACTTGATGACGGATGAACTTGAGGATTTGGCTCAGAATCGGTTAAGGGCGCTGGAAAGGATAAAGGAAAATAAAGCTAGGGCGGGTAGGCATTATAATAAAAAGGTGATGAATAAATCGTTTACTGAGGGAGATCTTGTATGGAAGTTGATTTTGCCGATCGGGTCTAGAGATAGTAAATTCGGAAAGTGGTTGCCTAATTGGGAAGGGCCCTATCGGATTAATCGTTGTGTACCTGCTAATGCATATGTATTGGAAGATCTTGAGGGCACGGAGTTTGCTAAAGCACTTAATGGGAAGTATCTCAAGAAATACTATCCTAGCGTTTGGATTAACTCTTGAATCGGTTAGATGTAGCTGATTTCTAAATAGTTCAGAGCAAGAGACGATGTTGTTGCATTGCCTAAAGATAGCCGATATCAATTGATATCGCCTTTAGATCATACAAATAAAATATTATCAAGTGAAGATGGAGTATGATGAATAAATAACAGAGCTGATTGAGTTATGTTACAGCAAAAGGTTAATCGGCATGTTTCAGAGAACCATCAAAGTCATCAATGTTAAGATTTACAAGAATTTTTGGATTGTTTTGATCGCGCGCAGGCGAATCTGGTCGATCTCACTAATGGCGTGAATGTCTTCTTCGTTAGACCCCAAGATAGTCTTTAAGTTCTTGCGCTGATGGACAACTTGACGCACTGCTGCTGCAACTCTGGCTTCTTGATCTTGTATAGCTTGTGGCAGGCTAATGAGCTGGGATTCTGTTGTTTCGATGTCCTTGCAGATTTTTTCAAGTTCTGCCAGCAAATCGGCTTCCCTTTTCTTCAGCTGGTCCAGTTTGGATTGGAGTTCTTGTTGACGCCGAAACCCGCCGGGGGCCGTCCGGCATCTAGGAGACACGCGAAGGCCTGGAAGATTTGCTTCACTCCAGTGCAAGTCCTAAAATCTTGAGGTTCGTAGGCGTGCCAGTCAATTTGACCCTGCAATTGACAAGGAGAAAAGATGTCAAATTCGTGAGCCAATCGGCTGGAAGCCGGCTTGGACTCATCTCATCGGCCGATGGCCGATATGCACTGTAGCACTTATACATCGACTGGAAGCCGATGATGGCAGGAGCAATAACATAATAATAAACAAGTATTAAACTAGCCGATCATCGAAGGGATGCTCAAAAATCGGCTGCAAACTTGATAAAATAAACAAGCAGGATGCGTAAGTAAATAGATTAAATGAAGTCCAGCCGATCGTGGTTAAAGTTACTGGTATCGTCGCGAAGATACTGCCCACGCCCATGCCCGGGCCCTTGCTCGCACCTGCGCCCGGGATCTTCATCCGCTGTCCGTATCCATGCCCGAGTTCTTACTTATGCTCGTGCCCGGGCCCTTACCTGAGGTTGTGCCCGGGAACTTGACTGAGGCCGTGCCCGGGAACCTGCCTGTGTTCGCGCTCGAATTGGCAGAGTAAACCAATCGGCTAGCCCTTAGCCGATCGTAGCAGTAATGCGGGCAAGAATGTATAACAAGGCACGCAGTATAATCGGCTATATTTAATAAGGGATAACTTATCGGCTAAGCACTCCGATAACAACATCGCATAAAAGCCATCAGCTTATTAAGAGTAACGTTATTATTGTCAGTCTAGTAGATCGGACCCAACCGTTGCAGCACAGACTGATAATGATAACGAGATCTCGATAAGCCGATAGATCTGATGTGATCGTGATGCTAAAACATGATAACTTACCGGCTATGGACCCCGATAAGACGCTTGCGCATAAAGCATCAATCTAGCAGGAACGATTTATCGCTAGCAGTTTAATAGGTCGAACCTAACCGATGCAGCACAAACTGATGATAAACTACTCCCAGTAAACCGATACGATCTACGCACGCGTGATGTGATATACCTAATCAATCTATGAGATCAAACTGAACTGATGCAGCCATAGATAAAATAAATATATCGTGGTAAGCCGACTACCATAAACCAACTAGAATATCGGACCTAACCGAGGAAGTCCTAGCCGATAGGTAGCCGGGGTGACGAGACTTACCCTCTCGCAGGAGGTCGGACCTAACCGATGCAGCCCGGCTCGAGAAGCAAGATCCCGTCGGAAGGGTGGCGATGCGCCGAATTTGTATTGATCGAGTGATAATTTACAAGGTCCCCGGGCGCACGTACTTATACCCCGAGTTACAGGAGTCCTTATTTGACACGGTACATGATTTCCTAATTATAACAGAAAACGCTAACAAGGCCTGACCGGACACGAGGTCAGGTTTTCTAAAGATAAACACTTGCCTAATTAATAGGTACAGTAAATAACTACCAAACAGCGGTCTTCACGGCTCCCTCCTGGAATCGGTCTCTTCTGGGTCAATTTCCGCCAGTTGACTGCAATTTCCCCTTTGACCGAATCTTATACAGGGCCTTACCAAATTTTGGCGTTAACACATGCCCCCCAATATCGGAGTTCTCCTATAGGACTTCGAAATTCTTTCATTTTGGGCCTCCAGATTTCTTCCATACCGAGGTGGCCCAAGGTAGCCCACTTGCCATAATTGTTTGAAACAGTGCCAACGGCCTCGATTCCCGCCCGGTCATCATATCTCTATAAAACGCTTCGTCTCCCTAGCCCTTTTTTACACTTTCACATCACCAGAGCACCACCGCTTCATCTCCCAAAACTTCGACAAGCTCCAGCGAACCCAAACGAACCGTCGCAACCCTTTTCCTCGGCTGTTGATTCCTGCATCTTCTTCCTCTCTCGCGATGGCATCAGCATCCACAGTCCCTGAGGTAATCTTCTTGCCCGATTATTTCTCCCGATTTTGTAGCCTAGATGCACCCAATCCGCCATGTTCTTCATCTGTTCTTCGTCGTGTTCTTGTTTACTGTAGCATCTTAGAGACCAGATCTTGATCCCGGCCGCCGATTACCCAAACTTTTTCTATCATGGCCCTATGGGTAGCGAAGGTCCCACAGATTTCATAAGCGCCGAGACCCAGCGTATTCCTTTCAAGAACTCGGCCATGCTAGTCAGTGACTGGACCAACAGCTTCAGGTCATGGCCGAGCAAGCTGCCTGGGTGGAGAGATTGGTACACCAGAGTATCGGCTGCGAAGAGAACCCTCTGGGAAGAATCACATATCGGCCACTGCATCAATCTCTCTCTGGCCGATATGGAAAGGAACGAACCTCTGCTCGCATCAGCCTCATACTTCTGGTCCGATGCCCTCAATGCCTTCATGTTCGGGCATGGGCCGATGACCCCCACCTTGCTGGATGTCACCATGCTCACCTGTCTTGACACGACGAGCTACATCGACCCCTTCAAGCTTCGATTCAAGCCTGCTCATCGGCTCCAAGCGAAGAACATCGGCGGCTGGTCCAGGTACATATCCATTCATAATAAGGGAACTGGATCAGTCGATGACCGGGAGCATGTCGCTTTTCTGAACTTATGGCTAGAATGGTTTGTTTTTGGCAGCGCAACCCTCGGCCCAACGATCAACATGCAATGTTTGGCAGAGTGCCTGGTTGATCGGAAACAGATCCCCTTGGGGCAATTCCTCCTTGGCGCTACCTATCAGCTGCTTCACCAAGTGGCGACCAAGCTATCGGCCGGCCAGCCCGTCGGCCATATCGGGGGTCCTTGGTGGTTTGTGCAACTCTGGCTCAATGTCTACACCTCCAAGGCCTTCTCTGGGACTTCTCTTCTCAACCAATCCTTTCTAGCCAATTACACAGAAGACCAAGATCCCATTTACCGCCGATGCGTTTCCATGGGCGAAGCTGCATCAGCTCTCTCTGGCGGCAAGATAACCCCTGCTGGACTTAGTCAGTGGTTCAAGGGGTTTTATTATGGTTTCACCAGGGAGGCCACTCTCTGGTTTGCATATAATGACGCATCATCATTCGAGATGCCTTCTAACTTCGACCCACTTAACGCTTTGGATAATGATGAGTCCAAGGCCATATTCTTATCGGCCATCACCCCTCGTCTGCTGCCAACTGGCTTTTCTCTGGGCCGATCGCAACCATCATATGAGTTTTACCATCCATCGGTCGGCTCCCGCCAGCTTGGCCTTGGTCAACTTCCGATCGGCCTATTCTTCATCGACAAACTTCAGGCCCGGGGCAACGTCATCAACGCCCTAGAGTATGATCGGATGCGGACTTTAACAGAATCCCTTCTTCTAGGCGCCGCCACCGAGGTGTATGTCTGCACTGCCAACACCAAGCTTTTCGTTCGATGGTGGTCAAAATGGAAGAAACATATATTCAGCTTAGCGGCCACCTGCTACTGCTCTCGCCTCGACGCCGAGTACATCGAATCCGATGAAGAGGTAACACCCGCAAGCCTTAATCAACATCTCCAATCATCTCTCACTCTTAATTTGCAGGCTGCCAGCGTCGAGCCCCCAATGACAAGCAACAGTGGTCGGCCGATTCTGTACCAACCCCCATCGGCCACTCCAAACTTGGGGCACGATGCTCCATCTCCATCGGCTCTCCTCAAGGCGCCTCGGCCGATAGGACAAAAACGCAAGAAATTAGCGCACCGCCCCTCCCTCAAGAAGCAGAAAACCGGTGCCGATGTCATTACCACGACGCCATCGTCTCCTCAAACAACATCGGCTCCCTCATCTCCTCAGGTATTCGCCAAGCCTTGATATTATTACCCGCTTTCTCATTCATCTTACCAGTTTTATTTCTAGCTCGAGTCATCGGCTCCAGAACCTCAACCTTCTTCCGACATCCCTCCAAGCACTGAGCTGATGGCTTCTCCAGCTGCCCCACTCTCAGCACCAAGTCCTCCAGCCGTCAACGAGACTGTTCCTATTCCATCGGCTGACATCGGCCACCCCGAAGAACAACCTACTCATCTCCCTGAAGCCGATGCCACCCGAGCTGCCGATGTCCTTCCTCAGGTAATCTCTTTATGCCCATACTTCACTTTTAACCCTCTACTGATCCTTTTACCGATGTCAACTTTGCAGTCCTTAGCCGATTTGTTTTCCTTTGACATCAGCAAATACTTGGAGGCAGAAGACGAAACAGCCACCAGCGCAGCAACCAAACCGTCCTTCCCAGCCGATGTGCGTGATTACTTAACGAGCATCATCAGTCGGCTGGAAAACCCAATTGATGCGCTAGTGGAAGACTGTGGGCCGATTCGGGCAAGACTTGCAGAAATTGAACACCATCTGCCCGAAGAACATGTCGACGCACTAACCCCTGCAGATACCTGGAGTCTCACAGATTTAAACTCATCAAGCTTAGACAGCGCATAGCCGATCGTGCTGACCAACAGAAGACTACCCAAGATATCCAAGCTGATCGGCTATCAGCCCAAATAGAGAAGAAAAAACTTGATGACATGGCAGCTACCCCCCAAGAGCTCCAATCCAAGCTAGACCAACTGAAGAAGAAGGAGGCCGATTTGCTGGTAGAACTTGAAAAAGTTCGCAAGGATCTTGGAGCAACATAATCCCAGCTTATCGGCCTGCCGCAAGCTATCCAAGACCAAGAAGCTAAGGTTGCAGCGACGATGCGTCAAGTCATCCATCGGCGCAAGAATTTGAAGATCATCCCAGGCTCCGATGAAGATGACATCCATGCCATTAATGAGATTGATCAAATTCGCCTGCGTGCAATCGAAACGATCCAAAAATTCATGTAAATTAATGACCGATGGCCTCTTGAAACATGTTGATTGTGCTGTAATATACCCTGATCGGCTCTGTTGCCTGCCTCCTTCACCCTTGATAATATTTCTGTTTGTTTGATCTAAAGGCGACATCGATTGATATCGGCTGTCTTTAGGCGATGCAAAAACATCGGCTTTCCGAACTATTTTAGAAATCGGCTGCACTTAACCGATTTAAGAATTGATCCAAACGCTAGGATAGTATTTCTTGAGATATTTTCCATTAAGCGCTTTAGCAAACTCCGTCCCGTCAAGATCTTCTAATACATAGGCATTACCAGGCACACAGTGATTAATCCGATAGGGCCCTTCCGAATTAGGCGACCATTTTCCAAACTTATTATCTCTGGACCCGATCGGCAAAATCAACTTCCACACAAGATCTCCCTCGGCAAACGATTTATTCACCACCTTTTTGTTGTAATGCTGAGCTGCCTTAGCCTTGTTTTCCTTAATCCTTTCCAATGCCCTCAACCGATTCTGAGCCAAATCTTCAAGTTCATCTGTCATTAAGTTATAATAATCACCGGCTGTCAATTGATTTTGCAAAGAAATCCTCCTAGAGCCGATGTTAGTCTCCCACGATAAAACCGCCTCATGTCCATATACCAACTGATACGGCGGCACCCGAGTAGATCCATGACATGCCATCCGATAGGCCCACAATGAATCGGCTAATGTAGTATGCCAACGCCGCGGCTACTCATCAATTTTCCGCTTAATCAACTTAATCAAACTCTTGTTAGAAGCTTCCGCATGTCCATTGGCTTGAGCATAATAAGGCGATGAATTTAACAACTTGATTCCCATACTGGCAGCAAACTATTGAAACTCATCAGACACGAAGATAGACCCCTGATCAGTAGTTATCGTCTGAGGAATCCCAAACCGATAAATTATATGCTCCTTTACAAACTCGATCGCTTCCTTGGACGTAACTTTCTTCAAAGGAATCGCCTCTACCTACTTGGTAAAATAATCTGTCGCCGCCAGTATGAACTTATGTCCTTTACTTGATGGAGGAAAAACCTGGCCGATCATATCAATTCCGCAACCTCTGAACGGCCACGGTTTGATGATATGATTCATAGCCGATGCTGGTGCTCGCTGTACATTTCCAAATTTCTGACAATCTTAACACCCTTTATAGTACCTTAAGCAATCTTCCAGCATTATTGGCCAAAAATATCCTACTCTTCTCAGTAACCACTTCATCTTATGAGCCGATTGATGAGTCCCACAGATGCCTTCATGCACCTTGCACATAACTACTTTGGCTTCTTCCAAATTCAGGCACCTAAGCAGAACTCCCTCAAAAGTCCGATAATACAGTTCCCCATCAAGCAGCACATACTTAGTAGCTTTATACCGAATTTTCCTGGAGACCGATTGCGACGGATTTTGCAAGTAATCAATTATCTCCTGTCTCCAGTCATCGGCCTTGTTCTGAATGTCAATATCGACTATCTCAACCTCAACCTGCCTATTCAGCCGATACCCTGAACTAATCTGTGCAAGATCATTGGCTTCTAAATTCTGCTCCCTGGGAATATGATCTATTGATACCATCTTGAAATCCTTTAACAAATCCGTACACTCCTCATAATATGACCTGAAAACATCATCCCTGCACTCATATTCTCCAGACAACTGCTTGACCACCAATAAAGAATCGCCAATTATCTCTATGACATCGGCTCCGATCTCCTTTAAAAGTTGTAGCCCTTTTAATACCGCCTCGTACTCCGCTTGATTATTAGTCCGATAAGGTTTAATTGTAAAAGCAAACTCAAAACTTGCCCCCCGAGGCGATATAATAACCAAGCTGATACCAGATCCATGCTTGCAAACCGATCCATCAAAAAACAAAGTCCATGGGATCGGCTCTACATAATCTTCCTGAGCCCCTCTGTGTTGCACAATGAAATCGGCCACCGCTTGTCCCTTGATTGCCTTAGCCGATTCATATCTCAAGTCGAACTCTGTCAAAGCAAAAATGCATTTACCAACTCGCCCTTTCAAGACTGGAGCCGACAACATATATTTGACCACATCGGCCTGGCAAACTACTGTACACTCAGCCGATAGGATATAATGCCTTAACTTTGTACATGAGAAATATAAGCATAGGCATAACTTCTCCACCGCAGGATATCTTGTTTCAGCATCCAAAAGCCTTCTGCTCAGATAAAACACAACTCGCTCTTTGCCTTCAAACTCTTGAATTAAAACAGACCCGATGGACCTCTCATCGGCTGACAAGTATAACCTGAACGGCACTCCCTTCTGCGGCGGAATTAAAATAGGTGGGGAACTCATATAGTTCTTGATCTCATCAAATGCCTTCTGCTATGCTGCCCCCCACACAAACTCTTGATCGGCTTTCAACTTCAATAATGGAGTAAAAGACTCAATCCTCCCTGACAAATTTGATATAAATCTTCTCACAAAATTAATCTTGCCGATCAATGACTGCAACTCTGTCTTATTGCTTGGTGGCTCTATAGCTTTAATGGCTCTGATGCTTCGCTGACTAACTTCAATTCCTCGCTCATGAACCATAAAACCCAAAAATTGCCCAGCCGATACACCAAAAGCGCATTTATTAGGATTCATCCTTAGTCCGTATTTCTTGGCCCTCTCCAGCACTTTTCGCATATCAGCTATATGGCTTTCCTCACTTTTAGACTTAACCACCACATCATCAATGTAAATTTCTTCCAGGAAGCCGATGAGATCATGAAATATATAATTCATTGCTCTCTGATAAGTCGCACCGGCACTTTTCAATCCAAAAGTCATTACTACCCACTCATACAAGCCGATAGCTCCAGGACACCGAAACGCAGTCTTATGTATATCTTCTTCGGCCATAAAAATCTGATTGTATCTTGCATTGCTGTCCATGAAGCTGATAATCTTTTGGCCTGAGGCTGCATCCACCAATAAATCTGCTATCGGCATTGGGTATTCATCCTTGGGGGTAGCTTTATTCAGATCCCGAAAATCAATACATATCCTCAATTTTCCGTTTTTCTTTTCCACCGGGACGATATTAGAAACCCACTCAGCATATCGGCATGGCCTTATAAACTTGGCATCATACAACCTTGTGATTTCCGCTTTGATCGGTTTATATAATTCTGCCTTAAATCTCCTTGGAGCCTGTTTGAATGGCCGATATCCTGGTTTAATGGGCAGCCGATGTTCGACAATCGATCGGCTTAATCCTGGCATCTCATGGTACTCCCAAGCGAAACAATCCCGATACTCTTTTAACAGTGTTATCAATTCTTCTCGAAGTTCAGGACATAACTTTTTACTTATATACGTCGGCCTTGGCTTATCTCCTGGTCCTATGTCGATCTCCTCCAAATCATCGGCGACGTAAATCCTTGCCCCCAGTTTCCCTCGAAGTCTTCATGGAGCCCATCAGAGTAACAATTCAGAGCCGACTTGCTGAATCGGCTGTATCCCTTGGCTAGTGACCTTAAGGTAGTCTCCTTCCCATACTTTCCCGGACAGACAATCAACACCATCGGCTTCCAGACTGGTAAATCAGTCATTGCATTATTGGTTGACGATCTTGCTAGGACCACTTCGACTTGATCTCCCTGCCACTGTATCAAACATTGATGCATTGTCGAAGGCACGCAGCAGTTCGAGTGAATCCAGTCCCTGCCGAGAAGCAAACTATATGACCCCTTTCCGTCGATGAGAAAAAACGTGGTGGGTAATGTCTTATTCCCCACTGTCAACTCCACGTTTAATACGCCTTTCGCTTCTGATGAATTCCCACCGAAGTCCTTTAGCACCATATTCGTCTTGATCAAATCTTCGGCAGTCTTCCCCAATTTCCGGAATGTGGCATGAGGCATGAGATTAACTGTTGCTCCCCCATTAACCAGCATCTTGGCCATCGGCTTCTCGTTCACATAGCCCTTGATATATAATGGCTTCAGGTGCCGATGCTCTGACTCTTCAGGTTTATCAAATATGGCCTGATCGGGTTGCAACGTTAGTTGAGCGAACACTTCCTCATCGCCTTCTTCATCTGATGAAAGTGCTTTATACTCCCGAGGCAAAAAGAACACCATATTTGCTAGGGCCGATTGATCAGCTTCATCGTCTTTTCTTTTCACGCGCCATACTTGTTTAGTTCTCTTATGACGATGATTGGCCTCTTCCTGATCTTGTCTCTGCTCTTCCTGTTGCTCTCGGTGTCGTAGTCGCTGTGCCCTTCTCTTCTGATTCTTCGTGAATATCCCACTAGGGCACCATTGAGGATTCTGGACTTGTTTTTCATGTACTTCCTCTTCATCCTCCTCAAAGAACTCTTCATGGATCGGCCCTAATCGGCTATGAACTGATGCTCTCTTTCCAAGCGACCGATCCTGTGAAAACCTCTGCTGATGATCATGCTGATTCCCCATAGAACTGCACTCGGGGCAATCTTCAACTGATGACAATCTCATTCCTTGATCCCAGCAGAATCAGAAGAACGAGCAGTCCCAATGCGGATTATATCTTTCTGGTTCATCCTCCGTTCCTCATACCTTGAATATTTTTCTATCATATCCGATGAAGTAATCCTTGATTTATACCTTTGACGTCTTGCTCCATTGGCCTGATCCCTTGATGATCATCCCGCATAGACCATGTTTACAGGGAACGGGTGTCCATCGATCTTCATCGGCTTCTTATCTTCGAACTTGATTCTTCTCTGTTCGACAGCCAACTGAATTTGTTGCCGAAAAACTTTGCACTCGTTAGTATGATGCGATATAGTATTGTGCCACTTGCAATATCTTTTCTTCTTTAGTTCTTCGGCTGAAGGAATCATGTGATTTGGCGGCAGTTGTATCTGCTTCTCTTGTAACAGCAAGTCAAAGATTTTATCGGCTTTACTAATATCAAAATCATACCGCTCCTCCTTGCCGATATCCTTGACCCATGGGCATGATACTGATTTCTTGTTCCTGGCCCACTCCGCCAATCCAACCTCAGCATCGGATCCCTCATCGTCTGAGCTCGATGAATAAACTTGAACTTGAGCAACCCTTCTCTGATATTTATCCTTTTTCGCCTCTTGGAACCGGCTTTCATGAGACGATACTTTTTGTACCAGATGCGCCAGGGACTCGAACTCTTGTGACGAAAATCTCTCCTTAATTGGCGCCAAAAGACCCTGGAAAGCCAGATCGGCCAGATGCCCATCGCTCAAGTTTAAACTGTAACATCGGTTTCTGACGTCTCGAAATCGCTGAACGTATTCTGGTACTGTTTCATCTAGCCGTTGCCTAACCGATGTCAAATCTGTCAGTCTCATCTCGTGGATTCCAGCAAAGAAGTACTTATGAAACTATTTTTCTAGATCGGCCCACCCCCGAACGGAATTCGGTGGTAATGAAGAGAACCATGTAAAAGCAGATCCAGATAATGACAAGGGGAAAAATCTAACCCTTAGAAGCCTCTTCAGCCGATGCCTCCGCACTGTGCCAGGAACCGGCTGACATGTTCCACTGTAGACGTGTTGTCCTGCCCTGAGAACTTAGAGAAATCCGGGACCCTGTATCGGTGTGGTAATGGAACCCTGTCGAACCAGTCAGGATATGGATGCCGATACATGAATGTTTGTTCCTTGGGCTTGATCCCGAACTGCTCCCTTACTATTTCAGCAACCCTTGTTGATAGATCTTCTTCTCTCAGGTTGTCTTGTTGGTACTGGACAGGTGGAGTTTGTTGCCGATTCTGTCTATGATACTCCCTCTGGTAAGTACCTGGATCGGCCCCACCTCCTGGATAATTTTGCTGATATCCTCCATAATAAGCAGACCGATGATATCCAGCAGGAACATCCTGTTGCCCCCCAGCCTGGTTCTGTGTAAACAGGTTTTCTGGTATGTCTCTGCTGACGTTGTAAGCAACCTGATTCGGTTCAACCTTTGGTGGGAGGAAAACAGGACCCCGAATAGGCTCTTGAATAATCGATCCATCCACCGTCTTCTTTATGAGATTGTGAAGTGTGTTCACTAGAATCCCAGATTGATTGATGAGCGCGTGATGAACTGCTTCATTCACCATCTCTTGCAAGGGTTTTACCGGTGGACTCTCAGGTGGTGTACGGCTCGATTCTCCAACCAGTACTGGCTTCGAAAACTGGGATTTTTGAATCAGCCCTTGCCTTGTCATGCTGAAGGACTCTAAGCACAGCTTCTGAAAATTGGCCATAGTTTGCTCAACTTGCTACTTCTGTTCGTCTGTCAAATCTTCCATGCTGACCGGAATTATGTTGTCTGTTTTGACTTCCTTCCCGGCCATGTTGCAAATCTGATTGTTGAAACTTCGCGTTGAAACTTCGTGTCCCACCGGGCGTGCCAAAAACGTGTTGACGCCGAAACCCGCCGGGGGCCATCCGGCGTTTGGGAGACATGCGAAGGCCTAGGAGATTTGCTTCACTCCAGTGCAGCTCCTAAAATCTTGAGGTTCGTAGGCGTGCCAGTCAATTTGACCCTGCAATTGACAAGGAGAAAAGATGTCAAATTCGTGAGCCAATCGGCTGGAAGCCGGCTTGGACTCATCTCATCGGCCGATGGCTGATATGCACTGTAGCACTTATACATCGACTGGAAGCCGATGATGGCAGGAGCAATAACATAATAATAAACAAGTATTAAACTAGCCGATCATCAAAGGGATGCTCAAAAATCAGCTGCAAACTTGATAAAATAAACAAACAGGATGCGTAAGTAAATAGATTAAATGAAGTCCAGCCGATCGTGGTTAAAGTTACTGGTATCATCGCGAAGATACTGCCCGCGCCCATGCCCGGGCCCTTGCTCGCACCTGCGCCCGGGATCTTCATCCGCTATCCGTATCCATGCCCGAGTTCTTACTTATGCTTGTGCCTGGGCCCTTACCTGAGGTCGTGCCAGGGAACTTGACTGAGGCCGTGCCTGGGAACCTGCCTGTGCTCGCGCTCGGATCAGCAGAGTAAACCAATCGGCTAGCCCTTAGCCGATCGTAGCAGTAATGCGGGCAAGAATGTATAACAAGGCACGCAGTATAATCGGCTATATTTAATAAGGGATAACTTATCAGCTAAGCACTCCGATAACAACATCGCATAAAACCCATCAGCTTATTAAGAGTAATGTTATTATTGTCAGTCTTGTAGATCGGACCCAACCGTTGTAGCACAAACTGATAATGATAACGAGATCTCGATAAGCCGATAGATCTGATGCGATCGTGATGCTAAAACATGATAACTTACCGGCTATGCACCCTGATAAGACGCTTGCGCATAAAGCATCAATCTAGCAGGAACCATTTATCGCTAGCAGTTTAATAGGTCGGACCTAACCGATGCAGCACAAACTGATGATAAACCGCTCCCAGTAAACCGATACGATCTACGCACGCGTGATGTGAGATACCTAATCAATCAATGAGATCAAACTGAACTGATGCAGCCATAGATAAAATAAATATATCGTGGTAAGCCGACTACCATAAACCGACTAGAATATTGGACCTAACCGAGGAAGTCCTAGACGATAGGTAGCCAGGGTGACGAGACTTACCCTCTCGCAGGAGGTCGGACCTAACCGATGCAGCCTGGCTCGAGAAGCAAGATCCCATCGGAAGGGTGGCGATGCGCCGAATTTGTATTGATCGAGTGATAATTTACATGGTCCCCGGGCGCACGTACTTATACCCCGAGTTACAGGAGTCCTTATTGGACACGGTACATGATTTCCTAATTATAACAGAAAATGCTAACAAGGCCTGACCAGACACGAGGTCAGGTTTTCTAAAGATAAACACTTGCCTAATTAATAGGTACAGTAAATAACTGCCAAACAGCGGTCTTCACGGCTCCCTCCTGGAATCAGTCTCTTCTGGGTCAATTTCCGCCAGTTGACTGCAATTTCCCCTTTGACCGAATCTTATACAGGGCCTTACCAAATTTTGGCGTTAACAGTTCTTGAGGGGCAGCTACCATATCGTCAAGCTTTTTCTTTTCTGTTTGAGCTAACAGCCGATCGTTTTGGATATCTTGGACCATCTTCTGTTGATTAGCGCGATCGGCTATTCGCTGCCTGAGCTTGATGAGTTGGAATTTGTGGGATTCTAGATATGCTGCAGGGGTCAATGCGTCGATGAGCTCTTTGGGCAAATGATGCTCAATTTCCACAAATCTTGCCCGGATCGGCCCGCAGTCTTCTACTAGGACGTCGATGGGGTTTTCCAGCAGACGAATGATATTCAGCAAGTATTCGCGCACGTCGGCTGGGAAAGATGGTTTTGTTATTGCGTTGGTGGTTGTTTCTTCATCTGCCTCAAAGTACTTGCCGATGTCGAAGGAGAACAAATCGGCTAAGGACTGCAGATTAACATCAGTAAACGGATTAGTAGTGAATTAAAATAAAGTATGGATGTGAAAAAATTACCTGAGGCAGGGTAGGGGCAGCTTGAGGAGTGACATCAGCATCAGATGGTTGAATAGGTTGTTCTTCGGGATGGCTGATGTCTAGCGCCAAAGTAGGAGCAGCCTCGGTATCGGCTTCGGGGCTAGGTGCTGGAGTTGGAACGGCTGCAGAAGTCATCGGCTCGATGTTTGTAAGGATATCAACAGAAGGTTGAGATTCGGGAGCCGATGACTTGAGCTAAAAATAAAATCAATAATGTAAAGATGGGAAACAGATAATAATATCAAGACTTAGCACGTACCCACGGGGGTGAAGGGGCTGATGTTATTTCAGTAACAGGTGGCGCTGTGACCACGACATCGGCACTAGTTTTCTGCTTCTTTTGAGGGAGGCGAGATGCCAGCTTCTTGTGTTTTGGTCCTATCGGCCGTGGTGCCTAGAGGAGAGCCGATGGAGGGGGAGCACCATGCCCTAAGTGCGGATTGGCCGATGGTGGTTGGTATACGATCGGCTGGCCGCTGGTGCTTGTTGTCGGTGGCTCCTCGTCGACAGCCTGCAAGATAAGATTATGAGAGATGATCGGAGACAATGTTAAGGCTTATGGAATGTTACCTCTTCATCTGATTCGACGTAGTTGGTGTTGAGGCGAGAGCAGTAGTGGATGGCCGATGAGTTGAACAGGTGCTTCTTCCATTCTGACCACCATCGGGCAAAGAGCTTTGTGTTGGCAATGCAGATCTCCACGCTGGTGGCAGTGCCCAGAGGTAGGGATTCCGTTAGAGTCCGCATCTGATCATACTCTAAAGCACTGTTGACATTACCCCAGGACTGAAGTTTGTCAATGAAGAATAGGCCGATGGGAAGTTGATCGAGGCCAAGCTGATAGGAACCGACCGATGGATGATAAAATTCATAGGATGGTTGTTGCAATCAGCCTTGAGAAAAGCCAGTCAGCAATAGGCAGGGGGTAATGGCCGATAGAAATATGATCTTGGATTCTTCATCGGCCAGCGCATCAAGAGGATTGAACTTGAAGGGCATCTCGAATGACGCTGCATCGTCATATGTGAACCAAAGTGTGGCATCCCTGGTGAAGCCATAATAAAAACCTTTGAACCATTGGCTGAGTCCGACGGAGGTCATTTTGCCACCAGGGAGGGCCGATGCAGCTTCACCCACAGAGATACATCGGCAATAGATGGGTTCCCATTCCTCTGTATGATTGGCTGGGAAGTTTAAATTGAGAAAGGAAGTCCCGGAGATTGCCTTGGATGTATAGATGTTGAGCCATAATTGCACAAACCACCAAGGACCCCCAATATGGCCAACTGGCTGGCCGGCCGATAGCTTGACTGCCACCTGATGCAGCAGCTGATAAGTGGCGCCAAGAAGGTATTGCCCCAAGGGGACTTGTTTCTGATCGGCCAAGCATTCTGCCAGGCACTGCATGTTGGTTGTTGGGCCGAGGGTTGCACCACCAAAAATGAATCGGTCTAACCACAAATTCAAGAAAGCAACATGTTCCTGATCGTCGACTGGCCCAGTTCCCTTGTTGTGGATTGATATATACTTGGACCAACCGCCAATATTCTTTGTCTGAAGCCGATGAGTAGGCTTAAATTGGAGTTTGAGGGGGTTGATGTAACTTGTGGTGTTGAGGCAGGTCAGCATGGTTACATCCATCAAAGTTGGGGTCATCGGACCATGTCCAAATAGGTAAGCATTGAGGGCGTCTGACCAAAAGTATGAAGCTGATGCAAGCAGAGGTTTGTTCCTCTCCATCTCGGCCAGGGAAAGGTTGATGCAGTGGCCGATATCTAATTCTTCCCAGAGAGTTTTCTTTGTGGCCGATACTCTGATATACCAGTTCCTCCATCTGGGAAGCTTGCTAGGCCATGACCTGAAACTGTTGGTCCAATCGCTGGCTAGCATAGTGGAGTTCTTGAAAGGGAGACGTTGGGTTTCGGCGTTGATGAAATCTATAGGGTCTTCGCTACCCATAGGGCCATGATAGAAGAAATTTGGATAATCGGCGGCTGGAATCAAAATCTGGTTTCTAGGGTCCTACAGTAAACAAGAACACGAAGAAGAACGGATGAAGATTGTGGCAGATTCAATCTATCTAAGTTACAAGGCAGATAAGGCGATCAGACAAGGAGGTTACCTCTGGGACAGAGATTGCTAAAGCCATTGCGGAAGAAAAAGATGAGCGAAGACCGATGGTTGAGGAGGAAGATTACAGCGGTTCGCCTGGATCGCCGGAGTTCGTCAAGGTCTTGGAAGAAGCGAGAGGGCTCTGGTGATGTGAAAGCGTAAAGAAAGGAGGCTAGGAAGGCGAAGCAGTTTATAGAGGTATGATGACCGGGCGGGAATCGAGGCCATTGGCACTGTTTCAAACATTTAAGGAAAGTGGGCTACCTTGGGCCGCCTCGGTGTGAAAGGAATCTAGAAGCCTAGATGGAAGAATTTCGAAGTCTTATGAAAAACTCTGAAATTGGGGGGCATGTGTTAACGCCAAAATTTGGTACGATTCTTTATTAGATTCGGTTAAGGGAGAAATCACAGTCGATTAGCAGGGATTAATCCAGAGGAAGCCGAGTTTGAGAAAGGATCGTGAAGACCACGGGAAGGCAGTTAAATACCTTATCTGTAATTAGGCAGAGATAAGAATTTTTAGGAAACCTGATCTCGTGTCCGATCAGGGCTTGTTAATTTTCCTTTTATAGCTAGGAAACTCCTATTTCGTATCCGATCAGGACTATATCAACTCGGGGTATAAATACGTATGCCCGGGGACCATGTAAATCATCAAAAAAGATCAATACAACTTCGGCACATCGCCACCCTCTTTCAACGGGTTCTTGCTTCTCGAGCCGGGCTGCATCGGTTAAGTTCGACCTCCTGCGAGAGGGTAAGTCTCGTTACCCCGGCTACCGTATCGGCTAGGACTTCCTCGGTTAGGTCCAATATTCTTGTCGGTTCACGGTAGTCGGCTTACCACGATATATTTGTTGTGTCTACGGCTGCATCAGTTAGTTTTGATCTCATAGTCCGAATAGATATACCACATCACGCATGCATAGATTTATCGGCTTACTGGGTGTAATTTATCATTAGTTTGTACTGCATCGGTTAGGTCTGACCTACTAAACTGGTAGCGATAAATTATTCTTGCTAGGTTGATAGATTTTATGCAAGCGTCTTATCGGGATGTATAGCCGATAAGCTATCCTATTTTACATCACGATTGCATTAGATCTATTGGCTCATTGAGGTTCTTTTATCGTTATAAATCTATGCTGCATCAATTAAGTTTGAACTACTAGATTGATAATAATAGATTTATCCTTGTTAAGCCAATGGGTGTCCATGCAATGTTCTATCAGAGCGCCTAGCTGATAGGTTATCTTTTATTAGTTAAAGCCGATTGCATTGTTCAACACGTTTTTGGCACGCTACACCGTCATCGGCTTTCCAGCCGATACACGTTATATCAGTAATCGGCTAGTTTATTTATTTAGATTGCTATTGGTTCCCTAGCCACATGGTTTATTTATTTTGTCCATCTATGCCATCATCGGCTTCCAGTTGATGTATAAGTGCTACAGTCTATATCGGCTATCGGCCGATGAAACGAGTCCAAATCGCTTCCAGCCGATTGGCTCACTGGTCTAATATTTTCTATCTCCTTGTCAATTGCAGGGTCAAATTGACTGGCACGCCCGTGAACCTCAACTATTTAGGACCTGCACTGGAGCTAAGCAAATCTCCCAGGCCTTCGCGTGTCTAGTGCATCAAACCATATCATCAGCTCATTCCCAACGCTGCTGGTGATTTTCAGTGTCAACACGCCGACGAAGACCCGAAGTCCTCCGCCGCCTCAAGCTCGCCATCGGCCGTTCCTGCCACCGTTCTTTGCGGTTTCACCCTTGGTAAGGATCGCCTCGACCTCCTCTACTCTTTCCCGCTCTCCCAGTGCATCACCGCGCCGCCGATCACCGTCGACCATCGGGTTCAGTGCCGCCGCCGTCATTGTAACCGACGTGGCCGCCGATGTGGTCGCCGCGTAGGCGCCAGCTTGGCGCCACCTTCGCGCCGCTAGCCGATCCGATTGGGATCAATCTCGGCCGTCGGATCCCCTCGGTTAGATCCCATCGGTCCGATCACCATGAGATCAAATCCTAGCCTTCTGATCTAACCTAGGACGTGGCTAAATCTCGGCCATCCGATCAAAACCCTAGAAACCCTAACCATCGGATCCCCTCATGGACCTCGGTGGATCTGGTTCACCATGGACCAGACTCCTCCCTCTCGCTGGCAGTGGGCCCCACTGGCCAGCCGAGAGCCTCCTCTCTCCAGTGACATCATAAACCCCTTTTCCAAATTAAATTAATTCAATAATGACGCAATAAATCAGGTTAATTCTTTTAAATAGGCTATAAAAGGATTAAAACTTCCAAAAATCATAACTAATTCATACGAACTCGGATTGAGGTCGTTCAAGTCTCTAATTTCTTTAAAAATCATGAACTATCCAATAAAAATATAATATTGTACTGTTCATGTGTGTTGATATACTGCTTTAGCTTGTTTTGTTTATTGCCTATAGTCATCGACGTTCAGGAAGAGACGCAGTTTCCCGAGGCAGGTGTCGAAGGCTGTGAGGAGCAGCAAGGCAAGTCACACATATTACTCTTTCCCTTTGAGCATATTGTTCCTATGTTTAAAGCTATGTTTTCCTTCAACGCTGCATTTATTTTGGAATGTCATCGGGACAGGGAAACCCTAACCTTTGTTTATGGCCCCTTTGATTTGATTACTTGACATTGTACCTATGGGATAATTTTGACTAGCTACCTTTATTTACAGGTTAGCTAGAATAACTCTAGGACCCTGCTTAGCTATGCCTAGCAAATGATAGAATAACTTCTGGGTTGTCACGGTAATTTCTATACTATTATTCAGTCACATGAAATGATGATCCATTTACGACGGTGGTCGTACGAGGATATTTTAATGGTCCACTAAAACTTGAATAAAAGGTGGGTTACGAGCACCATGGTTGGGAATGTTGTTAGCGGTGCTCGTGACAGTTAAGGACCGGTTCACGGACTACTTGTTGCGAAGCAACACTCATGCTAACCACAAGCTAGAATGGGTAATGGTGGGAACCAAAGTGTAGTACGTTCAACCGGGGTCCACCATGGTGTGTTGTGGCTGTGTCAATAAGACCACCATGGCTGCGTCAATAAGTCCATGTCTTGGGCATTGGGCCGTCTTCCTGTCTAGGTATCTAATCAATCCTACTAGGGACTGGTGGTCTAGCGGGTGGCTCCCTTGTTGTGCGGATTACATGGAGGGGCCTATCACAATTCCTTTCCAAGATACCGTGGTGGTATTTAGGGACACAGTGATGTGTTGTGGAGTTGTGTCTTGTGGGTAAATTGGTACACCTCTGGCCAGAGTAAAACTGTTTGAATAGCCGTGCCCACGGTTAAGGGCGGCCTAGCAATGTTTTCTGTGATTAGTCCCACATTCTCTAAACTTGATGGTTGAATAGTGAAACATGTGTAGCTCCAGGTGGGAGTGGTTGGGCCTATACTGTTTTGGTGAGCGGTATAGTGTTGATCAATATTGTTAGTTAACTAATGCTTTGTTACTCTCGTAAATGTTTTATTAAATGCTTTTATGCAAATTTGAGCCATATTATGCCATTCTTTGTTATCCCGTGCACTTGCATATTTATTGTGTGGCTTGTGGAGTATTTCATGTACTCACCTTGCAATCAACAATCATCATTGAGAGGAGTACTTCAGCGAGGAGGACTACTTGGAAGACTGAGTGGGAGCCCGGTCAAGTGCGTGGAGTGGGAGTCGTCACGCTGCTTATTTATTTATCCGCTGTTAGAACTTTATTGTTTTGAGAGGTACCATTCGCCTCTGTAATAAATGCTTACGCTATGTAAACAATTACTTTGATTATCAATTTTGTCATGTGTGCCTCGGTTGATTCCTGGACAAGGATTTATACACAATAAAATTCCAGAATTTTGGATGGAAATTCTGGGTGTGACATCCTAGTGCTGGTTGGTGCTGGGGCTGCACTGCTGGGGTCCTTGATCTTGGGACCACCTGATGCCATACTCAGCATGTCTTTTTTCTTGGCCTAGTCCGCCATAGGTTGCTTCCCAGCCCCAAGACAACTAATGGGCTGGCCGGCCGTTTCCTAGACTCCCTAGTTGGCTTGCTGGGAGGGTTCGACGAGAATTTGGCAAATTCCTGCAAGCATTATGCATAAAGGCAGGCTCAATTGGACTGGGTTCATATCCACCATCACAGGCAAATGTCAAGACAACGAAAAGACAAGATATTACCATCGGCCGGGGCCTGCTCTAGCAGTAAGGCTTTGGAGCCCTCTCAGCATCCAAAGTCTTGACTACTCCATTAACGAAGTTGCCGAGCAGGGTGTCGGTGACAACGTCCTTGTTGGCAAAATTGGAGCTTTCCCGAGTAGGGTCTTTCTTTCCTTGGTAATCATAGCCAAGATAAATTCTAGCCTTTAGGGGCTGTATGCGCCGATTTAGGAAAGTCTTTGCCACCCATGGCCCTATCAACCCTTTGTCCTTCAGGGCTTCAATTTTCTCCAGCAGCAGCAGCACCTGAACCTTATCGGCGTTGAAGGGAGAGCCGTCCAACTAACTAGGACCATTGGAGGTTTCCCCGTGAAGGGCGGCATGGAGGGCTCTGGGTTTAAACAGTAGAACCACTCCTGATGCCACCCCTTCAGTGAAGTCTTCAGGGGGACATGGAGATAGGCCTTATCATCTCTTACAGAGCTAAAGACCTGCTCCCCCTATGACATGGGGTTTGGATTTTGATAGTTAGGGTTTGACATGGAAGAGGAAGCGAAAAAGGTTGAAATGGGGATCAACTCCTAGAAAGGCCTCACAGAGGGTCACAAAAATGGAAATATGGAGGATTTGATAGTAGTCGTGGAGGCCACGGAGAAAATCCGAAGGAGGAAGAGTGAAGCCCCTATTGAAAAAGAGGCGAATACCACAATCTCGTGGAGATCTAGAGAAGGGACTAACTCATCAATGACCAGACGCCAGTTGATGAGCTCCATTTCCTGGAGGCACTTCTTCTTCTCCAGGTACATCAGCTTCGAGGAGCATGTGATCGATGTTGGCCATGTCTTGGATGGGATGTTGGGGACATCGAACGGAGCCCTCGGCATCTTTGGAGTGCAGAATGAGGGGGAAAAGCTTCTAGATGGTGCGAATCGAAGTTAGAATGGAAGGCCCTTGCAGATCTGTGGAGGGGAGCTCGAGCAATCGGAAACCCTAGGCAGAAGCGGAGAACGCGAGGTTTGGGCGTGATTTTTGGAAGCTGAAGCAGTTTGGCCATTTGGGGGAGAAAGGGAAATCTTTTCTCTCTCCATGGGATTTATAGGCCTACGCTGGGTGGTTGGCTTGGGCCGGCCTGCTTAGTAATGGGCCATAAGATATGAGTTTCTAAATAGCATGTCCAATTGGGCTAGCGGCTGTCTGTGTTAAAATCACAGAACAGGTGCTATTTTACGGGAACAGATTAAAATAATCAAAAATGCTTCATGATAAGCCTAATTGCTGGACACATGTGTTCAGATATCTGAATTATTTAATAGTTATTGAGGATATATCCTTACAAGGATCAATAGCTGGTCTCCATTAAACTTGGGGATGCAGGTATCTCTCAAGTACACCTAACCACATATTGGGTGAAAATCCATGAAGTGGTACTCGGCTTACATGCTTAGCCAGATTGCCTTGAGCAAAACTATTTCTAGCTGATATGATGCTGAAGAGTCAAATTTTTGAGCAATGTATCACTCGGGAAAGAATTAAAGGTTAAAGATCTTTGACTTTATGGTTAATTGTTTCACAATTAAGCACAAAGTTGGGGGCTACACCTAATAGGTGTACCTATTCAGCACACAGTATTCAACTTTTTCTATGAAGCCTTTCAAAGCCTCATTGCCAGCTAACATTAAGCAAGACTTGGAGAAGAGGTACTCGGACAAAGAGTACTTGGGAGTAATGCACTCAGGAAATCTTCACCATGGAGGATGAGCACTTGGCGTTAGCTATGGCTCAACTATGAAGGTCTCAGGGACTACTATGGAGGCCATAGGCCCCGGGTACCTCATGGAAAGCAATTTGGCCACTCGGATAGAGGATGGGCCTGATCATGTAAGTAGGGATACAATAGGACTCGGCGTATGTTAACTTGCATGACAAGGAAAGGGATATAGTCATAACCGTTTACGTTGTGTTCCTAAAAGGAAATCCCTTGGTCATGTCTGACTGGGATTCCTATAATGTAACCTTACCTCCTTAGTATCTAAGGGGAGGTAAGGAGTCCCCTAGGGCAAGAGAGAACAATCTCCGAAGAGAAACCTCAAAGGCAATACACAACAGCTAGAAGTAGGGTATTACCTCATCTTGAGGGTCTAAACTAGGATAAACTCGTTTCGTGTCCCTTTGCATTCATCAAGTTTAGGTCTTGCGAATAGCCCCATATAATTATTGCCGATACAAAGCATCGATAGTTTGACTCGAATATGGCTTAGCGCCAATCGGGATGAGATCGTCAATTCCTCAGTTGGCCTCACCAATGCTATAGCCGCTTACACCTAATAGGTGTACAAGCTGCACTTTCTGTTTATGCTCTTAATGGTTGTAAAAGTACTCAAGTAGCATAAATTCCGATCCGTGAAGCTTTGCTCCATGAAAGACAAAATCAAGTCGTCCAAAATGCGTGTTTGGGGAAGAGCCATGAGCCGACTCCCGATGCTCGGGGGCTATGACTAGTCAGGCAGAGTGTTTAAACGTAAGGGGTCAACTACTCGGAGAATTAATATCAATAAGAGGAGGAACACATATTTACATATGTTGTGAAATACATAAATTTTCTTTGGGTCATTGTTTTCTACATCAGATACTACTCATCCAATATGTTTATAATGCATGGACCAGTTCCAAATATGCGTAACAGGGACTCATGGCTAGAGCCTATCTCCTTTACGCTCGGGGGCTGGACCAAACTGCCAAGAAACACTCGGAGTGCGTCGCTTCAAGAATCACTTGGAATGCTCCATGAGGGCTATTGACCGAGTACTTGCACTAGTCGGGACTCGGATGTCACCATTACCTTGGTACGGCCCATGCGGGCCAACACTCGACCTTCAGCACTAGTTGGGGCTCGGGTACCACTCTGCTGGGTAGGGTACGCCCCATGAGGGTCGCTAGCTGAATCATATGCTAATGCGAGGTTTGAGTACCTTATTTGGCCACTACTTTGTTGTGTAGGGTACGCCCCATGAGGGTCGCTAGCCGAATCCTATGCTAATGCGAGGTTTCGGTACCTTATTCGACCACAATCTTGCCAGGTTGGGTATGCCCCATGAAGTTTGCCAGCCGATTCTTGTGCTAGCACAGCATTCAGGTACCTATTTGGCCAAAACAAGGAAATAAACCACTACTGGAGCTCTTAGTCGAAGATTGCACCAAACCCAGAACCTACGGAGGTGCTCATTATTTCTCAAGACTAGAGGACCCCAATCATTCAATTCCTACTGGAAGACGAACTCCTCGAAGATCGCAACGAAGCCGAGTGAGTCAAGCGACAAAGCAAAAGCTTTATCGTAGTCGGAGAAGACCTATATTGTCAAAGCACGTCCGGAGTTCTCATGCACTACGTCACACCTGAGGAGGGCAAGCAGATCCTGCAATCTATCCGCTCGGGCATCTATGGCAACCATACTGCATCCAGAATGTTAGTCGGAAAGGCTTACAAAGAAGGATTCTTCTGGCCGACTGCGCTTACTTACGCTAAGCACTCGTCTGATTTTGCGAGGGATGTCAATTTTTTGCTCGGCATACACATCTACCAACACAAGAGTTTCAGACTATTCCAATTTCGTGGCCCTTTGTAGTCTAGCGCTCAACATGGTTAGGCCCATTCAAGAAGAAGCCAGAAGGGTTTACACATCTTTTCATCGTGCTAGACAAGTTCACAAAATGGATTAAGGCTAGACCTGTTGTTACCATTACTGCGGCCTGGGCAAAAGACTTCATATTGAGTATAATCTACAGATTGGGAGTCCCCAACCGCATCATCACAGACAGTGGCACTTAGTTCACGAGCGGCATATTCAAGGATTTCTGTGACAACTTTGGCATCAAAATCTGCTACGCTTCAATGGCACACCCTAGAGCAATGGGTAGGTTGAGCAATGATCAAAATCTCCGGATTTTATAGGGTTGCGCTGGGTAGGTCGGTTTGTGACGGCTTATTCGGTACCAGGCCAAAGATATGAGTTCTTAAATAGCATGCCCTATTGGGTCATCCGCTGGTCGTGTTAAAATCACGATGCAGGTGCTATTTTACAAGTACCGATTAAATAATTAGATACGCTTCATGCTAAGCCTATAGCTGAGTGTATACAATCGGGTATCTTGATTATTTTAAGGTATTGAGCATGTATCCTTATAAGGATCAATAGTTGTTCTACATTAAAAATGGGGATGCAAGTATCTCTCAAGTACATGTCATCATGCATTGGGCTTGGGTCCATAGTAATGCACGGTTTACATGCTTAGTCAAATTGCCATGAGCAAATTCCAGTCAATTGTTGGCTGAAGAGTCTAATTTCTGAAAAACATATCACTCAGGAACAACTTGAAGGTTAAAGATCTTTGACTTTATGTTTAATTGTTTCTCAATTAAGCACAAAGTTGGGGGCTACACCTAATAGGTGCGCCTATTCGGTGCATACTATTCAATTATTTCCATGAAACCCTTCATAGCCTTGTTGCCAGCTGACATGAAGCATGACTCGGAAGAAGAAGCACTTGGACAATGAGTAGTCGGGAGCAATGCACTTAGGAATTCTTCACCGTGGAGGATAGACACTTGGCATCAGCTGTGACTGAACTATGAAGGTCTCAGGGGCTACTTGGAGGCCATGGGCCTCGGGTACATCAAGGAAAGCAATTATGGCCACTCGGATAGAGGGTGGCCAGTCCTTGCAATTGGAGATAGAGTAGGACTCGGCTTCATATTACCTTGCATGATAAGGGATATAGTCTTGGCCAGATACTTTATGTTCAGATAAGGAAAGCCCTTGGTTATATCTAGCTGGGTTTCCTACCCTGTAACCCTCATCTCTCTAGTATATAAGGAGAGGTAGGGAGCCCTTGGGGCAGATGATTCCACATACCGCGAAAGCAATATACCACAACTGGATGTAGGGTATTACCTCACACCGAGGGCCTAAACTAGTATTAATCTCATGTGTCCTTTCGAATCCGTCGAGTTTAGGTCCAACAAATAGCCCCGTATTCAATACAGGCGATATAAAACATCGACAGTTGGCGTGCCAGGTATGGTGTGGACACCCGAGTATTATATCGTCCAGCGCCCAACGCGACCACCACATATTGTTGGACGAGTGGGATCCATACATGCATAATAGCCACTCGACCTCAATGTGTCCATGATCACGGTTGACCCCTTCCAATATAATAACCGAAATACCGAGAAGTGTACAAAAGAGATAATCATAAGGATAGCTTGCCAGTCCTCTCCGTCATACGCCCGTCAAACCACTCGATGGTGGTGACCAAACACGATACGTATCCCAGAGGACTCGAACCACAATAGCTATCCCCCAACCATCTCAATTATACACAACTCATACTCATGTTCAGCTAGTCCCTAGGAAAGTGACTAGCCTCACACTTTCATCGCAAGCAATTGATAAACATCACAAGAACTCTAAATATGTATAAAAGTGCAGCAGGGTTATATATTACATAGAGGGTTCACACACCCTAATTCATCACAGAGTAGCACAAAAGATAGCAGCGGAAATGTAAACATAAAGGATAAAACCAGTGGTGCCAATCCAGACCCACAAGGCAACCGACTGGGGTAGAGCTTAACTCCAACTACACATTATCCTCGCCACCCTCGGCGGGATAATAGTAGACCACACCAACATCGTCGTTATCCTCACCTGAAAATTATGCAGTGTGAGTACGAATGGTACTCAGCTAGACTTACACAATATTAACAGTACAAAGGAGTAATGCTGGTCTCTACATCAAGGAATATGGCTATGTTGATCTAGTTTTGCATGAAGCTAAGTTTATTGAGCAAAATAATACCTTGAAACTATAAGCATTTGCGAAAAGTAGCAATCTGAAATTTCATGACAGCAAGTAATATGTTCTGATAAAGAGGTGAAAATGAGCACAATCCCGTGCTCTAACATCAATAATGGGCCACCATTGCCCAAATAAATATGCTACACAAGCATACCATCTTTCATAACTAAAACCAAGTCATATTTAACACCAAAGCCTCTCATATACACCCATCCATCCATGACCATCCTAAGTCATGATATAACGACATACCCCAAGTTGGATGCTAACATAGACTGACTAACACATCAAGCGGTCGTCCTGTAACTGTGGACACAGCTATTTGAATAGTTCATACTCTGATCAGAGGTGTACAACTTTACCCACACAATGTGATAGAAGCCAAAAGGCTACCCTCTAGTTTGATCCGTACCCGTCGGTACCCACACTCTACACATTGAGTGCGGACTAGAGGTCAGAACAAAATCTTTCCCACGCTTAGCTCCAACCACCTAAACCACGTCTGGGCCCCCGACGACTTAGCCACATACACAGGTGACTAAGGCGGGCTCACCGTCGTGGGAGGCACCTCTGGCCAAAACCAGGCGCGCACGAGGCCCTCCAAAGGAAAAACCATCCTCACGACTGACGGACGGGCGTAGATGGCCACAGCCTCCCGTGCTACTAAGTGAAGCCGTCCCACTCCCGGCGTGTGGAAGTACGTAGGGTGCTTGAATAGACGTCAACATGTTCGGTCCTTAACAACCCAGACAGAGCTACATGCATCGGGGAAACACCATCCTGTCATCGCCCTGTCATCTGTCCAAGTCAAATATATTCTCAATTATAAATCAGAAGTTATTCTTTTCAGATTTTAACCCATCCATTTGTATCAAACTAGTTTTGAACCGATAGCTCCATCTATCGGATTTTTCTAAGTCTAGAAATAAGCATGGCTAAGCATTCGATAAAATGAAAGTATCCCAAAGTCCTTAACCAGGGGTGACAAGGTAAAAACATGGAATCAACAACCAAGGAATGGAAATGCATACAATTGAGCAATATTGACTTTACCCGTTTTCCCATTTTACATGGACCGAAGCATGCATATAGATATTGTTTTCGTAAACAAATTAATTTATTGAAGACATAGGTTCAATATGCTTAGATGCTTGCCTTGCTGCTGCACGAAGTCACACTCAACCTCAGGTTCTTGCTCCACGTACTCCGAATTGTCTGAATCTATCGATAAAAAGCGAATATGCAAATAAGAATCAATTAAATATGTCTATGCAACATGATCAATTAATTATGAGATAAATACAGTAGGTAGTTAACAATTTAAAGTGAATTTTAGTGAAAGAATCATTTCAAAATCTTGTACGGTTTATGAGTTACAAAAATAACAGGATAGGAAGGCTGAAAATGACAGTTCTGTTAATATTTTATTTTGACCTAAGATATTATAGTTTCTGGTATTTTCTATCAATATTTTATAAGTGGAACCATTGTTATATGGAAAAGGATGAGGTACTGGTTCCAACAAAGTTGGATTCATTCCATTTGGACTTATATTCTATTTATTATGGATTTTTGTATCTTCTAAGCATTAAACATTATTCTTATAAAGCAAATAAATTTAGTGCATAGATTATGTATAAAATGTGTTACAAGTCATCTTAGAGAAGTGAATGTCAGGTCATATGAGCATACTGAACTTTGGTGAAAATTACTTTGGGAAAAGAATGAATCTTTTATGCGCTTTAAAAATATATACATTACCCTTTTTCTATTTATATCCATTTAACTCTGGTATATGATTTACATATACAAAGTGTCATATTCATGTTACAGAAAAAGATCATGGTTTGGTGAGGCTACCGGACCTGGGTTCAATGTATTTTTTTTTCATTTAAGGTGAATTTACGAAGTTTATGCAAAATATACAATCATTATACAAATTTTAGAGGAGATCTCCCATACTATGTTGGTCATATTTTAATTTACAAAAATAAAATACATGTTTTTCTGAATCTAACAAAATTTGGTTCACTCAAAAAGGAGTTAAAATGAAATAGTTATGGATTTTCAAAGTTTGACCATTTTTCTGTTGGAAAATAATTCAGTTCATCCTTTCTTTTCTTTTCTTATTTCTCCCCAGCCCAGGCCCACATGCCAGCGAGACAGAGCAGGGGAGGTGCAGGCAGAGTGGAGGCGGCGAGCTTCTCAGTGGTGGTGACGGCGAACGGCGGCTCGGCTCGGGTGGCGGCCAACAGAAGAATGACAGAGGAGACCAAGGCGAAGCTGTGGGTGGTGATCTCGTTGCTGACGGTGGCCAGAATTAGGCACAGCGGCGGCACAGGCGAAGAGGCTTTTCAGGACAACGAGGCAAATCACCCTACGGGCTTAAACTGGCCAAGCCAATGCATAGATGTGCGTCTACTAGGTGTCTGAGTCCTCACCGTGGGGTCTGAAGTAGTCGGCAGGGTCTGAGCAGCGGCAGCAATGTCGGAGACTGCTCGGCAGCGGTGAGATCCCTCAGTTCCACGGCAGTAGCTCGCTCCAGTCAGCCTGCAGTCGGGGTGAGGCGTCTGGCAGGTTAGAGACTCCACAGGGATGGTTCGTGTGCCAAGAATCAGAATGAGGCTTACCAGATAGAGTGAAATCGACGGTGGCGGTAGTTTGCCGGAGAGGGAGAAGATGACCTCGATCTCGAGCTTCAGTGCACCATCTCCCGATTCCTTCTGCCGGTTGTCTTCTAGAAGTGAGGCGATGACGCTGGCGAGCTAGCTCGGTCTGCGGTGTACCGGATCAGCTGGAACGGCGACAACGCCACGGCGACGGCACTGTAGGGCAGAGAGCAAGGTACAGCGACTTCGACCAGCGAACCTAGGGACGCTGAGTATGAAAATGGGATGGTTAATACTTGTAGATCACGTTCCTGGGGTCGAGAAAAGGATGGAGCTCACCGGAGCTAGCTCGGGCTCAATCGAACACTCTCGGCAGTGAGGAAGGTGAGTTTGCCACCGGTGATCCTTGGAGATTTTCTTGGTTTTCTCGGTGGGAACGTGGAGAGGAAGGGAGAGAGGTGCTGCTGGTGAAATTTGGGACGAAATGGCCGAGATTTCCCAGGGATATGCTGTCCAGGGTGCTCTGTATACTGAGGGAGGGAGAAGGAGATGCTGACACGTTTGACATGCAACTGCTGAGTTGCTTCGGTTCCACAATGTCCAGGGTGGGTCCCACATGTAAGACAACATTGTTCTACACATTTTTGGCTAGGTTTGGTTCATGACTAGTGGGTCCTTGTAGTTAGTTCCTAGGGAGAAGAGAGAAGTGTGGGTAGAAATTTAGGTGAAACACACTGCCCCATGCTGTAGTGAGGCTTACAAGTGGGCTAGGGTCTTGTGGGTCCCACTGGGCAGTGGTAGTTTAGGGATAACAGAGAGGGCTGGGTAGAAGAGCTGGTGAACTCTGATTTTGAGGGGTTTTTCTGGATTTTTCTCTTCCTCTCACTTTAAAAAAAATCAAATTGAGTAAGTAAAACTGGTGTTAAAAATATGGTGATTTTTGTGTAGCTAGCCCAGACTACCTAGGTTCCATTTTTGAAAGTTTCACACAAAAATTCAAAATGGTTTGCTCACAGAAATTCAACAAAAAGGACCCAAACTGAAAATTGTTTGAATTTTTAAGGGGTCTAAACTAATGAATTAAATTCTGAAAAAATTATATTAATTCATGATAAATAATCTAGTATTTGAATAAATTATTTCCCACATATGTTTCTATGAGGTTTGTTTTACTTTTAGGAGTTGGTCTAATTTTACCGATTAGGTTTTAATTAAATCTATTTTGAGTTATATGACAAGATGATTCAAAAGTTTTAATTAGCGAACAAAGATGGTTTTAGGAAACTTAAATAGTTACCTCTACTAGATTGGGGATGTTACATATGGGCTTCATCGAGATCATCATCATCAAATCTAATGGATCTAACCATAGGAGTCGACGCCATCAACTTCAGCCCCGGACAAGCCATCAACTTCGGAAGCCTCGACTTCATCGCTAACAAATTCGGTGCCCTCACCTTGACTGACTCGGTTTCAACCCGATCAGCTAGGGATCAAGCCGACTAAGCACCAGTTGGCTTACTCAATGGCACAACAGTTTTCCACAATCTACTTCGGCGGTACCTGAGATCTACGAGTACTGGGACAACTCTCTTTCCTAGTGTTCGACTTGGATTCGGCTCTGAGCCAATTGGGATCGGACCTAGGGAAGATGAGATCATCAATTTCCCACTCGGATTCGATAACTAAAATCAATCCTCTAGAATTTGACTCGGATACGGCCTAGAGCCACTCGAGATCGGGTCCAGGGATGTTGGGATCATCATCACACCACTAAATTACTCCGAGTCCGACTCCCAGTCGGACGGCAGCTCTAGAAAGTTTTCTCCACCACATTAGGTCTTTATGGCGTCAAAGGGGTCAAATCCAACACAAGATGCACGCCAACTGCGTGAGCAATAGGAGGAAGAAAACTAACGTCTACAGGACAAGCACGACACTCCGCAACCGCAACCTACGCAAGACCGGCCGAGTAGCGCAACAAGAAATCCTCCAAACTAGGGTGGACAACCATGACGTCTTTGTTATACCCTAGCAGAACGTCATGGCCGCAACCATGCTCTTGGACACCATATAGCTGGGGCCTGATCATCAAGCAACTCCAACCATTGCTAAGATTAAGGCCATGATAACAGCTGCAGCATGTCAGCAATGCCAGCAATCCAGAGAAACACTCATCCCATCTAACCAGACGACTTCAGATGCTACGACTTCATCAACCGCGGCACAACGCCGGGCGACGGGCTCTGATCAGTGCCACTCGGAGTCCAACCGTGCATCACACGGTCATCACAATGATGATCGACGGTGGTATCATCAAAACGAGCACCGGGATAACCAAGACGCTCGAGAACGACTACAACGAGATCTCCGCCATGACATCAACACTCGGTGCTAAGAACGTGAGGAAGAAGAACGCCACTGACTAGAAGACGAACACAAAAAATTCGGACTCCATAATGAGCATTTTCACTACTGCAATTGGAGCCAAAACACCCACTCGGATGACGGAGTTCTAGCCTTCACACGCAAGCTACAACAAGTTGACTAGCCATCCGGTTTCAAGCAGACTGGTATAGAGAAGTACAACACCAATACCAATCCAGAATCTTGGCTAACAGTATACACCTTGGTGATCCGAGCAGCTAGAGGCGACCATAAGTGTGGAGGTCATGGGCTCCGGGTACCTCATAGAAAGCAATGCGGCAACTCGGGTAGAGGATGGGCCTATTTCTGTAATTAGGGATACAATAGGACTCGGTACATATTACCTTGTATGACAGGGAAGGGGATATGGTCCTAGCCGGGTACGTTGTGTTCTTAAAAGGAAATCCCTTCGTCGAGTCCAACTGGGATTCCTACCTTATAACCTTGCCTCTTCAGTATATAAGGAGAGGCAAGGAGCCCCTTGGGGTAGAAGACACAAGAGAGATTGATGAGGACATCATATCTTTAGATACACACTTACAACCTCTTCATGATGAACAAGATGTGCAACCGATCCAAGGATCAATTACTCGCGCACGTGGCCGTCAACTTAATTGCTAGGTGAATGTATTCCTAAGCTTACATGAGAATATTTCTATGAATGGCATGCTATCTAATTCTTGTGATGATTTTATTGTTCTTAGGAACCTGGGAGAAGACCATGGAGAATAGCTCAAGACACCACATATTGAAGTGGAGATAACAAGTGCAAGTAAACTCCTATTCTCGAGACTGATTCAGTTTCGGGCTGGGAGACAGCATCAATTTCAAACGGCCATAACTTTTGATCCAGAAGGAGTTAAGGGCCTACAAGTACTTGTTGGAAAGCTTATGAAGTCTACTTTCAGATGGTTTTGGTTTCATGTCAAAATTCCTCCTAAGCTGTTCGGAATCATCAAAACAAGACATGTACCTCTTCCAGTCCGAGTCTGTTTTGGGCTTTGGGCCTTGTAATTGTGTCGTGGGCTAAACCCATGAGGAGTGTGCCCCTCACAGGGCAAACCCTCATCCTAGGACGTCCTAACTCGTATATATTCCGTAGCTGCCATTGTTTAAGTCGGGTTTTGCTTAGATTAATCTGTCTGTGAACAGTTTCGCCGTTTATCGATTTGTGAGACCCCAACATTGAGAGTATAATCATTCATCTGCAAGTGAGTTGCAATCTTTCTTGTTCTTGCTTGTGTTCTTCGATTCGCATGCAGGGATTAGCCTTCGTGGCAAGGTCAACCGGGCAGCGCACAGTTGATAACGAGAGGAGACGTGGTGCAGCGATTGCAGGGTTCGGGTCTTGGTGATCAGAAGCAGGATCGTGAGTGTCAATTCTCCACCAAATCGAGAGTTATCCTTACCTAACATAAGATTGGGCACCCCGTTGCCATCAGAGATTGATAGATCAACATGCAATCTCACCAGAGAAACCTCAAAGGCAATACACAATAGCTAGAAGTAGGGTATTATCTCACATTGAGGGCTTGAACTAGGGTAAATCGTTTCGTGTTCCTTTGCAATCCATCAAGTTTAGGTCTCACAAGTAGCGCCATTTAATTAATGCCGATACAAAGTGTCGACAGTTGGCGTGCTAGGTAGGGGGCTTCGTCGAGGTCATCTTCATCAAGCTTGATGCATCCAAACACCGGAGTCAACGGCGTCAAGTTCTTCCCCAGGCAAACAATCAGCTTTGGGAGCCTCGACTTCATCGCTGACAAACTCGGCGACCTCACCCTGACCGACTTGGATTCAACCCAATCGGCCAGGAGCCAGGCCGACTTTGTGCTGGTCGGCTTACTCGACGCTACAGGCATCTTCGGCAACCTACTGCAGCAATTCCCAAGATCTATGAGCCCAGGGACAACTCTTTTTCCCAATGTTCGAGTCGGGCTCGGCCCTAAGCCGACCGAGATCGGGCTAGGGGAAGAGTAGATCATCAATCTCCAGTTCGTACTCAACAATGCTGCGGACATCTTCAATCTAAGTCAGGTGCGGCAGACCAATACCCTGGAATTCGACACGGACACAGCACAGAGCCACTCCAGATCAGATCTAGGGAGGTTGGAGTTGTAATAACCCCCCTAAACTTCTTCGAGTCTGACTCACAGTCGGACCGCAGCCCAAGAAGCTTCTCTCCGCCATGAGAAGTGTTCAAGGGATCAACCCCTGGGCAAGACGCGCACCGACTACGCGACCGGCAAGAGGAGGAAGCTCGCCGACTACGTGAGCAACAGGAGGAGGACACACGACGCCTGTAGGCCGAGTGCGATGCCCATAACGACAACTTGCGCAAGGCTGGGCAGACTGCTCAACAAGAGATCCTCCAAACCCAAGTAGGCTACCATGATGTCTTCGTGACCCCCAACAGTAGAATGTCGTGGCCGCTGCCACTCTACTGGATCAAGGCTACCCATCTATTACAAGGATCAAAGCTATGATCACTGCTGCAGCATGTCAACAACGATAGCTGTCTGGAGACACTCATACCGTCAAACAAGATAGCCTCAGATGTAGCGACCTTGTCTGCCTCAGCATGACGCCGGGCAGTGGCTCAAGTCAGCACCACTCAGAGTCCCACCATACGTCCCTCGGTAACCTCAACAACGACTAGTGGCGTGATCACCGGCAGGAGCGACAGGACGACCGGGATGTCTAGGGACGACATCGGCGGGATCTCCATCACGACATCAACGCCTGGCGCCGAGAACGCGAGGAGGATGAATGCCGCCAACTCGAAGATGAACATGAGCGCTTCGGCCTCCACCTCGAGCGGTTTCATCACCACAATCAGAGTCAGAGCCCTCACCTAGATGAAGGTGTTCGGGCATTCACCCATGAGCTACAACAAGTTAACTGGCCATCTAGCTTCAAGCCAATTGGCATAGAAAAATACGAAGGCAAGACCAACCTGGAGTCTTGCCTAACCGTGTACACCTTGGCAATACCCGCGGTTGGAGGCGATCACAAGGCCATGGCTAACTACCTGCCAGTTGCCCTAGCCAACTCATCAAGAACGTGGCTGACGGGGCTTCCCAAGTAGTCAATTGGCTCCTAGGAGGCACTCCGCGAGCGGTTCATCGCAAACTTCCAAGGGACCTACGAAAGGCCATCCTACAAGTACGATCTGTACCAATGCCACCAAAGAAAAAAACGAGTCCCTCCATGGCTTCATCAAGCGGTTTTTCGAGAAGAGGAACTCAATACCAAAGATCAAGAATGAGGTTGTCATTGCTGCTTTCCACAAGGGAGTAAAGGCACCCCGTTCATCACCAAGTTCACTTTGTGGAGGCCATGGGCCCTGGGTACCTCATGACAAGCATATGGGCCACTCGGATAGAGGATGGGCCTAGCCTTGTAATTAGAGATATGATAACCCTCAGCAGACTTTGCCTTATACGGTAAGGAAAATACAGTCCTAGTTAGGTACGTTATATCTCTAAGAGGATATCCTTTGGCTGTAGTTCGGCTGGGACTCCTACCTTGTAACCTTGTCCCCCAGTATATAAGGGGAGGCAGGGCACCCCCTGAGGGCATATAGAGATTCATCAGAATCATACATCCTCAAAGGAATACACCACAACTGGACGTAGGGTATTACCTCACATCGAGGGCCTGAACCAGTATAAACCCCCCATGTTCCTTTGCAGTCCACCAAGTTTTGATCCGACGAGTAGCCCTATATTCATATTGCCGGTGTAAAACATCAACAATTGGTGCGCCAGGTAGGGGCTTCGGTGAGATCAACCTCAAGCTCGATGGATTCAACATCTGGATTCGATGGCAGTGGATTCTCCCCTAGAGACATGATTACATTCAGAAGCCTCGACTTCGTCGCCGACCAGCTCGACAACCTCACCTTGGCCGACTCAGACCAGATCTGATCGGCCGAGGAACCGGCCGACTCTGCGCCAGTTGGCCTACACGACACTGCAGCAACCTTCGTCGATTTGCTATGGCAATCTTCTACTTCACCGGGTCTCGAGACAACTCTCTCCTTCGGCGTTCGGCTCGGACTCGGCCTTGAGCCAGCCCAGGTCAGACTAGGAAGGGGAGAGGTCGTCAATCCCCCATGTAGGCTCGGTGACGCCACGGACATCTACAATCTACATCCCACGTGGTAGACCCGATCCTCTACGGTTCAGTTCGGACACGGCTCAGAGCCGCTCCAGATTGGGTCTAGGGAGGTCGGAGTCATCATCACCCCGATGAACTACTCGGATTCTGACTCCAAGTCGGACAACAGTTCGAACACTAGTTCGGACACTAGTTTGGCAAGCTTCCTTCTACCCCGAGAAATCTTCATGGCTTCAACCCCTCTGCCGGAGGTGCACCGAGTACAATAGGAGCAAGAAGAGGAGGCCCGCCGACTACGGCAATAGGAGGAGGCCAAACGCGAGGCTCGCAATGACGAGCTACGTAGGGCTGGGCGAACCACTCAGCAACAAATCCTCCAGACTAGAGTCGGCGACCATGACGTCTTCGTCACGCCACAACAGAACATCGATGTTTTACACCGGCAATTTAACTATAGGGCTACTCGGCAAGGGGAAACTCGGTAGATTGCAAAGGAACACAGAGAGATTTTATACTGGTTCAGGCCCTCGATGTGAGGTAATACCCTACGTCCAGTTGGGGTGTATTCCCTTGAGGATTATGGTGGTGGTTACGATGAACTTTTGATCATCTGCCCTCAGGGGGCGCCCTACCTCCCCTTATTTACTGGGGGACAGGGATACAAGGTAGGAATCCTAGCCGGATACGGTCAAGGGATTTTCTTCTTAGAGATACATCTTACCCGGCTAGGACTGTATATTCCTTTTTATACAAGGTAAAGTCGCCGGGTGCTACTATATCTCCAACTACAAGACTCGGCCCATCCTCTATCCGAGTGGCCCAAATGCTTGTGATGAGGTACCCGAGGCCCATGGCCTCCACAGTAGCCCTTGAGATCTTCATAGTTGAGTCATAGCTGATGCCGAGTGCTCATCCTCCACGGTGAAGATTACTCGAGTGCTTTGCTTCCCGAGTACTCTCTGTCTGAGTATGTCTTCTTACCAAATCCTACTTCATGTCAGCTAGCAGCGAGGCTATGAAGGGCTTCATGTAGATGTATGAATAGTGTACGCAGAATAGGCGCACCTATTAGGTGTAGCCCCCGGACTTTGTGCTTAATTGTGAAGACAATTAAACATAAAGTCAAAGATCTTTAACCTGGAAGTCTTTCCCGTGTAGTATAATACTGGTATATGAGACTCTTCGGTATCATGTCAACCGGAATATGATTTATAGTCGTGCCGACTAGGATGCCACTCGTATATAGGACTCTTCAGCTTCATGTCAGCCGGAAAGGGGTTTTATAGTATTTCCCGAGTGGCGTCCCACTCGGAAGTTAGACTCCTCAGCATCATGTCAGCTAGAATGATGTTGCTCATGGCAACTGTTGGCCAAGCATGTAGGCCGAGTATCACTTTATGAAAATTAGTCCATTGCGTGGTCAGGTGTACTCGAGAAAGATACCTGCATCCCTAATTTTAATGAAGACCAGCTCGTGATCCTTATAAGGATATATCCTCGATACCTAGTGGATAAGACAGATACCCAAACATATTTGTTTAGCTATTAGGCCCTCATGAAGCATATCTGTTTACCTCATTAGTTCCCGTTAGTAGCATCAGCGCTGCGATTTTAACTCACCTGCGAGCAGCCCATATTGAGCATGCTACTGTAGAAATTCATATCTTGGTGGCCCAGCACCGACTGTGTAGGCCCAAGCCCATTTAGTCAGCACAGGCACTATAAAGGCCGGGGGAGAGAGAAAAGATTCCTCTATCTTCCCCAAGCGACCAATCATTTCATCTTCCCAGCTCCGCCGCCAAAATTTCGCCTTCCCGCCTCCGCTAGGGTTCGCCATTGTTTGCTCATCCCCAACAAAGCTCGAGTGATTCCGCCTTCCCTTGCCTATTCCAAGCCCCCGACCGCATTTCCCCCAAATTTCCTGTCCCCTCGACCATGCTGAAGGTTCCAGATTTCGCCGGGGCATCGGACGAGGGGTGGCTGACCTCGGATTGCAGCCGGTCGAAGCTGGAAAAGCTAGAGAAGTCACTGCAGCTGCAAAGCCATGATATCATCCGCTGACGCCCGGCTGAGGGTGAGTCGGTTCCAAATCCCCAAGCCGGCGAAACTGTTGTTTTTGCTTCTTTCTTTGACCAGGGTTTGTTTCTTCCATCCTCTGCATTCCTCCGCCATCTTCTTAGTTTCTATGGATTGGAGTTGGTGAATCTGAATCCCAACTCAATCCTGCAAATCTCTATCTTTGTGACTCTTTGCGAGAGCTATCTGGGTGTAGAGCCCCATTTTAATTTCTTCAGGCACTTGTTCCACATTAAGCCCCAACCCTCTAAGAATAGGGTCTAGGTGATTGGGGGGCTGGTCTTCAGTTGAGGAGTGAGATGAAGAAAATATATATCGATCTTCCTTTGAAATCCTCCTTGAAAGGTTGGCATAAGGAGTGGTTTTATTGTTCTGATTTGGAACCCTCCCTGCCCCCATTCGCCGGAAAGCCCCCGGCGGTCTCGCCCAATTGGTCATCGGATCCAACCTCCGAGGAGATGGGCCAGGTGCATCAGTTGCTGGCAAGGTTGGAGAAATTCAAGTCAGCCGGCCTAACCGGCCCCTGGGTTGCGAAACGTTTCCTGACCCAACGCATCCAACTGCTGAAGCTGAGGAGCGCGTTCTACTGGGATTACCAAGGGAAAAATGACCCTGACCGAGAGAGCAAAGAAGTGGCCGACGAGCAAAAAGTGACCAAAACATTGTTCAGTTATTTCTCCAATGGGGTGTTTGAGACCGAGGACAAAGATCGCTCCATCGCGGTGTATAACCGAAACCGGCCTCGTCTCGTGGTAACCTCTGCTCTTTTTCTATGATGAATGTTTGTAGACATGTATCCATAATTGCCCTGCATTGTGTGATGTGTACTGTTGAATCATTTGCAGTGGTGTGAGGAGTTTGACGATGACTCCCATCCGTTGTCGGCCACAAAGTCCAAGAAGAGGCCGAGAAGTCCTTCTACTGCCCAGCCCGACTCCGAGAGAGCCGGGAAGAAACCCATTGTAGATCGGGGCAAGGGGAAGGTTATGAAGCCGAGTGCCGGAGCCGGGGGTTTAAAGATAAAAGATCTTGTCGGCACAACACCCAGGCCATCAAGTCCTAGACTAGGACTGGCGTGGTCAGGCTCAACAACATCGAGCCCAACCCAAGTGCGGCCGAGTACCAGGTCAACCCCAGCACCGTCGAGTACACAATCATCCCAGCCGACCACACCGCGAACGGGGCCAACCAGGAAAAAGATGCCGCCACCGACTGCCGCGCCCTCAGGCCTGACCACTAGCAGCCCTCCAGCGCCGCCCTCTGGATCTCCCGGACAAAAGCTCAAGTTCTCCAAGAGGTAGGCCATTCTGGGTCTTCTGAAAACCATGTTCTGCATTGTAGCGCCTTGATGCTTGACTTGTTATGCAGGAAGCGGGTTGACATTAATCTCAAGGAAGTCACGCCGACCGCCCCTGCTATCGACCCTGTCCCAGCCGATCCAGAGCCAGCGAGCACGCCTGCTGAGCCGGCGGCGGCCTCGGTTGCAGAGACTGAGACCGCCCCGACTGCAGGGCTACCAACCCCGACCGGCCAAGGGGCGGTTCCCGACTGACCGGCTACCAGCTCCTGAGCCAGCGCCCGTCGTCAAAGCCGTCGCTGCGGCTCCTGAGCTAGCGCCTGATGTTGAAGCCGCCTCTACAGCTCCTGAGCCTGCCCCCGAGGCCTCAGAGGTTGCCGAGTTGGGAGCCAGGAGTCTGTCGCCATCCTGGTCATTGTCGTCGTCATCGGTGCTGCCCCTTCCTTCAGACAGACCTGACCTCCCTAGGATCGAGGCCCCTCCGCGCAGGTTTCCGAGGACGTTCCAGTGGACGGTGCCCGACGGAACTGCACATACCTACAAGGTCGATGAGGTGGCAGCAGAAAGGGAACGTGAAGCCCTGCTTCGTGCCACGCTCACCGCGTCCGAGGGGATTCGGGTATGGTTTCCGTCGTACTAGAATTCTGGTAATATTTCTTGACGCTTGATTCTGCTTTAACTTGTTACTCCCCGAGCAGAAAGTTGTTGATCGCTCGGAGAAAATGCATGAGGTGCTAAACCGAATCGCCCCCCAACTTCAAGAATTGGACCAACTTCGGGCCTTGAAGGTCGAAGTGGAAGGGCGTAGCCAGGCGAGGGAATCTTGGCTGAGGGAGGGCGTCACCAAGCTCAGGGCTGAGAATTGGGACCAAGCCAGGAAGATAAGAGGTGAGCCTCCAGAACACTTCTTCCTGACCAAATCCTTAATATATTTCTCCAGCTGTGTTATTTCCCGACTGCCCAGTTGTGCCTTGACTGCTACGTCGGGTTCTTGACCAATCTGTCGTGCAGCCCTCGAAGACGAGTTGAAGACTCGAACAGAGGGAGAGGAACAACTGAAGGAGGCTGAGAGAGCCAGGGCTGAACTTGAAAAAGATAAGGCCAACTTGACAACAGCCAATACCGAGCTTGAGCGAGAGAAGGCCGAGTTGAAGGAGGCCAACGCCAAGCTCGAGAAGGAAAAAAACGAACTGGAGAGGACTGTAGCCAGATGGGAGGCCGACTATAATAGTAAGTCTCCCTTCTGACAATGATCTTAACCAATCCGTTAGTTACTCCATCTGCAGTTTTACCTAACAAGTTTACTTGTTGGTGAACCCGGGTAGCTGCCAGAGCCAATTCCCAAGCCCAATTTAAGGCCTACGCAGAGGAGATAAGGGTCATCAAGGAGTCATGGGAGGCCCTCTTGGGATCCGTGAGAGGGTTCCTTGACATCATGGATCCTCGCCCCGTGGGAACCAGCTGCAGCTCGATCCCCCAATTGGAGGCGCGCCTTGAGGATGCACCAAGTGCCCTGAAGAGGTACTCGGATGAGCATGTCATTATCGGAGTAGCCCGAACCCTGGCAATGACCAAGTCCATCTACCCGAGGGCAGATGTTGAAGCCATCGGGGAAGGGTTTGCCGAGGCGACAACTCCTGGGAGGCACTGGAGCTGATAGCCCAGGCGAGGCCGACTGCGGAGATTATCACTCAAGACCTAGATCTGTAAAGACAATACATCATGCAGTCGGTGTATACTGTATTTTTGTAAGGACACGTGTAGATATATGTGCGATGCTGCCAAGCTTTAGACTATTACTTAGTTGTCATTAGCTTTACTCAACCATATAGCCTACACCGAGTTGATCGATAGGGACTTAATAAAAACGTCCACCGTAGAAAGCTGTACTCGGGTAGACATAGGAATAGTCATAGTAAAACTTCATAGCTTAAGTAAAATAGGCTCGTATATTATTGACAAAGCACATATAATACATGTAGCCCCCGACTCACTACTCGGTTGAAGCAAACGGCGTAGTGAGGGCCAAGAGATTGGGATTGTTTGAAGTTCTTGGGCTAGAAGATTGGTTTGTCTTGCGTAGAACTGCAACCCTCGCATGTGCGAACAATGTCTTTGGCGTCTGTACTGCTGTTGGCTAGAAAAATTCCTACCGGTAAGCCTTTCCGACTAACATCCTGGATGCGGCGTGGTTGCCACATATGCTCGAGTGGATCGAGTGCAGGATCTGCTTGCCCTCCTTGGTGGTGATGCAGCGCATGAGGACCCTAGATGCACTTTTTCGGTACAGGTCTTCTCTGACGACTAAGAAACTCTTGCTTCGACGTTTGATTCGTTCAGCTTCACTGCAATCTTATGGGAGTTCATCATCCAGGAGGAATTTGAGAATAGGAGTCCGCCAATCTTGACATATGTGCAGCGCCTCGTCTGTTGCCAGGGTAGGTTGGCCTCCTGACTGCTCTGGTGCCGGTTTCTTCTTGACGATGGCTCCATGAGTTGCTCGACAAAGATCCCTGTTGGGACCGCTTCTCGCTTGGATCCCAAATTTGCCAATTCATCTGCAGCATCGTTGTATTGCCGTAAGACGTGTGTTATCTCTAGCCCGTCGAACTTGTTCTCTAACTTGCGGACCTCCTGACAGTATGCCGCCATGATGTCATCAAGACATGTCCAGTCCTTCATGACTTGGTTCACCACGAGTTGAGAATCCCAACGCACAACCAGTCGATGTATGCCGAGTGATATAGCAATGCGGAACCCATGGATAAGTGCCTCGTATTCGGCGACGTTGTGAGAAGCTAGGAAGTGGATCTGTAAAACATACTTGAGTTTTTCGCCGGTGGACGATGTCAGTATGACGCCAGCCCCGGCGCCGCCGATCCGTAGAGAACCGTCGAAGTACATTGTCCAATACTCTAGCTTCGCTGTTGATGTAGGCATTTGAACTTCTGTCCACTCGGCCACGAAGTCAGCTAGAGCTTGTGATTTGATAGTTGTCCGTGGCTAAAAGGTGATGTCGAACGCCATCAACTCGAGCGCCCATTTAGCAATTCGGCCGGTGGCCTTGCGGTTATGTAGGACGTCCCGAGTGGAAACGATGTAACCACCGTGACTTGATGTGCTTGAAAATAGTGCACCAGCTTTCGGACAGTGATGAGTAGGCCATAAAGCAGCTTCTGGGCCTACGGATATCTCATCTTCGAGTCGGCAAGGACTTCGCTGACAAAGTAGACTAGCCTTTGGATTTTCTAGATATGACCCTGTTTGGATCGTTCAACCACAAGCACTATGTAGACTACCTGAGTAGTTGCCGCTAGATATAACATTAGCGGTTCTTGGGGCATGGGTGACGCCAACACGGGGGGTGATGTGAGAAATTTCTTGAGGTCTTCGAAGGCTTACTAGGCTTTAGGAGTCCACTAGAAGTTGTCCACTTTCTTCAATAACTTGAACAAGGGCATGCCCCGTTCGCCCAGTCAGGAAATAAACCGGCTGACTGCTGCCATGTAGCTTATCAGCTTCTGGACATCCTTCTAGTTAGTCGGGGGTGCCATGTTCTTGATTGTGTTGACTTTCTCTGGGTTGGCCTCGATGCCGCGATGCGAGATGATGAAGCCGAGTAACTTACCGGATGGCACACTGAAGGCACACTTTTCTGGGTTCAACTTCATCTTGAATCTTCGAAGATTTTGGAAGGTTTCTTCCAGGTCAGTGATGAGGTCTTCTTTGGACTTGGTCTTGATCACCACGTCGTCAACGTAGGCCTCCACGTTTCGCCCGATCTAAGTGTGTAGACACCGCTGAACTACGCGTTGATATGTTGCTCCAGCATTTTTCAGACCGAACGGCATAGTGCTATAGCAATACGATCCAAACGGCGTGATGAAAGATGTTTTTAAGCAGTCCTCCTCCTTCAAGCTGATTTGGTGGTATCCCGAGTAGCGATAGAGAAAACTGAGAAGGTCGCACCCTACAGTTGAATCTACCACTTGGTCTATTCTTGGTAAACCAAATGGATCTTTGGGGCACGCCTTGTTGAGATCGGTGTAGTCAACGCACATGCGCCATCTACCATTTTTCTTCCAGACCAAAACTGGGTTTGCCAGCCAATCCGGGTGATTGACATCTTTGATGAACCCGGCTGTGAGAGGCTTGGTTATCTCCTCCTAAATAGCATCTTTACGGTCTTGAGCGAAGCGCCACAGCCGTTGCTTAACTGGCTTGGCGTCTGTCTTCACGTTGAGGGCGTGCTCGATCACCTCCCTTGGTACGCCCGGCATGTTAGACGGTTTCCACGCGAAGATATCCTTGTTAGCTTGGAGGAAGGTGACGAGCGCATCTTCCTATTTGGGATTGAGTCCGGTCCCGACTAGAGAAGTCTTGGAGGGGTCGGAAGGGTCCTGGGTGATCTTCTTTGTGTTCGAGTCCGCTGAAATTCCCAACTTCGCTGCTTTTTTGGCCGGAACTCGGTCTTCCTCGGCTTTTGTTGTGACGGCTTGCCGAATGCTGATGCGCCCGACTGCCGCCTTCTGTGATTGAGCCAATTCACAACTCTCCTTGTCGCAGGTGAAGGCTTGCTTAACGTTGCTGTGAAGGGAGAACTCCTGCTAGCCCTGGCATCATGAGCACCATGTATGTATAGTGCGGTATCGCCATGAACCTAGCGAGCGCCAGTCGTCCGAGTATAGCGTGGCACGTAGTCTCGAAGTCGGCGACCTCAAAGCAGATGTTTTCCGTGCAGAAGTTATCCCACGTGCCGAAGGTGACTGGCAAGGTGATATGCCCGAGTGGTGTTGAAGAGAGGCCGGGAATTATCCCGTGGAAGGGCACCGTACTTGGCCACAGTTCTGAACGAGGAATCTTCATCTCATCCAGAGTCTTGGTGAATAGGATGTTGAGCGCGCTGCCTCCGTCTATGAGCACCTTCTTCAACTTGATGTTCTTGACGACCGGGTCCAGGACGAGTGGGTAGCGTTCCGGGTGCGAAACCCAATCTGGATGATCAGCGCGGGTGAACGTGATGGACGTCTCTGACCAACGCAAATATTGGGGGGCATCTATTGTAGAGATTGTGTTGATGTTGCGTGTTGTTAGCTTCTGCTTGTGCTTATACTCATACGTAGACGGCCCTCCGAAGATGTGGTTGAGTTTGGCCTGTGGATCTTGAAAATCATCAGCCAGGTCTTGATCTAGCTTGTCGTTGCTCTTGTCGGAGCCAGATGTTGAAGCCTGCTCGGAGGCAAACTTCTTGAGCATGAAGCAGTCTTTAGCCGCGTGCTTGCCCTTAGGGTGAAAGGGGCAAGGCCCGTTCATGACTTTCTGGTAGTCGTTGTTCCGTTGGGGCCACGACCGAGTTCGCTCCATGTTGGCCACCTCGTTGTCCGACTTTCGCTTGTGGCTGCCGGACTTGTTTTGTGATGGCTCGTTGTCGGCTTTCGCCTTTTGTCGGGACTCCTTCTTCTTGTCGAGGGCCTCGACGACCGCTTCAGCCGAGTTGGCGTATTTGTTCGCCATGTCAAAGAGAGCCCGGACGGAGGATGGTGGCTTCCGAGTGAACTTCACGATGAACAGGGCGTCCTTTACTCCCTTGCGGAAGGCGGCGAAGATGGCCTCGTCCTTGATCATTGGTATTTTATTGCGCTTCTCGGAGAACCTCTTGATAAAGTCACGTAGAGACTCGTTCTTCTTCTGGTGCAATTGATATAAATCATGCTCGGAAGACGGCCTCTCATAGGTCCCTTGAAAGTTAGCGATGAACCGCTCCCTAAGTTCTCCTGAGGTACCGATCGACCGCCTCGCAAGCCCTATTAGCCATGTCCTTGCCGAGTCGGCTGGTGCGACTAGGAGGTAGTTAGCCATGGCTTTATGGTCACCTCCGGTAGCTCAAATTGCCAGGGTGTATACGACGAGCTAGGACTCGGGGTTTGTCTTGCCGTCGTATTTCTCGATTCCCGTAGGCTTGAAGCCCGATGGCCAGTCGATGTCCTGGAGCTCGTGAGTGAAAGCTAGAACGCCTTCATCTTCGTGAGGGCTTCGGCTCCTGTTACGGCGGTTATACCGCTCGTGGTTGAGGCCGATGTGCTCGTAATCGTCCTCCTGTCGGCGATGCTTGTCTTCTTCGTGTTCATAGCGCCGAGCATTGATGGTGTGGTGGAGATCGCGTTGTAGCCAGACTCGGAGATCTTGGTTAGGCCGGCGATCGTACTGGTGGCGCCACCGGTTGTTGTTTTGGTGTTGCCGAGTGACGTTTGGCGTGACTCTGCATGTTGCCGACTTGAGCTAGCTGCCCGGCGTCGTGCTGACGTAGATGAGCTTGCTGCCGGAGAACCCGACCGGTTGGTCGGTACAAGTGTGTTGCTCAACTGCTGTTGCTGCTGGCAGGCCACAACTGTAATCATCGCCTTGATCTTGGTGATAGTCGGGGTGGCTTGGTGATCAGGCCCGAGCTGGAGCGTGTCCAGCAAGGTTGCAATGGCCACGACGTTCTGTTGTGGCGTGATGAAGACGTCGTGGTCGCCGACTTTGGTCTGGAGAATCTGTTGCTAGGCGGCTCGCCCAGCCTTGCGTAGCCCGTCATTGCGAGCCTCGCGGTCAGCTTCCTCCTATTATCGTAGTCGGCGCGCCTCCTCCTGCTGCTCTTCTTGTAGTCCGCGTACGTCGGGTGGTGGTGTTGAAGTCATGAAGATCTCGCGGGGCAGGAGAAAACTCGCTAGACTGGAGTCCAAACTAGTGTTCGAACCGTTGTCCGACTTGGAGTCGGAATCTGAGTAGTTTATCGGAGTAAGAACGACTCTGACCTCCCTAGATTCGATCTGAAACGGCACTTGGCCATGTCCAAACTGAATCGCAGGAGATCCGGTCTGCCGCGTAAGATGTAGATCCATGGCGTCGCCGAATCTGCGTGGGAGATTGACGATCTCTCCCCTTCCTTGCCCAACCCGGGCTGGCTCAAGGCCTAGCGCAAGTTGAACGCCGAAGGAGAGAGTTGTCCCAAAGCTTGGCGAAGTTGAAGATTGTTGCACTAGATTGATGACAGATGGTGCAGCATCTTGTGAGCCGACTAGCACGGAGTCAGCTGGTTCCTCGGCCGGCTGGATCAGATCTGCTTCGGCCAAGGTGAGATTGCCGATCTGGTTGGCGATGAAGTCGAGGCTTCCGAAGTTTATTGTATCTCCAGGGGAGAACTTGTTGCCGTCGACTCCTGATGTGGGATCCATCGAGATTGATGGTGTAGATCTCGCCGAAGCCCCTACCTGGCACGCCAACTGTCGATGTTTTACACCGGCAATATAACTATAGGGCTACTCGGCAAGGGGAAACTCGGTGATTGCAAAGAAACACAGAGAGATTTTATACTAGTTCGGGCCCTCGATGTGAGGTAATAACACCCTACTCATCCACTTGAAGCCGATGCCACCCAAGTTGCCGATGCCCTACCTCATGTAGTCTCTATATATCCATACTTCGCTTTTATCTCTTCACTGATTCTTTCACCGATGTCAATTTGCAGTCCTTGGCCGATTTGTTCTCCTTTGACATCGGCAAGTACTTAGAGGCAGAAGAAGCAACAACCACTAGCGCAGCAACCAAACCATCCTTCCTAGCCGATGTGCGTGAGTACTTAACGAGTATCATCACTCGGTTGGAAAATCCGATCGACGCACTGGTGGAAGATTGCGGGCCGATCCGAGCAAGACTTGCAAATATTGAACATCATTTGCCCGAAGAACTCGTCGACGCACTAACTCCCGCGGCATACCTGGAATCTCACAGATTCAAACTCATCAAGCTTAGGTAGCGCATAGCCGATCGTGCTGACCAACAGAAGATTACCCAAGATATCCAAGCCGATCGGCTGCCAGCCCAAACAGAGAAGAAAAAGCTTGATGACATGGTAATTGCCCCTCAAGAGCTCCAATCCAAGTTGGACCAACTGAAGAAAAAGGAGGCCGACCTGCTGGTAGAACTTGAAAAAGTTCGTAAGGATCTTGAAACAACAGAATCCCAGCTTATCGGTCTGCCACAAGCTATACAAGACCAAGAGGCCAAGGTCGCAGCAACTGTGCGTCAAGTCGTTCATCGGCGCAAAAATTTGAAGATCATCTCGGGCTCCGATGAAGACGACATTCGTGCTATCAATGAGATTGACCAAATCTGCCTACGCGCGATCGAAACAATTCAGAACTTTTTGTAAAACTTTAATACTATTTATGTTGCTCCGGAACACGCCGATCATCTTTTGCTGTAACATCATCTAATCGACACTATTGCTTGTTTCAATTGTCCCTTAGTATTTTTTGTCTGTTTGATCTAAAGGCGATATCAATTAATATCGGCTATCTTTAGGCGATGCAAAAACATCGGCTTTCTGAACTGTTTTAGAAATCGGCCGCATCTAGCCGATTCAGGAGTTAATCCAAACGCTCGGATAGTACTTCTTGAGATATTTCCCATTAAGCGCTTTAGCAAACTCTGTCCCCCCAAGATCTTCTAGTATATAGGCATTACCAGGCACACAACGATTAATCCGATAGGGCCCTTCCCAATTAGGCGACCATTTTCCAAACTTATTATCTCTGGACCCGATCGGCAAAATCAATTTCCACACAAGATCTCCCTCAGCAAACGATTTATTCACCACTTTTCTGTTATAATGCCTAGCTGCCTTAGCTTTGTTTTCCTTGATCCTCTCCAACGCCCTTAACCGATTCTGAGCCAAATCTTCAAGTTCATCTGTCATTAAGTTATAATAATCATCGGCTGTCAATTGATTTTGCAAAGAAACTCTCCTAGAGCCGATGTTAGTTTCCTAAGGTAGAACCGCCTCGTGTCCGTACACCAACTGATAAGGTGGCACCCGAGTAGATCCATGACATGCCATCCGATAGGCCCACAATGAATCGGCTAATGTAGTATGCCATCGTTGTGGCTGCTCATCAATCTTCCGCTTGATCAACTTGATTAGACTCTTATTCGAAGCTTCCGCCTGTCCATTAGCCTGAGCATAATAAGGTGACGAATTTAATAACTTGATTGCCATACTGGCAGCAAACTGTTGAAACTCATCGGACACGAAAATAGATCCCTGATCAGTAGTTATCGTCTGAGGAATCCCAAACCGATAAATTATGTGCTCCTTTACAAACTCGATCGCTTCTTTGGACGTAACTTTCTTCAGAGGAATCGCTTCTACCCACTTTGTAAAATAATCTGTTGCTGCCAATATGAATTTATGTCCCTTACTCGATGGAGGATAAACCTGGCCAATCATGTCAATTCCCCATCCTCTGAACGGCCACGGTTTGATGATAGGATTCATAGCCGACGCTGGTGCCCGCTGTATATTTCCAAACTTCTGGCAATCTTGACATCCTTTATAGTACCTGAAGCAATCTTCCAGCATCGTCGGCCAAAAGTATCCAACCCTTCTCAGCAACCACTTCATCTTATGAGCCGATTGATGAGTCCCACAAACGCCCTCATGCACTTCGCACATAACTACTTTGGCTTCTTCCAAATTCAGGCATCTCAGCAGAACTCCTTCAAAAGTCCGATAATATAAGTCCCCATCAAGCAGCACATATTTAGTAGCTTTACACCGAAGCTTCCTGGAAACCGATTGCGACGAATTTTGTAGATAACCAATTATTTCCTGTCTCCAATCATCGGCTTTATCCTGAACATCATTATCGGCTATTTCAACCTCAACCTGTCTATTCAGCCGATAACCAGAAGCAATTTGCGCAAGATCATTGGCTTCTAAATTCTGCTCCCTAGGAATATGATCTATTGATACCATCTTGAAATCCTTCAACAAATCTATACACTCCTCATAATATGATCTCAAAACATCATCCCTGCACTCATATTCCCCATACAACTGCTTGATCACCAACAAAGAATCACCAACAATCTCTATGATATCGGCTCCGATCTCCTTTAAAAGTTGAAGTCCTTTTAATACCGCCTCGTATTTTGCTTGATTATTAGTCCGATAAGGTTTAATTGTAAAAGCAAACTCAAAACTTGCTCCCCGAGGTGATATAATGACCAAGCCGATACCAGATCCATGCTTGCAAACCGATCCATCAAAAAACAAAGTCCAAGGGATCGGCTCCACATAATCTTCGTGAACCCCCCTGTGTTGCACAATGAAATCGGCCACCGCCTGTCCTTTGATCGCTTTAGCCGATTCATACCTCAAGTCGAACTCTATCAAGGCAAAAACCCATTTACCAACTCGCCCTTTTAAAACAGGAGCCGACAACATGTATTTCACCACATCGGCCTTGCAAACCACTGTACACTCAGCCGATAGGATATAATGCCTCAACTTAGTGCATGAGAAATATAAACAAAGGCATAATTTTTCTACCGCAGGATATCTTGTTTCAGCATCCAAAAGCCTTCTGCTCAGATAGAATACGACTCGCTCCATGCCTTCAAACTCTTGAATTAAAACAGACCCGATGGATTTCTCATCGGCTGATAAGTATAACTTGAACGGCACTCCATTCTGCGGCGGAATTAGAATCGGTGGGGAACTCAAATAACTCTTAATTCCATCAAATGCCTTCTGCTGATCTGCCCCCCACACGAACTCTTGATCGGCTTTCAACTTCAACAACGGAGTAAAAGATTCAATCCTTCCTGATAAATTTCATATAAATCTCCTTACAAAATTAATCTTGCCGATCAATGACTGTAACTCTGTCTTGTTGCTTGGTGGCTCTGTAGTCTTAATGGCTCTGATGCTCCTTTGACTAACTTCAATTCCTCGCTCATGAACCATAAAACCCAAAAATTGCCCAGCCGACACACCAAAAGCGCATTTGTTGGGATTCATCCTTAGTCCGTATTTCTTGGCCCTTTCCAGCACTTTTCGCAAATCGGCTATATGGCTTTCCTCACTTTTAGACTTAACCACCACATCATCAATGTAAATTTCCACTAACAAGCCAATGAGATCATGAAATATAGAATTCATCGCCCTCTGATAAGTCGCACCGGCACTTTTTAACCCAAATGTCATTACTACCCACTCATATAAGCTGATAGCTCCAGGACATCGAAACGCAGTCTTATGTATATCTTCTTCAGCCATAAAAATCTGATTGTATCCTGCATTGCCGTCCATGAAGCTAATAATCTTGTGACCTGATGCTGCATCCACCAATAAATCTGCTATCAACATCGGGTACTCATCCTTGGGGGTAGCTTTGTTCAAATCCCGGAAATCGATACATATTCTCAACTTTCCATTCTTCTTTTCTACTGGGACGATATTAGAAACCCACTCAGCATATTGGCATGGCCTTATAAACTTGGCATCATATAACCTTGTGATTTCCGCTTTGATCGGCTCATATAACTCTGCCTTGAATCTCCTTGGAGCCTGTTTGAACAGCCGATATCCTGGTTTAATGGGTAGCCGGTGTTCAACAATCGATCGGCTTAATCCTGGCATCTCATGATACTCCCAAGCAAAACATTTCTAATACTCCTTCAATAGTGTTATCAATTCTTCTCGAAGTTCAGGACATAACTTTTTGCTTATGTACGTCGGCCTTGGCTTATCTCCTGGTCCTATGTCGATCTCCTCTAAATCATCGGCCGACGTAAACCCTTGTCCTAGTTTCCCTTCGAAATCTTCAATGGAGCCCATCAGAGTAACAACTCAGAGCCGACTTGCTGAATCGGCTGTATCCCTTGGCTGGTGACCTTAAGATAATTTCCTTCCCATGTTTTTCTAGACAAGCAATCAACACCATCGGCTTCCCAGACCGGCAAATCGGTCATTGCAATGTTGGTTGACCGATCTGCTAGGACTACCTTGACTTGATCTCCTTGCCACTGTATCAAACATTGATGCATTGTCGAGGGCACGCAACAGTTCGCGTGAATCCAATCCCTGCCAAGAAGCAGACTATATGACCCTTTTCCATCGATAATGAAAAACGTGGTAGGTAATGTCTTGTTTCCCACTGTCAACTCCACGTTTAACACGCCTTTCGCCTCTGATGAATTCCCACCGAAGTCTTTTAGCACTATATTCGTCTTGATCAAATCTTCGGCAGTTTTCCCCAACTTTTGAAATGTAACATAAGGCATTAGATTAACAGCTACTCCCCCATCAACTAGCATCTTCATCATCGGCTTCCCATTCACATAGCCCTTGATATATAATGGCTTTAAATGCCGATGCTCTGACTCTTTAGGTTCATCAAATATGGCCTGATCGGGTTGCAACGTTAGCTGAGCGAAAACTTCCTCATTGCCTTCCTCGTCCGATAAAAGTGCTTTATATTCCCGAGGCAAAAAGAAAACCATATTTACTGGAGCCGATGCATCTACTTCATCGTCCTTCCTCTTCACACGCCATACTCGTTTAGTTCTCTTGTGACGATGATCGGCTTCCTCCTGATCTTGTCTCTGATTCTTTGTGAATATTCCACTAGGACACCATTGAGGATTTTGGACTTGTTTTTCATGTAATTCCTCTTTATTTTCTTCAAAGAATTCTTCGTGGACAGGCCCTAATCGGCTATCTACCGATGCCTGTCTCCTGGGTGGCCGATCCTGCGAAAGGCTTCCCTGCTGATCCCACTGAAACCTCAGATTATCGCACTCAGGGCAATCTTCAATTGATGGCAATCTCATCCCTTGATCCCAGCAGAATCGGAAGAACGAACAATCCCAATGTGGATTATATCTTTCCCTGTCTAGCTCAATCCACTGCTCTTCGTACTTTGAGTATTTTTCTATCATGCCTGATGAAGTAATCCTTGACTTTCTATGATCCACATGCCTTCCTTCATCGGCTTGAGTCCTTGACGACGATCCTGCATAAACCATGTTCACGAGGAACGGGTGTCCGTCGATTTTCATCGGCTTTTTGTCTTCGAATTTGATCCTCCCTTGTTCAACAGCCGATTGAATTTGTTGCCAAAAAACTTTGCACTCGTTGGTGTGATGTGATATCGTATTGTGCCACTTGCAATATCTCTTCTTCTTTAGTTCTTCGGCTGATGGAATCACGTGATTTGGCGGAAGTTGTATCTATTTCTCTTGTAGTAGCAGGTCGAAGATTTTATCAGCTTTATTAATTTCGAAATCATACCGCTCCTCTTTGCCGATATCCTTGACCCACGGGCATGATACTAATTTTTTGTTCCTAGCCCACTCCGCCAATCCGACTTCAGTATCGGATCCCTCATCGTCTGAGTTCGATGAATAAACCTGTACCTGAGCAACCCTTCTCTGATATTTATCTTTTTTCGCCTCCTGAAATCGGCTTTCATGAGCCGATACCTTCTGTACCAGGTGCGCCAGGGACTCGAACTCCTGTGATGAAAACCTTTCTTTGATTGGCGCTAACAGTCCCTGGAAAGCCAGGTCGGCTAGATGTCCATCGCTCAGGTTCAGACTGTAACATCGGTTTCTAACGTCCTGAAATCGCTGAATATATTCCGGTACTGTTTCATCCGGTCGTTGCCTAACCGATGTTAGATCTGTCAGTCTCATCTCATGAATCCCAGCAAAGAAGTATTTGTGAAACTGTTTTTCTAGATCGGCCCATCCCCGAACTGAATTCGGTGGTAATGAGGAGAACCATGTAAAAGCCGATCCAGATAACGACAAGGGGAAAAACCTAACTCTCAGAGCCTCCTCAGCCGATGCCTCTCCGCACTGTGCCAGGAATCGGCTGACGTGTTCTACTGTAGATGTGCTGTCTTGCCCTGAGAACTTGGAAAAATCTGGAACCCTGTATCGGTGTGGCAACGGCACTCTGTCAAACCACTCGGGATATGGATGCCGATACATAAATGTTTGCTTCTTGGGCTTGATCCCAAATTGTTCCCTTACTATTTCTGCAACCCTTGTTGATAAATCCTCCTCCCTCGGGTTGTCCTGTTGATACTGTACAGGTGGAGTTTGTTGCCGATTCTGTCTAGGATACTCTCTCTGGTAACTACTTGGATCGGCAATGCCACCTGGATAATTCTGTTGATATCCCCATAATAAGCAGACCGATGGTATCCAGCAGGAATATCCTATTGCCCCCCAGCCTGGTTTTGCGTAAACAGGTTTTCCGGTATGTCTCTGTTTATCCCATAAGTAACCTGATTTGGCTCTGTCTTTGATGGGAGATAGACAGGACCTCGAGTAGGCTCTTGAAGAATTGACCCATCCACTGTTTTTTTGATGAGATTATGGAGCGTGTTCACTAGGATCCCGGACTGATTGATGAGTGCATGATGTACTGCTTCATTCACCATCTCCTGTAAGGGTTTTACTGGTGGACTTTCAGGTGGTGTGCGGCTCGATTCACCAAACAGAACTGGTTTTGGAAACTGCGTCTTCTAAATCGGTCCTTGTCTTGTCATGCTGAAGGATTCTAAGCACAGCTTCTGAAAATTGGCCATATTTTGCTCGACTTGCTGTTTTTGTTCTTCAGTTAAATCCTCCATGCTGACCGGAATCACGTTGTCTATTTTTATCTCTTTTCCGGCCATGTTGAAATTCCAATTGAGACTTTGTGTCCAAACTTCGCGTCCCACCAGGCGTGCCAAAAACGTGTTGACGCCGAAAACCGCCGGGGGCCGTTCGGCGCCTAGAGACACGCGAAGGCCTGGGAGATTTGCTTCACTCCAGTGCAGGTCCTAAAATCTTGAGGTTCGTAGGTGTGCCAGTCAATTTGACCCTGCAATTGACAAGGAGGGAAAATGTTAAATCAATGAGCCAATCGGCTGGAAGCCGATCTGGACTTGTCTCATCGGCCGATGGCCGATATGAACTATAGCACTTATACACCGACTGGAAGCCGATGATGGCATGAATAATAGATAATAATGATAAGCAAATATCAAACTAGCCGATCATCGAAGGGATGCTCGGAAATCGACTGTAAACTGATAAAATAAATAGACAAAAGGTGTAAATAAATGGATTGAATAAACTTTAGCTGATTGCAATTATAATTGCTAGTGCCGCCTCAAAGGTGCTGCCCGCACCCGTGCCCGGGCCCTTGCTCGGCCGCGCCCGGATCTTCGCCTGCTGTCCGTGCCCGTACCCGGGTCCTCGCCTGTACTCGCGTCCGGATCCTTACCTGCTGTTCGTGCCCGTGCCCGAGTCCTCGCCTGTGCTCGTGCTCGAGTACTTGCTTGCTGTTAGTGCCCGGGTACTCGCTTGTGCTCGCGCCCGGGTTAGCAGTGATTTTCTAAATGTTTGTGACAAATCGGCTGGATACAAAGATAACTTATCGGCTAAACACTCCGATAAAACATCGCATAAAACCCATCGGCTTATTAAGAGTACAGTTATTGTTATTAGTCTAGTAGATCAGACCCAACCATTGCAGCACAGACTGGTGACGATAACAAGACCTCGACAGGCCGATAGATCTAATGCAATCGTTATGAGCTATATGGTAACTTATCAGCTATACATTTTGATAAGACGCTTGCGCAAAAAATATCAACCTAGCAGGAATAACTTATCAGAGGCAGTTTAGTAGGTCGGACCTAACTGATGCAGCACAAACTATCGATAAGTTACACCCAGTAAGCCGATATGATCTGTGCACGCGTGATGTGATATACCTAATCGATCTATGAGATCAAACTAAACTGATGCAGCCATAGATGAAATAGATATATCGTGGTAAGCCGTCCACCGTAAACCGACTAGAATATCGGACTCAACCGAGGAAGTCCTAGCCGATGCGGTGTCCGAGGTGACGAGACTTACCCTCTCGCAGGAGGTCGAACTTAACCGATGCAGCCCGGCTCGAGAAGCAAGAACCCGTTGAAGGGGTGGCGATGCGCCGAAATTGTATTGATCTAATTGATGTAGATATATTACAAAGCACCCGGGCATACGTATTTATACCCTGAGTTGATCTGAGTCCTTAGTGGACACGGTACACGATTTCCTAATCACAAAAGGAAACACTAACAGGACCCGATCAGACACGAGATCAGGTTTCCTGAAGACAGACGCCAGCACTTGCCTAATTAATAGATACAATAATTAACTGCCATACTGTGGTCTTCACGGCTTCTTCCTGGATTCGGTCCCTTCTGGATCAACTTCCATTAGTTAACTGTAATTTTCTTCTTAACCGAATCTGATACAGAGCCATACCAAATTTTGGCGTTAACACCTACATCCAGTTGGGGGTGTATTCCCTTGAGGATTATGGTGGTGGTTATGATGAACTCTTGATCATCTGCCCTCAGGGGGCGCCCTGCCTCCCCTTATATACTGGGGGACAGGGGTACAAGGTAGGAATCCCAGCCGGATACGGTCAAGGGATTTCCTTCTTAGAGATACATCTTACCCGGCTAGGACTGTATATTCCTTTTTATACAAGATAAAGTCTGTCGGGTGCTACTATATCTCTAACTACAACACTCAGCCCATCCTCTATCCAAGTAGCCCATATACTTATGATGAGGTACCCAGGGCCCATGGCCTCCACAAGTTTGGACACCAATTTGGCAAGCTTCCTTCTACCCCGAGAAATCTTCATGGCTTCAACCCCTCCATCGGAGGTGCGCCGAGTACAACAGAAGAAGAGGAGGCCCACCGACTATGGCAACAGGAGGAGGCCGAACGCGAGGCTCACAACGACGAGCTACGCAGGGCTGGGCGAACCACTCAGCAACAAATCCTCCAGATTAGAGTCGGCGACCACGACATGTTCGTCACGCCACGACAGAACGTCGTGGCCGCTACAACCCTGCTGGACACGCTCCAGCTCGGGCCTGATCATCAGGCCACCCCGACTATAGCGAAGATCAAGGTGATGATTACAGCTACTGCATGTCAGCAACACCAGCAATCGGGCGACACCCTTGTACCGACCAACCGGTCGGGTTCTCCAGCGGCAGTCTCGTTTGCATCAGCTCAACACCGGGCGGCTGTCTCAAGTCAGCCACATGCGGAGTCACGGCAAACTTCTCTCGGTAACACCAACAACAACAATCGGCGGCGTCCCCAGAACGATCGCCAGTTCAACCAAGACCTCCGAGTCCGTCTGCAACATGATCTCCGTGAAGACATCAACGCTTGGCACCACCATCACGAAGACGACGAGCTCTGCCGACTAGAGGAGACTACGAGCGTTTCGGTCTCCACCACAAGCGGTTTAACTGCCGCGGTCAGAGCCGGAGCCCTCACGAAGATGAAGACGTACTAGCCTTCACCTAGGAGTTACAAGATGTTGACTAGCCGTCGGGCTTCAAGCCTACGGGGATCAAAAATACAACAGCAAAACTAACCCCGAGTCCTAGCTCACCGTATATACTCTGGCGATTCGAGCTGCCGGAGGTGACCACAAAGCCATGGCTAACTACCTCCCAGTCGCCTTGGCCGATTCAGTGAGGACATGGCTAACAGGGCTCCCGAGGCGACCAATCGGCTCCTGGGGGAACTCCGGGAACGCTTTATAGCTAACTTCCACGGGACTTACGAGCAGCCGTCTTCCGAGCACGATCTCTATCTGCTGCACCAGAGGAAGAATGAGTCTCTCCGTGAGTTCATCAAAAGGTTCTCCGAGAAGTGCAACTCGATCCCAATGATCAAGGACGAGGTCATCATCGCTGCTTTCTGCAAGGGAGTCAAGGACACCCCGTTCATCGCAAAATTCACTCCGAAGCCTCCAACCTCTGTCAGGGCTCTCTTCGATATGGCGAATAAGTACGCCAACTCGACCGAGGCGGTCACTGAGGCCCTCGACGAAAAGAAAGAGTCCCGGCAAAAGGACCAAAAGGCCAAAGCTAACAACGAGCCAGCACAGAACAAATCCGGCAGTTGCAAGCGGAAGTTGGAAAACGTGGTGGCCAACGTGGAGCGGACTCGGTCGCGACCCCCAAGGAACAACGAGTACTAGAAGGTGATGAACGGGCCTTGCCCCTTCCACCCCAAGGGCATGCACATGGCCAAGGACTGCTTCATGCTCAAGAAGTTTGCTTCCAAACAGGCTTCATCATCTGGCACCGACAAGGACAAGGACAAGCCAGGTTCGGGCCTGGCCGATGATTATCAAGATCCCCAGGCTGAGCTCAACCACATCTTCAGAGGACCGTCTGCGTATGAGTCCAAGAGAAAGCAGAAGCAAATAGCACACGATGTCAACACGGTCCCTATAGCAGACGCCCCCTAGTATTTGCACCGGTCAGAGATGTCCATCACATTCAACCGTGTAGATCACCTAGATCAGGTTTCACACCCAGGACACTATCCACGCGTCCTGGACCCGATCATCAAAAATATCAAGTTGAAGAAGGTTCTCATAGACGGAGGCAGCGCGCTCAATATCCTCTTCGCCAAGACTCTGGATGAGATGAAACTCCCTCGTTCAGAACTGCGGCCGAGTACGGCGCCCTTCCACAGGATAATTCCCGGCCTGTCTTCAACACCCCACGGGTAGATAACTTTGCCGGTCACCTTCGGCACGCGAGATAACTTCCGCACAGAAAACATCTGCTTCGAGGTCACCGACTACGAGACTGCGTACCACGCGATACTCGGACGGCCGACGCTCGCCAAATTCATGGCGATACTGCACTATACCTACATGGTGCTCAAGATGCCTGGGCCAGCCGGAGTTCTCTCCCTTTGCAGCGACGTCAAGCAAGCCTTCACCTGCGACAAAGAGAGCTGTGAGTTGGCTCAGTCTCAAGAAGCGGTAGTCAGACACGACAGTATTCGCAAGCTGCCACAACAGAAGTTGAGGACAACCAAGTTCTGGCGAAAAAAGCAGCAAAGTCAGGAATTTCAGCAGACTCTGACACAAAGAAGATCCCCTGGACCCTTCCGAGCTCTCCAAGGCTGCTCTAGTCGGGACCGGACTCAACCCCAAATAGGAATACACGCTTGTCACCTTCCTCTAGGCAAACAAGGACATCTTCGCCTGGAAACCTGCTGACATGCCTGGGGTCCCAAGGGAGGTGATCGAGCATGCCCTAAATGTCAAGACAGACGCCAAGCCAGTCAAGCAACGGCTATGGCGCTTCGCACAGGACCGCAAAGATGCTATTAGGGAGGAGATAACCAAGCTTCTCGCAACCAGGTTCATCAAAGAGGTCTACCACCCGGATTGGCTGGCAAACCCAGTTCTAGTCCAGAAGAAGGACGGTAAATGGCGCATGTGCGTCGACTACACCGACTTGAACAAAGCGTGCCCCAAAGATCCATATGGTCTACCCAGAATAGATCAGGTGGTGGACTCAACCGCGGGGTGCGAACTTCTTAGTTTTCTCGACTGTTACTCGGGATACCACCAAATCAGCCTAAAGAAGGAGGACTGCCTAAAGACATCTTTCATCACACCGTTTGGTGCATACTGCTACATCACTATGCCGTTCGGTTTTGAAAAATGTTTGGAGCAACATATCAACGGCAATTCAGCGGTGTTTACACACTCAGATCGGGCGCAACGTGGAAGCATATGTCGATGACGTGGTGATCAAGACAAAGTCCAAAGAAGACCTCATCGCTGACTTGGAGGAAACCTTCGAAGATTCAAGATGAAGTTGAACCCGAAAAAGTGGCGCCTTCGTGTGCCATCCGGCAAGCTAACTCGGCTTCATCGTATTGCACCCGTGGCATTGAGGCCAATCTAGATAAAATCAGCGCAATCATGAACATTGCACCCCCGACTAACCAGAAGGACATCCAAAAGCTGACAGGCTGCATGGCGGCACTCAACCGATTTATTTCCCGACTGGGCGAATGGGGCATGCCCTTCTTCAAGCTAGTGAAGAAGGCAGATAATTTTCAATGGACTTCCGAAGCCCAACAAGCCTTCGAAGACTTCAAGAAGTTTCTCACTTCACCACCCGTGTTGGCATCACCTATGCCCCCAAGAGCCATTAATGCTATATCTGGCGGCAACCACTCAGGTAGTCAGCACTGTGTTGGTGGTCGAGTGATCCGAACCGGGTCACATATAGAAAATACAACGGCCAGTCTACTTCGTCAGCGAGGTCCTTGCCGATTCAAAGATGAGATATCCGCAGGTCTAGAAGCTGCTATATGGCCTACTCATCACTGTCTGGAAGCTAGTGCACTACTTCTAGTCACATCAAGCCACAGTGGTCACATGGGTATCCAGCTCGGGACGTCCTGCATAATTGCTAGGCAACACTGGCTGAGATCGCTAATGGGCGCTCGAGTTGATGGCTTTCGACATCACCTTTCAGTCACGGATAGCAATCAAATCACAAAGCTCTAGCCGACTTTGTGGCCGAGTGGACAGAAGTTCGATGACTACAACAACAAACGAAGCCTAGAGTACTAGACAAATGTACTCGACGGTTCTCTAAGGATCGGCGGGCGCGGGTCGGCGTTGTACTGACATCACCCCCGGCGAAAAACTCAAGTACGTTCTCCAAATTCACTTTTCGGCTTCCCACAATGTCACCGAGTACAAGGCACTCATCCACGGGCTCCGCATTGCTATATCACTCGGCATCCGTTGACTGGTTGTGCATGGAGATTCCCAACTCGTGGTCAACTAAGTCATGAAAGACTGGACATGTCTCGATGATACCATGGCGGCGTACTGTCACGAGCTCCGAAAGCTGGAAAACAAGTTTGATGGGCTGGAGATAACCCATGTCCTACGACAATACAATGATGCTACAGACGAACTGGCTAACATGGGATCCAAGAGAGAAGTGGTCCCGACTAGGATCTTTGTCGAGCAACTAATGGAGCCGTCAGTCAAGAAGAAACCAGTGCTAGAGCAGTCGGAGGCTGAACCTACCCCGGCAACAAAATAATAGCTGATCACTATCTCAAGATTGGTTAGACTCTTGTCTCAAATTCCCTCTTGGAAGATGAACTCCCAGAAGATCGCATCCAAGCTGAACAAATCAAACGTCGAAGCAAAAGTTTTCTAGTAGTCGGAGAAGACCTGTACCAAAAAGTGCATCCGGTCCTCATGCACTGCATCACACCCAAGGAGGGCAAGCATATTCTACAATCGACCCACTCGGGCATATGTGGCAACCACACCGCATCCAGGACGTTAGTTGGAAAGGCTTACAGCAGGGATTTTTCTAGCCAACAGCAGTAACAGATGCTAAAGACATAGTTCGCACATGCGAGGGTTATCAGTTCTATGCAAGACAAACAAATCTCCCAACCCAAGAACTTCAAACCATCCCAATCTCTTGGCCCTTTGCAGTATGGGGGCTTGACATGGTCGGGCCTTTCAAGAAAGTGCTAGGAGGGTTCACACACTTGTTCGTCGCGGTGGATAAATTCACGAAGTGGATTGAGGCAAAACCCGTTGCTACCATAATAGTGCCAAGAGCAAAGGACTTCATCATGAGTATATTGTACTGATTTGGGGTTCCTAACCGCATCATAACGGACAACGGTACTCAGTTCACAGGCAGCGTATTTCAAGATTTCTGTGACGACTTTGGCATCAAGATCTGTTATGCTTCAGTGGCACACCCGCGGAGCAATGGGCAGGTCAAGCGTGCCAATGGCATGGTCTTACAAGGTATCAAGGCCAGGATATTCGATCGACTACAACCATATGCAGGGCAGTGGGTACAAGAACTCCCATCCGTTCTCTGGTCTCTAAGAACCACAGTTAGTTGGGCAACAGGGCAATCCCCTTTCTTTCTGGTCTATGGTGCTGAGGCTGTGTTACCAACCGAGTTAGAGTTCGGGCTTACTCAGAAGACAAATCCAACAATACCTGATTGGTCGAACTAGATCAGTTGGAAGAAGTGAGGGACATCGCAATAATCCAGTCGGCAAGGTATCTTCAAGGCCTGCATCGTTATCACAATCGCAATGTCCATGGCCACGCCTTTTTGGTTGGGGATCTCGTCTTGAGAAAATACAAACCACCAAAGACAGGCATAAACTATCCCCAATATGGGAAGGGCCGTTCATTATCGCCGAGGTTACACGGCTAGGTGCCTACCGACTAAAGACCGAAGACGGTGCCCTCGTCAGCAACTCATGGAATATAAAATAGCTACGTCCTTTCTATACCTGAGTTTTATATTTTCCCATGTGTACAGTTTTTCTTTGACTCACTACACCGCTTGTTCCAACCGAGTAGTGAGTCGGGGGCTGCATGTATTATATGTGCTTTGTCAATAATATGCGAGCCTGTTTTACTTAAGTTATGAAGTTCTACAACGACTTTATCATGTTTGCCCGAGTACAACTTTCTGCGGTGAACGATTTTATTAAGTTCCTATAGACTAACTCGATGTAGACCACACAGTCGAGTAGAGCTAATGATAAGAAAGTAAAACCACAAAGCTCGGCGGCATTGCACATATATTTACACATGTTCTTACAAAAGACTTTATATACACCGACTGCACGATGGATTGTTCTCACATTCCCAGGTCCTTGGTGATTGTCTCGGCAGTCGGCCTCGCCTGGGTTATCAACTCCAATGCCTCCTTAGGTGTTGTCTCTTCGGCAAACCCTTCATCGATGGCCTCAAGATCTGCCCTGGGGTAGATCGACTTGGTCATCGTGAGGGTCTAGGCCACGCCGACAACAACATGCTGATCCGAGTACCTCTTCAGGATACTCGGTGCTTCGTTAAGGCGCGCCTACACCTGGGAGACCGTGTTGGAGCTGGTTCCCACGTAATGAGGATCCATCACATCAAGGAGCCCTTTCATGGACTCGGCAAGAATCTCCCGTGACTCCTTGACGACCTTGATCTCCTCTGCAAAGGCTCTAAACTTGGTTTGGGTGTTAGCTCTTGCGGCTACTCAGATTCATCGGCAAGTAAACTTGTCATCCTAAACAACAGTCATAGTAATCAAAGGATTGGATAAGGACATTGTCAAGGGGAAGACTTACTTTCATAGTCGGCCTCCACCTTGGCATTGGCCTTCTCCAGTTCGGTCTTTTCCTTCTCGAGTTTGACCTTGGCCCTTTCCAGCTCGGCCTTGTCTTTCTTGAGTTTGGCTTTGGCCTTCTCGGCCTCCTTCAGCTTGGATTCCCCCTCTGTTTGGGTCTTCAACTCAGCTTCGAGGGCTGTATATCAGAATAGCCAAGAGCTCAAGATTGCAGTCAAGACACAACTAGGTAGTCAGGAAACAACAAAGCTAGAGAAATACGCATGGGATTTAGTTGAGAAGACAAATACGGGAGACTCACTTCCGAACTTCTTGGCTAGAGCCCAGTTCTCATCCCTGAGCTTGTCAACAGCTCTCCTCAGCCAAGTCCCCCTCTCCTGGCTAGAACTCTCCAAGTTGGCCTTCGAGGTCTGGAGCTGGCCTAATCGCTGGAGTTGGGGGGCAAGCTGGGTCAGGACCTCATTTATCTTCTCCAAGCGGTCTACAATTTTCTGCTCGGGGAAAAACAGAGCAAAGCAGAGTCAGTCGGCAGAATACCATAAATAAAGGAAATTGTCGGGGACTCAACATTGCAAGACTCACTACATACCTAGAACCCCCGGGACACGGCAATTGCGGCACGAAGGAGCACTTCGCACTCCCTCTTCGCCGCCTCTTCGTCATGCTCATAGTTCTTTGCAGTTCCCTCGGGAGTCACCCAGTGGAAGGTTCTCAGGAACTTGCGAGGCAGAGCTTCAAGCCTGGGGAGGTCCGTTTCATTTGAAGACGACGATGACACAGATGGAGACAAGGTCCTAGCCCCTGACTCAATGGCCACTGGGGCTTTGAGGATCTGCTCAGGGCTGGAGCAACAGCTTCACTATCTATCCCCTGGTCAGCCAGTGTTAGTAGTCCTACAGTCGGGACAGCCTCAGTCTCAGCGACTGGGGTGGTCACCGGCTCGACAGATGTGCTTGCTGGCGCTGACTCGGCTGGGGCTGGCCCTACAATAGGAGCAGCTGGTGTGGTCTCCTTGAGATCAATATTGGCCCGTTTCCTGCGTGATGAGCTAAACATCAAGACACTACTATGCTGAACAAGATTTTCAGAAGATCTAAAGTTGTTTACCTTTTGGATTTTTTGAACTTCCATTCGGGGGCTCTAGTTGTCAGCAGTGGAGGGCTGCTAGCTGCCGGGCTCGATGGCACAGCAGTCAGTGGTGGCATTTTCCTCTTAGCCAGCCTTGTTTCTGGAGTAGCCGACTGGGGCATTGGGACGATCGGTGGCACGGCCTTATGGCTCATTGACAACCTTGTACTCGGCAGTGCTGTTCTTGGGCTCGATGTTGCTGAGCTTGGTGCTACTAGTCTTGGCCTTGGACTCAGTGGCCTGGGGGCTGTGCTGGCGGTGTCTTTACTCTTCAGGCTCCCGGCTGCAGCACTCGGCCTGTTGATTTTCTTCTTGCCCTGGTCAACAATAGGCTTCTTCCCCGCTCTCTTGGAGTCGAGCTGGGTAGCAGAAGGACTCAACGACCGTTTTTTTGATTTCACAGCCGACAAAGTTTGAGAGTCTTCATCAAACTCCTCACATGACTGCAAGTAGTTCAACAACATATGTTACACATTGCAGTGCAATCCTGGGTATACATCTACAAGCATTCATCACAGATGGACAACAAGTTAACATCAAGCGAGAGTTACCTTTGGACGAGGCCTCTTCTTGCTGTAAACCGCCACAGACCGCTCTGAGTCTTCAGTTTCGACCACCCCACTGGAAAAGTAATCCAACAGGATATCAGTCACCTTGTGCTTGTTGGTCAGGTCGGGATACTCCCGGCTGGGATCATCTCTGCCCTTGTAGTCCTAGCTGAAGTGACTCCTCAACTTCAGTGGCCTGATGCGACGGGTCAAGAAGCGCCTGGCCGCCCATGGACCAGTCAATCTGGTCCTCTTCAGTTGATCACCAGCATGTAAACCTGCCCCATCTCCTCAAAGCTAGCCACAGAAGTCCAGTTGGGCGAGACCACCGGAGGCAAACCAGTAAATGGAGGAAGAGAGGGTTCAAGATCAGAACAATAAACCACTCCCTATGCTAGCCTTTGAGAGAAGATTTCAGGGGCATGTGGATATAGATTTTCTTCATCATGCTCCGAAGCTGGATGCCGGCCCCCCAATCACCTGGATTTTGCTTTTGGAGGGCTGGGGTTTGATGTGGAATAGATATCGGAATAGATTCAAATGGGGTTCCACACCCAGAAAATACTCACAAAGAGTCGCAAATATATAAATTTGCAAGATGGAGTTGGGATTTAGATTCACCAACTCCAGGTCGTAGAAGGCAAAAAGCTAGCGGAGAAAATCAGAAGATGGAAGAGAAAGACCCCCGGTCAAAAAAGGAGGCGAAAACAACAGTCTCACCAGCTGGAGCTCCGGAACTGATTCACCTTCAGCCGGACGCCAATGGATGACATCGTGGCTTTGCAGTCGCAGCAACCTCTCTAGGTGCTTCAGCTTGGACAGACCGCAATCTGAAGTCGGCCAAACCTCATTCGACGCCTCCAGAATATCTGAAGCCCTCGGCATGGTTAAGGGCGAGAAGATTTGTGGAAAATTTTGTTGGAGGTTTGGAATGGATGCGGAGGAGCGGGATTGCCTGAGTCTCAAAGGGGAAGAGCTAACAATGACGAACCCTAGCAACGCGAGGCATGAAATTTTGGCACGCAAGCTAGAAGACGAAGCGATTGGCGGAATGGAGAAGATGAAGGAATCTTTTCTCTCTCTCTCTGCCTTTATAGAGCCTATACCGATAAGTGGGCTTGGGTCTGCAAATTCGGTACTAGGCCACCAAGATATGAGTTTCTACAGTAGCACGCTCAATATGGGCCATTCGCAATCTGTATTAAAATCATAGTGCTAGTGCTGCTAACAGAGACCGATTGAGTAAACAGATATGCTTCATGAAAGCCGACTGCTGAATACATGTGTTCAGATATCTGTATTATTCACCAGGTATTGGAGATATATCCTTGTAAGGATCACAAGCTAGTCTTCATAAAAAATGGGGATGCAGGTATCTCTCAAGTACACCTGACCACATAATGGATTAAATTTCATAAAGTGGTACTCGGCTTACATGCTTAGCCAACATTTGCCATGAGCAAATATCTTTCTAGCCGACATGACGCTGAAGAGTCTAACTTCCGAGTGGGACGCTACTCGAGAAAGACTATAAACACCTTTTCCAGCTAACATGATGCTGAAGAGTTTAATTTCCGAGTGACATACTACTCGGAAGAGACTATAAACCGCTTCCGGCTGATATGATGTTGAAGAGTCTCATATACCAGTAGTATACTACTCGGGAAAGACTACAAGGTTAAAGATCTTTGACTTTATGTTTAATTGTTTCACAATTAAGCACAAAGTCAGGGGTTACACCTAATAGGTGCACCTATTCGGTGCACACTATTCATACTTCTACATGGAGCCCTTCATAGCCTCGCTGCCAGCTGATATGAAGCAGGACTCAGGAAGAACAAGCACTCGGACAATGAGTACTCGGGAGCAATGCACTTGGTCAATCTTCGCCGTGGAGGATGAGCACTCGACATCAGCTGTGACTCAACTATGAAGGCCTCAGGGGCTGCTGTGGAGGCCATGGGCCCCGGGTACCTAATGATAAGCATATGGGCCACTCGGATAGAGGATGGGCCTAGCTTTGTAATTAGAGATATGATAACCCTCGGCAGACTTTGCCTTATGCGGTAAGGAAAATACAGTCCTAGTCGGGTACATTATATCTCTAAGAGGAGATCCCTTGGCTGTAGTTCGGCTGGGACTCCTACCTTGTAACCTGTCCCCCAGTATATAAGGGGAGGCAGGGCGCCCCCTGAGGGCATATAGAGATTCATCATAATCATACATCCTCAAAGGAATACACCACAACTGGACGTAGGGTATTACCTCACATCGAGGGCCTAAACCAATATAAACCCCCCGTGTTCCTTTGCAGTCCATTGAGTTTCTATCCGACGAGTAGCCCTATATTCATATTGCCGGTGTAAAATATCGACACACTTGGAAGCCTCCAAGCTCTGTCAAGGCTCTATTTGACATGGCAAACAAGTACACCGACTTGGCTGACGTTGTCGCTGAGGCCCTCGACGACAAAAAGGAGCCTCGGCAGAAGGAGCGGAAGGAAACCGATGACGCGGCCCCGACTAAGACCGGGAACCACAAGTGCAAGTCAGACAACCGACAGCGACCCCCGAGGATGGACGACTACCAAAAATTCATGAATGGGCCATGCCCTTTTCACCCGAAGGGGAAATATGCGGCCAAAAATTGCTTCATGCTCAAGAAGTTTGCTTCCGAGCAGACATCAATGTCCAGTGAGCAGAAAGACAAAGACAAATCGGACTCGGGTGCAGCCAGCGACTATTAAGATCCCCATGCTGAGCACAACCACATATTTGGAGGGCCATTTGCATATGAGTCCAAGCGCAAACAAAAGCTTACCATCCGAGAGGTGAACTCGGTCTCATCAGACGCCCCACAATATCTGCGCTGGTCGGAAACGGCAATCACCTTCGACCGCGTGGATCACCCTGATAGAGTAACACATCCAGGACGCTATCCACTCATCCTGGACTCGGTCATCAGAAGCATCAAGTTGAAGAAGGTGCTCATCGATGGAGGAAGGGCACTCAACCTCCTATTCACCAAATCACTCGACGAGATGAAGATACCTTGATCTGAGCTACGGTCAAGTTCAGCGGGAAAATTTATGCACGGAGAACATCTGTTTTGAGATTGCTGACTTCAAGACTACGTGTCATGCTATACTCGGATGGCCTGCACTTGCCAAATTCATGGCAGTGCTGCACTATACATATGTGGTGTTCAAGATGACAGGACCAGCAGGAGTACTTTCCCTGTGCAGTAATGTCAAGCAAGCATTCACCTGCGACAAGGAGAGTTGCGAGCTGGCCCAATCTTACGAAGTGGCAGTCGGACGAAGCAATATCCGACTATCAGCAACCAATACAAATGAGGACGACCGAGTTCCTGCGAAAAAAGCAGCCAAGTTAGGAATTTCAGCGGACTCGGAAACAAAATAGATCCCCCTGGACCCTTCCGATCCTACCAAGGCTATGCTTCTTGGGACTGGACTTGACCCCAAATAGGAAGACGAGCTCGTTTCCTTCCTCCAGGTGAATAGGGATATATTTTCTTGGAAGCCTTTCGACATGCCTGGTGTACCAAGGGAGGTGATTGAGCATTCCCTAAATGTCAAGCCGGATGCCAAACCAGTCATGTAAAGACTACGACGCTTCCAACAAGACCACAAAGATGATATTCGGGAGGAGATAACCAACCTCCTAGCAGCCGGGTTCATCAAAGAGGTCTACAACCTGGATTGGCTAGCAAACCTAGTTCTGGTCTGGAAGAAGAATGGTAAATGGCGCATGTGTGTCGACTATACTGACTTAAACAAGGCATGCCGCAAAGATCCATTTGTTCTACCAAGAATAGACCAGGTGGTCGATTCAACGGTGGGATGTGAATTGCTCAGTTTTCTCGACTGTTACTTGGGATATCATCAAATCAGTTTAACGGAGTAGGACTACCTGAAGACTTCTTTTATCATGCCATTTGGGGGCATACTGCTATGTCACTATGCCGTTCAGGTTGAAAAACAGTGGCGCAATGTACCAACATGCCATCCAGCGGTGTCTTCATACTCAACTCGGGTGCAATGTTTCCCAAGTCACTCAGCCGATTTGTTTCCCAACTTGGTGAATAAGGTATGCCCTTTTTCAAACTCTTGAAGAAAGTTGATAATTTCCAATAGACACCAAAAGCCCAGCAAGCCTTCGAAGACTTCAAGAAGTTCCTCACATCACCACCTGTGTTGGCGTCACCAATGCCCCAGGAACCACTTATGTTATATCTGGCGGCAACCACTTAGGTAGTCAACACAGTGCTGGTAGTCGAGTGAGCAAAGCCAGGGCACATACAAAAAGTTCAAAGGCCAATATACTTTGTCAGCGAAGTCCTAGGTGGATCCAAGATATGATATCCCCAAGTCCAGAAGCTGCTATATGGTTTGCTTATAACTGTTCGGAAGCTGGTGCACTATTTTCAGTCGCATCAAGTTACAATCGTCATATCATATCCGCTCGGGGACATCCTACACAATCGTGAAGCCACTAGTAGAATCGCTAAATGGGCGCTCGAGTTGATGGCATTTGACATTCTCTTTCAACCACGGACAGCTATCAAGTCTCAAGCTCTTGCTGACTTTGTGGCCGAGTGGACAGAAGTTTAGATGGCTATGCCAAAAAACAAGCTTGAATACTGGACAACGTACTTCGACAGTTCTCTGCGGATCAGCGGAGTAGGAGCTGGCATCGTTTTGACATCACCCATTGGTGAAAAGCTGAAATATGTCCTTCAAATACATTTTTCAACATCTCACAATGTTGATGTTTTGTATCGGCAATAAATATATAGGGCTACTTGCCGGACCGAAACTTGATGGATTGCAAAGAAACACGAAAGGTTTATACTGGTTTAGGCCCTCGAGATGAGGTAATGCCCTACGTCCAGTTGTGGTGTATTTCCTTTGAGGATGTATGATTGTGATCGTGGTGATCTTGGTGATCCCTCTAATCATGCCCTCAAGGGGCACCCTGCCTTCCCTTATATACTGGGGGACAGGGTTACAAAGTAGGAGTCCCAGTTGGACTACGACCAAGGGATCTCCTTCTAGGAGTATAACATGCCCGACTAGAACTGTATTTTTCTGTCGTACAAGGTTAAGTCTGCCGAGTTCTATTGTATCCCCAATTACAAGGCTAGGCCCATCCTCTATCCGAGTGCCCAATAGCTTCTCATGAGGTACCCCGGGCCCATGGCACCGACACACAATATCGCCGAGTACGAAGCACTTATCCACGGGCTCCGCATTGCCAAATCACTCGGCATCCGCCAATTGGTAGTTCGCGGGGATTCTCAACTTGAGGTAAACTAGGTCATGAAAGACTGGACGTGTCTAGATGACAACATGGCAGCATACTATTAGGAAGCACAGAAACTAGAGAATAAGTTTGACGGGCTGGAAATCACACATATTCTGCGCCAATACAATGAAGCCGTAGACGAATTAGCCAATGTTGGAACTAATCCTAACACATGGGGAACTATAGGGAATAATCTAGGAGCACATGGGGAGCCCAAGTAACAAGACTGTATATTGGAGGGAAATCCTCTTGTGTCATTTACAATGACCAGGCCATGCATTATATAGTGGCCTGGGGCTACCGAAAATTACATGCTCGCCCCTTACAGGGGGTAAGGTAGGAGACACTATGACAGGTGGGCTCGGAATAGGGGGCCTCCTCATAACTCCCCAAGGAGGGGGGCCTGGCCCTCTGACCGTACCAATAGCCTCCCGGAGATCCCAGGATCCCTGTAAGCCCCGGGATTCTCGGGCTTCCCTCGACTACCGTTCCCGCCGCATGAAACCCGGAGCTAGGCGGCTAGTAGGTGAGGCCTTAATTTCTGATGACTCAGCTGGCAGTAATTGAGAGGCTCCATAGCATCCCTCCGCCCGAAGGCAAGGCTCCATCTGCAGGGAGCCTCCGTGGGGGCCCTGGTGTCCCAAGGAGCTGCCAGAGTGGGAGGTCCCCTCTGGAGGATTCCGGAGCCTACCGAAGGGGTCCCCCCAATATTAGCCCCTCGAGGGCTCGACCCTGTCCCATGCCTCGAGCCCCCGCTTCCCTTCCGGTGGCTTCGACAACTATTCTAGTCAAAGCCCATTGGACTTCCCCTTAGTAGCCCCGCTCTAACTCCTGACGCGACGGTGGGCCCTGGCACGTCGCGTGGTCAGGCCGGAGTGGGACGCACATCACGCGGGGATTGGCGAGGCAGGCGAACAGGAGTGGCGCGCCTGTATTTGCGCATAAAGCCGTGGCCGGGCGGTGTTGTTATCTTACTCATTCGTTGCCTACTCCTATGCAACCGCCCTCTGTCTCCTGCTCCCCTTTGCCACCAGCGTGGCTCTTCAAGCTTCTCCTCCTGCTTTTTGCGCTCTCCCGTGCTGGCAGCTAATCACCAACAATGAGCTCAAGCAGCCATGAGCGATGCCAAGGAGGTGGTGGCGTCCTACCGACCAACCAGCGCCGGTGGGGACATACAGCCAGACCACGACAGCGTGGAGCGCGGCGATACTGGTCTGGCGTCATAGCAGCCCGTGGCCGCTAGCTCCAGCCGAGCCACGGTCACCGTGGCCCCGAGTGAAAATAGCATTGGCGACCGCGCCGGTGATGAGGATGACGGCGGTGACTCCGAGGGAGGTGGTGGGCTGCTCCGCGTGAGCCGGGCGTACTCGAAGCAAACAAGCCTCCTAGGGCAGTCTCAGATCCTACCGCGCCACATCACCACGCTCATGGCGGCGGGGAAGCTTGCCCGCTCGGGCGATGTGTGGCGCCCTCCATGCGACAAGGAGGTCCCGTGCCTGGAGGACAATGAGGCGGTGGTCTTCGAGGCATTCTTTACTGCGGGCTTCAGCTCTCCCTCCGTCCCACTCGTGGCCGGGGTGCTCGATCTCTTCCACATCGAGCTCCCCATGCTGACGGCCAACGCCATGGCACGCTTGGCCATTTATGAATGGCTCATGCGGGTGGACGGGTGCCAAGCCTCTACATGACACTTCGTGGCCCTCCATTTCGCGAGCTGCTAGCCTAAGAAGGTGGTTGAAGACGGAGTGACCTAGGTGCTCAATTTTGCTAGTATCAACTTGTAGCTCCACCTCGGGACAGAGGAGTGCTTCCCAGTGCGGGCGGCGAGCGAGCGGTGGGCCTCGGGGTGGCTGTCCTACTAGTTCTACCTGCGCATCGGGACGGACTCGGGGCTCTACTCCACCAACCAAGACATCCTGTACCACCGGGCCCCAGAGGTGGACGCGTCAGAGCCCAAGGTCTTGGAGCTGAACTCCATCTCTCGGTGCCTTTCCCTGCACCAGGGGATGAGGGACCTCGCAGAGGAGTTCTGCTTGCTCCGCGTGACCCCGCTTAAGGCGGGGTGGAAGCACTCCCTCTCCTTCCGGACCCAGGACGAGATGGGAGACTATCTCGACCCAGTGGACTCGTGAGGTCTGCTTCTGCTCTGCTCACGATACACATCTTCCCTTCTTCTCCGCCTTATGCTTATTGTGTGCCGTTGTAGACTAGCTGCAGCCTGTCTCAGCTTTGATCCTGAAGGCCGAGCGGATCCTCAGGTGGCTGCTGCCGAAGGAGAAGGCTGCTCGGCTGGCTCGAACTGGGCCCTGGGAGTGCCGGAATTGGATCGCCAAGAGAATTGATCTGGCGCTTTCGGCGCTGCGTTCCCTCCCTGAATCGGAGCATTCTGAGGCCGAGAAGGGGGGCTGTCGATGTTTTACACCGGCAATATGATTATAGGGCTACTCGTCGGATCGAAACTCGGTGGATTGCAAAGGAACACAAGGAGGTTTTATACTGATTCAAGCCCTCAATGTGAGGTAATACCCTACGTCCAGTTGTGGTGTATTCCTTTGAGGATGTATGTTCGCTTCTACAAGCTTATGCCCTTAGGGGGCACCCTACCTCCCCTTATACTGGGGGACAAGGTACAAGGTAGGAGTCCCAGCCGGATTATAGCCAAGGGATCTCCTCTTAGAGATATAATTTACCCGACTAGGACTGTATATTCTTTATTGTACAAGGCAAAGTTTGCCAGGCTCTATCATATCTCTAATTACAAGGCTAGGCCCATCCTCTGTCCGAGTGGCCCACATGCTCGTGATGAGGTACCCGGGGCCCATGGCCTCCACAGCAGCCCCTGAGACCTTCATAGTTGAGTCACAGCTGATGCCGAGTGCTCATCCTTCATGGTGAAGATTGCCCGAGTGCATTGCTCCCGAGTACTCTTTGTCCGAGTGCTTCTTCTTCCCGAGTCCTGCTTCATGTCAGCTGGCAACGAGGCTATGAAGGGCTCCATGTAGAAGTTTGAATAGTGTTCACCGAATAGGCGCACCTATTAGGTGTAACCCCCGACTTTGTGCTTAATTGTGAAACAATTAAACGTAAAGTCAAAGATCTTTAACCTTGTAGTCTTTCCCGAGTAGCATACTACTGGTATATGAGACTCTTCAGCATCATATCAGCCAGAAATAATTTATAGTCTTTCCCGAGTAATATGTCACTCGGAAGTTAGACTCTTCAGTGTCATATCGGCTGGAAAAGGTGTTTATAGTCTTTCCTAAGTAGCGTCCCACTCAAAAATTAGACTCCTCAGCTTCATGTCAGCTGGACGAAATATTTATAGTCTTTCCCGAGTAGTGCACTACTCAGAAGTTAGACTCTTCAGCGTCATGTCGGCTAGAAGAATATTTGCTCATGGCAAATGTTGGCTAAGCATGTAAGCCGAGTACCACTTTATGAAATTTAATTCATTATGTGGTCAAATGTACTTGAGAGATACCTGCATCCCCAATTTTAATGAAGACCAGCTTGTGACCCTTATAAGGATATATCCTCAATACCTGGTGGATAATACAGATACCCGAACACATGTGTTCAGCAATTAGGCCTTCATGAAGCATATCTGATTACCTCATCGGTTCCTATTGGTAGCACCAGCACTGTGATTTCAACACAGCTAGTGAGCGGCCCACATTGAGCGTGCTACTGTAGAAACTCATATCTTGGTGACCCAATACCGACTATGTAAGCTCAAGCCCACGAATCGGTACAGGCTCTATAAAAGGTGGGGAGAAAGAGAAAAGATTCCCTCGTCTTCCAGCTTCTGTGCCAAAATTTCACATCCCGCCTCGCTAGGGTTCGCCATTGCTTGCTCTTCCCCATTGAAACTTGAACAATCCCACTTCTCTTCGTCCATTCCAAGCCCTAGTGACTTTTCCCCCAAATCTTCTTGCCCTTAACCATGCTGAGGGGTTCAGATTTCCTGGAGGCATCGAATGAGGTCTGGCCGACTTTGGATTGCGGTCTAACTAAGCAAAAGCATATGGAGAGGTTGTTGTGACTCTAGACCCGCGATGTCATCCATTGGCATCCGGCTGAAGGTGAATCGGTTCCGTAGCCCCAGGCCGGTGAGACTGTCGTTTTCGCCTCTTTTTTCAACCAGGGTCTTTCTCTTCCGTCTTCCGACTTTCTCCGCCAGCTTCTTGCCTTCTATGAACTTGAGTTGGTGAATTTAAATCCCAACTCGATCTTGCAAATTTCTATATTCACAACTCTTTGTGAGTGTTTCCTAGGTGTGGAACCCCATTTGAATCTATTTAGACATTTGTTCCACATCAAGCCCCAGCCCTCCAAAAGCAAAGTCCAGGTGATTGGGGGGCCAGTATCCAGCTGAGGAACGAAATGAAGAGGATTTATATCAATATTCCCCTGAAGTCTTCTCTCAAAGGCTGGCATAGGGAGTGGTTTTACTATTCTGATCTTGAACCAAGCCTCCCCCCTTTTACTGGTTTGCCTTCGGCGGTTGTGCCCAACTGGTCATCTTTGCCCACCTTTGAAGAAATGGGCCAACCTGATGGACAAGCACCAGGTGACCGACATCCTGCTATATTACTTCGCCAGCGGGGTGGTCAAAACTAAGGACTCAGAGTGGTCTGTGGCAGCTTACAGCCAGAAGAGGCCACGTCCAAAGGTAACTCTCACTGATACTAACTCGTTGTCCATCTATGATGAATGCTTGTAGATATATGCCCAGGATTGCTCAGCAATGTGTAACATATGTTGTTGAACTGCTTGCAGTCATGTGAGGAGTTCGATGAAGACTCCCAGCTTTGTCGGCCATGAAATCAAAGAAAAGGCTGTTAAGTCCTTCTGCTGCCCAGCCCGACTCCAAGAGAACGGGGAAGAAGCCTATTGAAGAGCAGGGCAAGAAGAAAATTATCAGGCCGAGTGCTATAGCTGGGAGCCTGAAGATTAAGGACACCGCGAGCTCAGCTCCTAGGCCGCCGAGTCCTAGACCGGGACCAGTGCAGCCAGGCTCAGTAACATCGAGCCCAAGAAGAGCGCCACCGAGTACAAGGTTGGGTTCAACACCACCGGGCTCAGCAACATTGAGCCCAAGGATGGCACCGATCATCCCAGCACCCCAGTTGGCTGCTCCAGAAACCAGGCCAGCTAAGAGGAAGACGCCACCGCCGACTGCCATGCCATTGAGCCCGACAGCCAGCAGCCCTCCGCTGCCGACAACTAGAACCCCCGAATGGAAGTTTAAGAAATCCAAGAGGTAAACAACTTTAGATCTTCTAAAAATCTTATTTAGCATAGCAGTGTCTTGATGTCTGACTCATCATGCAAGAAGCGCACCAACATCAATCTCAAGGAGATCACACCGGCTGCTCCTGTTGTAGAGCCAGCCCTAGCCAAGCCAGCGCCAACAAACGCGTCTGCCGAGCCGGTGACCACCTCAGTCACTGAGACCGAGGCCATCTCGACTGCAGGGCTGCTAACACCGGCTGACCAAGGGGCAGATATTGAAGCTGTTGCCCTAGCCCCCGAGCAGATCCTTGAAGCCCCAGCAGCCACTGAGTCAGGGGCCAGGACCTTGTCGCCGTCCATATCGTCGCCGTCTTCAGAGGAAGCGGACCTCCCCAGGCTTGAAGCTTCTCCCTGCAAGTTCCCGAGAACCTTCCACTGGGTGACACCCGAGGGGACTGCGAAGAGTTATGAACATGACGAAGTGGCGGCGGAGAAGGAGCACGAGGTGCTTCTCCGTGCCGCAATTGCCGTGTCCTGGGGGGGTCCAGGTATGTAGCGAGTCTTGCAATGTTGAGTCCCTGACGATTTCCTTTGTCTCTAGTGTTCCGCCGACTGACTCTGCTTTGCTCTATTTTTCCCCGAGCAGAAAATTGTAGACCGCTTGGAGAGGATGAACGAGGTCCTGACCTAGCTTGCCCCCCAACTCCAGCGATTAGGCTAGCTCCAGACCTCGAAGGCCAAATTGGAGCGGTCAAGCCAGGAGAGGGAGACTTGGCTGAGGGGAGCCGTTGACCAGCTTAGGGATGAGAACTGGGCTCTGGCCAAGAAGATTGGAAGTAAGTCTTCCGTATTTGTCTTCCCAACTAAATCCCATGCATATTTCTCCAACTTTGTTGTTTCCCGACTACCCAGTTGTGTCCTAACTGCAATCTCGGGTTCTTGACCATTCTGATGTGCAACCCTCGAAGCTGAGGTGAAGACCTGAACAGAGGGGGAATCCAAGCTGAAGGAGGCCGAGAAGGCCAAAGCCGAACTCGAGAAAGACAAGGCCGAACTGGAAAGGGCCAAGGTCAAACTCGAGAAGGAAAAGACCGAACTGGAGAAGGCCAAAGCCAAGGTGGAGGCTGACTACGAAAGTAAGTCCTCACTCTAACAAAGACCTTGTCCAATCCTTTTATAACTCCGACTGCTATTTTGGCTGACAAGTTTGGTTGCCAATGAATATGAGCAGCTGCAAGAACCAACGCCCAAACCCAGTTTAGAGCCTTTGCAGAGGAGATCATGGTCATCAAGGAGTCGCGACAGATTCTTGCCGAGTCCGTGAAAGGGCTCCTTGATGTGATGGATCCTCATTATGTGGGAACCAGTTCCAACATGGTCTCCCAGGTGCAGGCGCGCCTTAACGAAGCACCGAGTATCTTGAAGAGGTACTCGGATGAGCGTGTTGTTGTCGGCGTGGCCCAGACCCTGGCGATGACCAAGTCGATCTACCCCAGTGCAAATCTTGAGGCTATCGGGGAGGGTTTCACCGAGGAGATGACACCTGAGGAGGCACTGGAACTGATAGCCCAGGCGAGGCCGACTGCAAAGGTGATCACCCAAGACCTGGGTATGTAGGAACAATCCATCATGCAGTCAGTGTGTATAAAGTTTTGTAAAGACATGTGTAAATATATGTGCTATTCCACCAAGCTCTAAGTTTTTACTTAGCTATCATTAGCTTTACCCGAATATATAGTCTACGCCAAGTTAGTCTATAGGAACTTAATAAAATCGTTCATCGCAGAAAGCTGTACTCAGGCAAACATGACAAAGTCATTGCAAAACTTCATAACTTAAGTAAAACAGGCTTGTATATTATTAACAAAGTACATATAATACATGCAGCCCCTAACTCACTACTCGGTTGGAACAAGCGGCATAGTGAGTCAGAGAACAACTGTACACATGGTGGAATATAAAACTCAGGTATAGAAAGGACGTAGGTGTTCTCTATTCCATGAGTTGCTGATGAGGGCACCGTCTTCGGTCTTCAGTCGGTAGGCGCCTGGCCGTGTAACCTCGGCGATAATGAACGGCCCTTCCCATATTGGGGATAGTTTATGCCTGTCTTTGGGGGTTTGTATTTTTCTCAAGACGAGATCCCCGACCAAAAAGGCGTGGCCACGGACATTGCGATTGTGGTAACGACACAGGCCTTGGAGATACCTTGCTGACTAGATTGTGGCGATGTCCCTTGCTTCTTCCAACTGATCTAGTTTGACCAATCGGGTATTGTTTGAGATGTCTTCTGAGTAAGCCCAAACTCGCGGAGAGCCGAACTCTAACTTGGTTGGTAGCACAGCCTCGGCACCAAAGACGAGAAAGAAAGGGGATTGCCCTATTGTCCGACTAACCGTGGTTCTTAGAGACCAGAGAAAAATGGGAGTTTCTTGTACCCACTGGCCCGTGTATGGTTGTAGTCGGTCGAATGCCCTTGTCTTGATGCCTTGTAAGACCATGCCATTGGCACGCTCAACCTGCCCATTGCTCCGCAGGTGTGCCACAGAAGCACAACAGATCTTGATGCCGAAGTAGTCACAGAAATCTTGAAAGACGCCGCCCATAAACTGAGTATCGTTGTCCGTTATGATGTGGTTAGGGACCCCGAATCGGTATAATATACTCATGATGAAGTCCTTTGCCGCTATTATGGTAGCAACGGGTTTTGCCTCAATCCACTTGTGAACTTATCCACTGCGATGAACAAGTGTGTGAACCCTCCTAGCGCTTTCTTGAAAGACCCGACCATGTCAAGCCCCCATGCTGCAAAGGGCCAAGAGATTGGTATGGTTTGAAGTTCTTGGGCTAGGAGATTTGTTTGTCTTGCATAGAACTGACAACCCTCGCATGTGCGAATAATGTCTTTAGCATCTATTACTACTGTTGGCCAGAAAAATCCCTACCTGTAAGCCTTTCCGACTAACGTCCTCGATGCGGCGTGGTTGTCACATGTGCCCGAGTGGATCGATTGCAGAATCTGCTTGCCCTCGTCGGGTGTGACGCAGGGCATGAGGACACCGGATGCACTTCTTCGGTACAGGTCTTCTCCGACTACTAGGAAACTTTTGCTTCGACATTTGATTTGTTCGGCTTCAATGCGATCTTCTGGGAGTTCATCGTCCAGGAGGAATTTGAGAATAGGAGTCTGCCAATCTTGGGATATGATCAGTACTTCATCTGTTGCCGGGGTAGGTTTAGCCTCCGACTGCTCTGGCACTGGTTTCTTCTTGATTGATGGCTCCATTAGTTGCTCGACAAAGATCCCAGTTGGGACCACTTATCTCTTGGATCCCATGTTAGCCAGATTGTCGTAGGACATGAGTTATCTCCAACCCGTCGAACTTGTTTTCCAGCTTTCAGACCTCCTGACAGTACGCCGCCATGGTATCGTCGAGACATGTCCAGTCTTTTATGACTTGGTTGACCACGAGTTGGGAATCTCCATGCACAACCAGTCGACGGATGCCGAGTGATATAGCAATGCGGAGCCCGTGGATGAGTGCCTCGTACTCAGCGACATTGTGGGAAGCCGGAGAGTGAATTTGGAGAACATACTTGAGTTTTTCGCCGGTGGGTGACGTCAGTACAATGCCGGCCCCGGCATCGCCGATCCTTAGAGAACCGTCAAAGTACATTGTCTAGTACTCTAGCTTTGCTGTTGTGGTAGGCGTCTGAACTTCTGTCCACTTGGCCACAAAGTTGGCTAGAGCTTGTGATTTGATTGTTGTCCGTGGCTAAAAGGTGATGTCGAAAGCCATCAACTCGAGCGCCCATTTAGAGATTTGGCCGGTGGCCTCGCGGTTGTGGAGGTCATCCCCAAGTGGATACGATGTGACTACCGTGACTTGATGCGACTGGAAATAGTGCAACAGCTTCCGGATAGTGATGAGTAGGCCATAGAGCAGCTTCTGGATGTGCGGATATCTCATCTTTGAGTTGGCAAGGACCTCGCTGACGAAGTAGACTGGCCGTTGAACTTTTTATATATGACCCGGTTCTAATCGTTCGACCACCAGCACCGTGCTGACTACCTGAGTGGTTGCCGCCAAATATAACATTAATGGCTCTTGGGGCATAGGCGATGCCAACACTGGTGGTGATGTGAGAAATTTCTTGAAGTCTTCGAAGGCTTGTTGGGCTTCGGGAGTCCATTGAAAATTATCTGCTTTCTTCAGTAGCTTGAAGAAGGGCATGCCCCGTTCGCCCAGTCGGGAAATAAATTGGCTAAGTGCCGCCATGCAGCCTGTCAGCTTCTGGACATCCTTCTAGTTAGTCAGGGGTGCCATGTTTATAATTGCATTGATTTTCTCTAGATTGGCCTCGATGCCGCAATGCGATACGATGAAGCTGAGTAGCTTGCCGGATGGGACACCGAAGGCACACTTTTTTGAGTTCAACTTCATCTTGAATCTTCAAAGATTTTGGAAGGTTTCCTCCAAGTCGGCGATGAGGTCTTCCTTGACTTTGGTCTTGATCACCACGTCATCGACATATGCCTCCACATTGCATCCAATCTGAGTGTGTAGACACCACTAAATTGCTCGTTGATATGTTGCTCCAGCGTTTTTCAAACCGAACGGCATGGTGATGTAGTAGTATGCTCCAAACGGTGTGATGAAAGACATTTTAAGGCAGTCCTCCTCCTTCAGGCTGATTTGGTGGTATCCCGAGTAACAGTCGAGAAAGCTGAGAAGTTCACACCCCGCAGTTGAATCCACCACCTGATCTATTCTGGGTAGACCAAATCGATCTTTGGGGCACGCCTTGTTCAAATCGGTGTAGTCGACGCACATGCGTCATTTACCGTTCTTCTTCCGAACCAGGACTGGGTTTGCCAGCCAATCCAGATGGTAGACCTCTTTAATGAACCCGGCTGTGAGGAGCTTAGTTATCTCCTCCCGAATAGCATCTTTCCGGTCTTGTGCAAAGCGCCGTAGCCATTGCTTGACTGGCGTGGCGTCTGTCTTGACATTGAGGGCGTACTCGATCACCTCCCTTGGTACCCCAGGCATGTCGGCAGGTTTCCAGGCGAAGATGTCCTTGTTTGCCTGGAGGAAGGTGACGAGCGTGTCTTCCTATTTGGGGTCGAGTCCGGTCCTAACTAGAGCAGTCTTGGAGGGGTCGAAAGGGTCCAGGGGATCTTCTTCGTGTCAGAGTCCGCTGAAATTCCTGACTTTGCTGCTTTTTTGCCGGAACTTGATTGTCCTCGACTTCTGCTATGGTGGCTTGCCAAATGCTGTCGCGTCCGATCTGCCGCTTTCTTGAGACTGAGCCAACTCGCAGCTCTCTTTGTCATAGGTGAAGGCTTGCTTGACGTCACTGCTAAGGGAGAGAACTCTGGCTGGCCTAGGCATCTTAAGCACCATGTAGGTATAGTGCGGTATTGCCATGAATTTGGCGAGCGCCGGTTGTCCGATTATCGCGTGGTACATGGTTTTCAAGTCGGCGACCTCAAAGCAGATGTTTTCTGTGTGGAAGTTATCCCACGTGCCGAAGGTTACTGGCAAGATTATTCTACCGGGGTGTTGAAGACATGTCGGGAATTATCCCGTGGAAGGGCGCTGTACTCGGCCGCAGCTCTGAACGAGGGATCTTCATCTCATTTAGGGTCTTGGTGAAGAGGATGTTGAGCGCGCTGCCTCCGTCTATGAGAACCTTCTTCAACTTGATATTTTTGACAACCAGGTCCAGGACGAATGGATAGTGTCCTGGGTGTGAAACCCAATCTAGGTGATCTGTGCGGTTGAATGTGATGGACATCTCTGACCAGCGCAAGTACTGGGGGGCATCTACTGTAGAGACTGCGTTGACGTCGTGTGCTGTTAGCTTCTACTTCCTTTTGGACTCATACGCAGACGGCCCTCTGAAGATGTTGTTGAGCTCGGCCTAGGGATCTTGGTAGTCGTCGGCCGAGCCTGAATCTGGCTTGTCCTTGTCCTTGTCGGCGCCAGATGATGAAGCCTACTCGGAAGCAAACTTCTTGAGCATGAAGCAGTCCTTGGCTGCGTGTTTACCCTTGGGATGGAAGGGGCATGGCCCGTTCATAACCTTCTGGTATTCATATGTTCCTTGGGGGTCGTGACCCCGAGGCCACTCCAAATTGGCCACCTCGTTGTCCGACTTCCGCTTGCGGCTGCCGGATTTGTTCTGTGATGGCTCATTGTCGGCCTTGGCCTTTTGGTCCTTCTGCCAAGACTCTTTCTTCTCGTCGAGGGCCTCTGTGACGCCTTGGCAAGTCAGCGTTTTATTCACGATATCGAAGAGGGCCCTGACAGAGGCTGGTGGCTTCTGAGTGAACTTCACGATGAACGGGGCGTCCTTGACTCCCTTGCGGAAGGCAGCGATGACGACCTCGTCCTTGATCATTGGGATTAAGTTGCGCTTCTCGGAGAACCTTTTGATGAACTCACGGAGGGACTCGTTCTTCCTCTGGTGCAGCTGATAGAGATCGTGCTCGGAAGACGGCCGCTCATAAGTCCCCTAGAAGTTGGCTATAAAGCGTTCCCGGAGTTCCCCCCAGGAGTCGATTGATCGCCTCGAGAGCCCTATTAGCCATGTCCTCGCTGAGTCAGCCAGCGCGACCGGGAGGTAGGTAGCCATGGCTTTGTGGTCACCTCCGGCAGCTCGGATCGCCAGAGTATATACAGTGAGCCAGGACTCGAGGTTAGTCTTGCCGTTGTATTTTTCTATTCCTGTAGGCTTGAAGCCCGATGGCCAATCGACGTCTTATAGCTCCTGGGTGAAGGCTGGTCCACCTTCATCTTCGTGAGGGCTCCGGCTCCGACCGTGACAGTTAAACCACTCGTGGTGGAGACCGAAACGCTCATACTCGTCCTCCAGTCGGCGGCGCTCGTTGTCTTCGCGTTGGCGACGCCGAGCATTGATGTTTTGGCAGAGGTCGCGTTGCAGACGGACTTGGAGATCTTGGTTGAACCAGCGATCGTTCTGGGGACGCCGCCGATTGTTGTTGTTTATGTTGCCGAGAGACGTTTGGTGTGACTCCGCGTGCGGCTGACTTGAGCCGGCCGCTCGGCGTCGTGCTGATGCGGACGAGACTGCCGCTGGAGAACCCGACTGGTTGGTCGGTACAAGTGTATCGCCCGACTACTAGTGCTGTTGATAGGCAGCAGCTGTTATCATCGCCTTGATTCTGGCTATAGTCGGGGTAGCCTGATGATTAGGCCCGAGCTGGAGCGTGTCCAGCAGGATTGCAGCGGACACGACGTTCTGCTGAGGCGTGACGAAGACGTTGTGGTCACCGACTCTAGTCTGGAGGATCTGTTACTGAGCAGTTCGTCCAGCCCTGCGTAGCTCGTCATTGCGAGCCTCGCATTCAGCCTCCTCCTGTTGCCGTAGTCAGCGGGCCTCCTCTTCTTGCTCCTGTTGTACTCAGCGCACCTCCGGCGAAGGGGTTGATGCCATGAAGATTTCTCAGGGCAGAAGGAAACTCGCCAGACTGGTGTCCGAACTAGTGTTCGAACCGTTATCCGACTTGGAGTTGGAATCCGAGTAGTCGATCGGAGTAAGGACAACTCCGACCTCCCTAGATCCAATCTAGAGCGGCTCTAGGCCATGTCCAAACTGAACCGTAGGGGATCGGGTATGTCACGTGGGATGTAGATCCGCGGCGCTACCAAGTCTGCACGGGAGATTGATGATCTCTCCCTTTCCTAGCCCGACCCGAGCTGGCTCGAGGCCTAGTGCGAGTCGGACACCGAAGGAGAGAGTTGTCCCGAGACCCGGGCAGGTGGTAGATCGCTGCAGCAAATCGACGAGGGTGGTTGCAACATCTTGTGGGCCGACTAGCATGGAATCGGCTGGTTCCTCTGCCGGTTGGATTGGATCTCTGTCGGCCAAGGTGAGATTGCCGATTTGGTTGGCAACGAAGTCGAGGCTTCCGAAAGTTATTGTGTCTCCAGGGGAGAATTTGCCACCGTCAACTCCAATTGTTGGATCCATCGAGCTTGAGGTTGATCTCGCCGAAGCCCCTACCTGGCGCGCCAACTGTCGATGTTTTACACCAGCAATATGATTATAGGGCTACTCGTCGGATCAAAACTTGGTGGATTACAAAGGAACATAAGGAGGTTTTATACTGGTTTAGGCCCTCAATATGAGGTAATAACCCTACGTCCAGTTGTGGTGTATTCCTTTGAGGATGTATGTTCGCTTCTACGAGCTTATGCCCTCAGGGGGCGCCCTGCCTCCCCTTATATACTAGGGGACAGGGGTACAAGGTAGGAGTCCCAACCGGATTATAGCCAAGGGATCTCCTCTTAGAGATATAATTTACCCGACTAGGACTGTATATTCCTTATTGTACAAGGCAAAGTCTGCCGGGCTCCATCATATCTCTAATTACAAGGCTAGGCCCATCCTTTGTCTGAGTGGCCCATATGCTCGTGATGAGGTACCCGGGGCCCATGGCCTTCACAGGGGCAAAAGGAAAGGCAAGCGTGCTGTGGAGGATGTCCACAATGCGAAGAGGTCCAAGGGACCGTCGATGGCCGCGCCTCCGATAGCTGCGGTCCCCCTTCAGGCTCACCGCCCCGCGTCAGCCGTGTCGAAGGCCTCGGCCAGTGACCCGTCCTTGGTGGCCGCTGTGAGGGTCTCTTCTAGCTCCTTCGAGGAGCAGCAGGTTGTCGTCTTGTCTACGGAGGGGAGCAGGGAGACTGCATGGGACGTATGCCTGCCAGGTGGGCATGTCGCATTATTTGCTTCTTCTTCTCCTCCCCTTTTTTTTTACTTGTCTAGTTTCGCAAGGCAAGATCCTCCAGCCTCCCCATTAGACAGTGAGACGGTTCACCCACCATTGCCTGATCTGACCAAGCTTGGGGCGTCGCCTCCGCCACGAGTCTCCCCTCGGCTGACTGAGGCACACCCATCTGCCACCTTAGGGCCACAACTCGGCCGCCCTGCCCCGAAGGCCCGGGATCCGGGTGGGGCCAGCTATAGCCCCAGGGTCCGCCCAGGCCTCCCAGTCAACCCACATGGGCCTCTTGCTTCGCTGGGGGGCGTCTGGTCCGTGCTGGGACTTGCCCGGGTTACAGTTCGAGGAGGTGCTGACTAAATGGGCTCCACTAGTTGGGGACCATGCGCGCACGTTGGCGGCAAACCAGAACTCAGCAGAGCTCTCCGAGCTGCAGCGCTTGCTGGCGTGGTAGCTTGTCGATGCTTTGCACCGGCAATAATACTATGGGGGTACTCGGCGAACTGGAATTCGGTGGATTGCAGAGGAACACAAGGGAATTATACTGGTTCAGGCCCTCAAGGTGAGGTAATACCCTACGTCCAGTTGAGGTGTTATTCCTCTGAGGTGTATTTGTGATCAATGATCTCGGGTTGCCCTCATGGGGCGCCCTGCCTCCCTTTATATACTAGGGGACAGGGGTACATGGTAAGGATCCCAGTCGGATACGACCAAGGGATTTCCTTATTAGAGATAGAATCCTATCCGACTAAGGCTATGTTTCCTTATTGTACAAGGCACAGCCTGCCGGGTGCTATCTTATCTCTAATTACATGATCTGGCCCATCCTCTATCCGAGTGGCCCATGTGCTTGTAGTGAGGTACCCGGGGCCCATGGCTCCCACAGTAGCCCCTGAGACCTTCATAGTTGAGTCACAGCTGATGCCGAGTGCTCATCCTCCACGGTGAAGGTTACCCGAGTGCGATGCTCCCGAGTACTCTTTGTCCGAGTAAGTCTTCCCGAGTCCCGCTTCATGTCAGCTGGCAGCGAGGCTATGAAGGGCTTCATGTAGATAAATGAATAGTGTGCGCCGAATAGGCGCACCTATTAGGTGTAGCCCCCGACTTTGTGCTTAATTGTGAAGACAATTAAACATAAAGTCAAAGATCTTTAACCTGGAAGTCTTTCCCGAGTAGATTACCACTGGTATATGAGACTCTTCGGTATCATGTCAACCGGAATATAATTTATAGTCTTGCCGAGTAGGAGGCTACTCGTATATAGGACTCTTCGACTTCATGTCAGTCGGAATGTGTGTTTATAGTCTTGCCGAGTAGGATACTACTCGTATATGGGACTCTTCAGCGTCATGTCAGCTGGAAAGGGGGTGTTTATAGTCTTTCCCGAGTGGCGTCCCACCCGGAAGTTAGACTCCTCCGCATCATGTCAGCAGGAATGAGAAATTTATAGTCTCTCCCGAGTAGTGCACTACTCAAAAGTTAGACTCTTCAGCGTCATGTCGGCTGGAATAATGTTGCTCATGGCAACTGATGGCCACGCATGTCGGCCGAGTACCACTTTATGAAAAATAAATTCATTGCGTGGTTAGGTGTACTCGAGAGAAATACCTGCATCCCCAATTTTAATGAAGACCAGCTTGTGATCCTTGTAAGGATATATCCTCGAGACCTGGTGGATAAAACAGATACCCAAACATATATGTTTAGCAGTAAAGCTCTCATGAAGCATATCTGTTTACCTCATCGATTCCTGTGAGTAGCACCAGCGCTATAATTTCAACTCAGCCTGCGGGCGGCCCACATGGAGCATGCTACTGTAGGAACTCATATCTTGTCGGCCCAATACCAACTGTGTAGGCCTGGGCCCATCTAGTCGGTTCAGGCTATAAAAGGATGGGGAGAGAGAAAAAGATTCCATCGTCTTCCCCAAAGCAACCAATCTCTTCATCTTCCACCTTCGCGCCTAGCTTTTCGCCTCCCGCCCGGCTAGGGTTAGCAGCAGCCGTTCCCCACCCAGACTCGGGCGATTTCAATCCTCTTCGTTTATTCCAAGCCCCCGATTTGCTTTCCCCCAAATCTCAACACCTCCAGTCATGCCGAAGGCGACGAATCCTGCGGGTGCGCCAGGGAGTTCTTGGCCGATCTCGGATTGCGGCTCGGTGAAGCTGAGACGGCTGGAGAGCGTTCTGAAGTTGCCCAGCCAAGAAGTGATCCGTTGGCGGTCGGCGAGGGATGAGTCGAGCCCCAACCCCCGGCCTGGTGAAACGGTAGTTTTCGCCTCTTTCTTTGATCGGGGCTTGTGTCTTCCGTCGTCTGATTTCTTCCGCCGCATCCTTGATTTCTACGGGCTGGAGTTGGTGCATTTAAATCCCAACTCGATCCTTCAGATCTCCATATTCGTTACTCTTTGAGAGTGCTTTCTGGGTGTTGAGCCCCATTTCATCCTCTTCCGACACTTGTTCCATGTCAAGCCCCAGCCTTCCAAGAGTAATATCAGTGTGATTGGGGGGGCTGGTCTTCAACTAAGGAGTGACGGGAAGAAAACATATATCGATTTGCCCTTGAAATCTTCTCTGAAGGGCTGGCACAAGGAGTGGTTTTACTGTGCCAATCTAGCTCCTTCCTTGCCCCCGTTTACTGGTATGCCGCCGGCAGTGTTGCCAAGCTGGTCTTCGGAGCCAACCTTTGAAGAACTAGGCCAGGCACACATATTGCTGACGAAGATAGATGACCTCAAGAAGGCCGGCTTGACCAGGCCCTGGGTGGCTCGTCGTTTCCTGACGAGGCGCGTCCAACCGCTGAAGCTGAGAAGCGCTTTCGGCTGGGCCTTCAGAGGTAAACACGATCCCGACCGGGTGAGCAGCGAGACAGCGGACAAGGGGGCAGTAACTGATACCTTGTTCGGCTACTTCTCCGAAGGGGTCGTTGCCACCGAAGATGATAACCGCCGAGTTGCTGCTTATAGCTTCATCCGGCCGCGGACCAAGGTAACCTTCTACTTTCTTCTGTGGTGAACGCCTGTGGAACAATGATTGTTCAACCTTGCGTGATGGTATCTTGTCGACTTGCTTGTAGTGGCATGAGGAATTTGATGAAGATTCTCGTCCATTGTCTGCGGTCGCGCCGAGGAAGAGGCCAAGGAGTCCCTCTGATGCCCAACCCGACTCCAAGAGAGCGGGGAAGAAGCCAATTTTATATCGGGGCGAGGGGGCCATGACAGCGCGTGCCGTGAGCGGTAGCTTGAAGATAAAGGACACCGCTGCCACAATGCCCACGCGGTCGAGTCCCAGGCTGAGAGCAGCTGGCTTGGGCTCGACGTTGTCGTACTCAGCAACAGCGCCGCCAAGGGGCCAACCAAAGCAGAGGCCAATTGGGGCGAAGGAGCCCGAACCAACCGTACCAGAGTCGAGGCCGACTCAGGCCGATATGCCTCTGCCGTCGACGACACCGACCGGGGCGAGTGCCGATGCTAGCGCTTCGCCGGGGAGCGGGCACGCTAGCAGGAAGCTGAAGTTTTCCAAGAGGTGCGCTACTCCGAGCATTCTGTAGTCGTTGTATGTTAAAATACAGTCCTGATGTCTTGCTTCGTTGTGCAGGAAGCGGGCCGATATCGACCTCAAAAAGGTCGACCCATCTGCTCTTCTTGATGAGTCGCGCCCCAGCCGAGTCAGCAGCAGCGAACACCTGCTGAGCCGGCGGCCAGCCCGGTCGCTGAAACCGAGGTGGCTCCGACTACAGGGCCACTACCGCCACTCGACCGAGAGGTGGCTGTTGAAACTGAGGCCCCAGCCCCGAGGCACCACACGTCGCGGAAGCGGGGGACGGATCCCCCGAGCGGTCCCCAATGTTGTAGGGGAAGGCGATGCCGAGGCCAGGACCCCGTCGCCATCATGGTTATCGTCATCGCCATCGTCGCCGTTGCCGCGCCACCGGAGATCCCACATTTGCCTCGGATCGAAGCTCCCCACGTGTCATGCCCGGACCTTTCTCGTGGACCACTCGCGACGGCACTATGAAAAGCTTCAGGCTCGATGAAGTCGTCGCAAGGAGAGAGCGCGAGAGCCTGCTTCGTGCCGCCATCAACGGGTCCCAAGGGGTCGCGGTATGATTCTTGTAGTGAAGCTCCAGCAATCTTCTTGTCTTGATGTTTGACTCTGTCGTCGGTTTGTTCCTTGTCCTGAGCAGAAGCTCGTCGACCGCAATGAGGCGATGACAGAGATCCTGGTCGAGATGGCTCCCCACCTCGTGGAATTACAACAGCTCCGGGCATTGAAGGCCGAGATGGAGGCGCGTCACACGGGGAGGGAGGCCTGGCTGAAGAGCGGTGCTGATCAGCTCAGGGCTGAGACATGGGCCCTAGCCGAGAAGATCAGAGGTAAAATCCTCGAGCATATCTCCCCGACTGGACCGTTGGTGTAATCATCCAGCTACGTCGATCCGACTGCTGGGTGGTGTCATGACTGCGCGATTGAGCTCTTGGCTAATCTGTGGTGCAGACCTCGAAGCGGAGAGGGAGTCGCAGCTGAAGGAGGCCGAAGAAGCCAAGGCCGAGCTTGAAAGAGTCAAGGCCGACCTGACAAAAGCCAACACCGAGCTTGAGCGGGAGAAGTCCGAGTTGGAGAAGGCCGTCGTCGAGCTCGGTAAGGAGAAGGCCGAACTGGAGAAGACCGTGGCCGGGTGGGAGGCTGACTACGAAAGTAAGTCCTCAACCCGACTGTGATCTCAGCCAATACATTAGTCACTCCGTGTGTGGCCGAACCTGACAAGCTTACTTGCGGCCGATCTGGGCAGGCATGAGAACCAACGTCCAGGCCCAGTACCGGTTCTACACGGAGGAGATAAAGTCAATCAGGGAGTCACGGGAGGCCTCGTCGGGTCCGTGAAGGGGCTCCTTGACCTTATGGATCCCGCTCAGTGGGGACCAGCTGTAGCAGAATTCTCAAATAATGGGGCGTCTCGAGGATGCGCCGAGTGCCCTGAAAAGGTACTTGGACGAGCGGGTTGCCGCCGGCGTGGCCCAGACCCTAGCAATGACCAAGTCCATCTACCCGTGGGCGGACATTGAGGCCATCGGGGAGGGATTTTCCGAGGAGACGACGCCCGAGAAGCGCTGGAGCTGATCTCACAGGCGAAGCCGACTGCTGAAGCGATTACCCGAGACCTGGGTCTGTAAAGGCAATATATTTTGTAGTCGGTGTATACATATGCTTTCATATACGATCATGTGTGAATATATGTGTCGTGCCGCCAAACTTATTATTCGGTTGTCATTAGCTTTACCCGACCATGTAGCGTGCACCGAGTTAGTTCGATAGAACTTGATAAAAATCGTTCAGAGGAAGATGCTATACTCGGGCGAACGCATTAGTCGTGGCAAGGCTTCATAACGAGGTGAGATAAGCTTGTATGTTATTGACAGAACACATATATACATGCAGCCCCGACTCACTACTCGATTGGAACAAGCGGCGTAGTGAGTCAGGAAAAACTGTACACATGGAAAAAGTAAGACTCAGGTATAGAAAGGACGTAGCTGTTCTATATTCCATGAGTTGGTGATGAGGACGCCGTCTTTGGTCTTCAGTCGGTAGGCGCCTGGCCGCGTGACCTCGGCTATAATGAAGGCCCTTCCCAGATGGGGGGATAGTTTATGCCTGTCCTTGGTGGTTTGTATCTTCCTTAGAACGAGATCCCCGACCAAAAAGGCGCGGCCACGGACATTGCGATTGTGGTAGCGACGCAGGCCTTGAAGATACCTTGCCGACTGGATTGTTGCGGCGTCTCTTGCTTCTTCCAGCTGATCTAATTCGATCAGTCGGGTGCTGTTGGAATCGTCTTCGGAGTACGCCCGGACTCGCGGAGAGCCAAACTGTATCTCGGTCGGTAGCATGGCCTCAGTACCGTAGACCAGGAAGAAAGGGGATTGCCCTGTTGCCCGACTAACCGTGGTTCTGAGAGACCAGAGAACGGATGGTAGTTCTTGTACCCACCGACCCGCATATGGTTGTAGTCGGTCGTATATCCTGGCCTTGATGCCTTGTAAGACCATGCCGTTGGCTCGCTCAACCTGCCCGTTGCTCCGCGGGTGTGCCACAGAGGCATAGCAGATCTTGATGCCGAAGTCGTCGTAGAAATCTTGGAATAGGCCCGCCGCGAACTGAGTGCCGTTGTCGGTTATGATGCGGTTAGGGACTCCAAACCGGTATAGTATGCTCAAGATGAAGTCCTTTGCTCGTGCCGCCGTGATTGTTGCGACAGGTTTAGCCTCAATCCACTTGGTGAATTTATCCACTGCGACGAATAAATGTGTGAACCCTCCTGGCGCTTTCTTGAATGGCCCGACCATGTCGAGCCCCCATACTGCGAATGGCCAAGAGATAGGGATAGTCTGGAGTTCCTGGGCGGGAAGATTTGTCTGTCTTGCGAAGAACTGGAAACCTCGCACTTGCGGACGATGTCTTGGCGTCTGTGACTGCGGTGGGCCGAAGAATCCCTGCCGGTAAGCTTTTCCGACTAACGTCCTGGATGCAGCGTGGTTGCCACATATGCCCGAGTGGATTGAATGCAGGATCTGCTTGCCTTCCTCGGTGGTGACACAGCGCATGAGGACACCGGATGCGCTCCTTCGGTACAGGTCTTCTCCGACTAGCAGGAAGCTTTTGCTTCGACGCTTGATTTGCTCGGCTTGATTGCGATCTTCTGGGAGTTCATCGTCCAGGAGGAATTTGAGAACAGGACCCCTCCAGTCTTGACATATGTGCAGCACTTCGTCGGTGGTCGGGGTAGGCTCGCCTCCCGACTGCTCTTGTGCCGGTTTCTTCTTGACTGATGGCTCCATAAGTTGCTCGACGAAGATTCCAGTCGGAACCGCTCTCGCTTGGATCCCATGTTTGCCAGCTCATCGCCGCGTGTTGTATTGACGCAGGACGTGTGTGATTTCCAGCCGTCGAACTTGTTTTTCCAACTTGCGGACCTCCTGACAGTATGCCGCCATTGTGTCGTCGAGACAGGTCCAGTCTTTCATGACTTGGTTGACCACGAGTTGGGAGTCTCCGCGCACAACCAGTCGACGTATGCCGAGTGATATGGCGATGCGGAGCCCGTGAACAAGGGCCTCGTATTCGGCGACGTTGTGGGAAGCCGGGAAGTGGATTTGTGACGACCGGGTCTAGGACGAGTGGGTATCGTCCCGGGTGGGAAACCTGATCTGGGTGATCCGCGCGGTTGAAGGTGATAGCCATCTCTGACCAGCGCAGGTACTGGGGGGTATCCGTTGTGGAGACCGCGTTAATATCCCGCGCTGATAGCTTCTGCTTGCGCTTGGATTCGTACGCGAGTGGCCCCCCGAAGATGTGGTTGAGTTCGGCTTGGGGGTCCTGGAAGTCGTCAGCCGGACCCGAGTCTGGCTTGTCCTTGTCCTTGTCGTCGACGGCAGATGATGAAGCCTGCTCGGAGGCAAACTTCTTGAGCATGTGGCAGTCTTTGGCTGCGTGCCGGCCCTTGGGGTGAAAGGGGCAAGGCCCGCTCATGACTTTCTGGTAGTCGTTGTTCCGCTGGGGCCGCGACCGACTGCGCTCCATGTTAGCCACCTCATTGTCTGACTTCCGCTTGCGGCTGCCAGGCTTGTTCTGAGGCGGCTCGTTGTCGGCTTTTGCCCTGTTGTCTTTTTGTCGGGGCTCCTTCTTCTCGTCGAAGGCCTCTGCGACGGCTTCAGCTGAGTCGGCGTATTTGTTGGCCATGTCGAAGAGAGTCCGGACAGTGGATGGTGGCTTCCGAGTGAACTTCGCGATGAGCGGGGCGTCCTTTACTCCCTTGCGGAAGGCGGCGATGACGACCTCGTCTTTGATGCTTGGGATTTGATTGCGCTTCTCGGAAAACCTTTTGATGAATTCCCGTAGAGACTCGTTCTTTTTCTGATGAAGTTGGTAGAGGTCGTGCTCGGAAGCCGGTCTCTCGTAGGCCCCCTGGAAGTTAGCGATGAACCGCTCCCTGAGTTGTCCCCAGGAACCGATCGACCGCCTTGGGAGGCCTGTCAGCCATGTCCTCGCCGAGTCGGATAACGCGACTGGGAGGTAGTTAGCCATGGCTCTGCTGTCGCCCCCAGTAGCTTGAACTGCTAGGACGTAAACGGTGAGCCAGGACTCTGGGTTGGTCTTGCCGTCGTACTTTTCAATTCCGGTAGGCTTAAAGCCGACTGGCCATCGGACGTCCTGTAACTCCCGAGTAAAGGCTGGGATGCCTTCATCATCGTGAGGACTCGGGCTTCGGTTATGGCGGTGTAGCCGCTCGTAGTGGAGACCGAAGCGCTCGTGTTCATCCTCCAGTCGGCGGCGTTCATCCTCTTCGCGCTCTTCGCGCCGGGCATTTATGGTGTGGCGGAGATCGCGTTGTAACCGCAATCGGAGGTCTTGATTGGGTCGGCGGTCGTACTGGTGACGCCGCCGGTTGTCGTAGTTGGTATTGCCGAGTGTTGTTTGGCGGGATTCTTCATGCTGCCGGGTGGAGCCGGCTGCCCGTCGTCGTGCAGATGCAGATGACTCCGCCGCTGGAGAGCCCGTTCGACGGGTCGGTATGTGAGTGTTGCCTGACTGTTCTTGCTGCTGGCAGGCGGCAGCGGTAATCATCGCCTTGATCTTGGCGATGGTTGGTGTGGCCTGATGGTTCGGCCCAAACTGGAGCGTGTCCAGCAGAGTTGCGGCGGCCACGACGTTCTGTTGTGGCGTGACGAAGACATCGTGGTCGCCGACTTTGGTTCGGAGGATCTGCTGCTGGGCGGCTCGCCCAGCTTGTCGAAGCCCGTCATTGCGAGCTTGTCGGTTGGCCTCCTCTTGTTGTTGTACTCGGCGCGCCTCCTCATGCTGCTCCTCTTGTAGTCGGCGCACCTCGGAAGGTGGCGTTGAAGCCATGAAGATCTCGCGGGGGAGGAGGAAGCTTGCCAAGGTGGAGTCCGAGTTGTTGCTCGAACCACCATCCGACTTAGTGTCGGACTCCGAGTAGTTTATCGGAGTTAGGACGACTCCGACCTCCCTAGATCCAATCTGAAACGGTTCATGACCGTGTCCAAACTGAATCGCTGGAGGTCGGGTCTGCTGCGCGGGTTGTAGATGCACAGCGTCGCCGAATCCGTACGGGAGATTGACGATCTCTCCCCCTCTCGGCCTAACTCGCGCTGGCTCAAGGCCTAGCGCGAGTCGGACGCCGAAGGAGAGAGTTGTCCCGATGTCCGGCGATGTGAGGGACTGTCGTAGTAGATCGTCGAGGGAGATGGCGACGTCCCTAGGGCCGACTGGCGCCACGTCGGCTAGGTCTTCGACTGGCAAGATCGGATCTGCCTCAGCCAAAGAAAGGTTGCCGAGTTGATCGGCGACGAAATCAAGGCTCCCGAAGGTGATGGTGTCTCCGTTGGAGAACTTGTCGCCCTCGACTCCGTTGATGGGATCCATCGAATCTGTTGATGAAGAACTCGCCGGCCCCCTACCTGGCGCGCCAACTGTCGATGCTTTGCACCGGCAATAATACTATGGGGGTACTCGGTGAACTGGAATTCGGTGGATTGCAGAGGAACACAAGGGAATTATACTGGTTCAGGCCCTCAAGGTGAGGTAATACCCTACGTCCAGTTGAGGTGTTATTCCTCTGAGGTGTATTTGTGATCAATGATCTCGGGTTGCCCTCATGGGGCGCCCTGCCTCCCTTTATATACTAGGGGACAGGAGTACATGGTAAGGATCCCAGTCGGATACGACCAAGGGATTTCCTTATTAGAGATAGAATCCTATCCGACTAAGGCTATGTTTCCTTATTGTACAAGGCACAGCCTGCCGGGTGCTATCTTATCTCTAATTACATGATCTGGCCCATCCTCTATCCGAGTGGCCCATGTGCTTGTAGTGAGGTACCCGGGGCCCATGGCTCCCACATAGCTGATGGTAGCCGCTTCTATCGTGGCCACCCTACACTCCGAGCAGCTTCGTTGGGAAGGCGAGGTTACCTAGGCCCAAGGGGCAATAGCTCAGGCGGTCGCTGCCCAACACGCCGTGGAAGGGGAGCTCCACAGGGCCCAAGAGAGGGAGAAGCAGGCTAAGGATGACCTTGACCGGTCTGAGACCACTTCTCGTTTGGATCCCATGTTGGCTAACTCGTCTGCAGCTTTGTTGTATTAGCGCAGCGCATGTGTAATCTCCAGCCTGTCGAACTTATTTTCCAGCTAACGTACCTCCTGACAGTAAGCTGCCATGTTGTCGTCCAGACACATCCAGTCTTTCTTGACCTGGTTCACCACGAGTTGAGAATCCACGCGTACCACCAGTCGGCGGATGCTGAGTGATGTGGCAATGCGGAGCCCGTGGATGAGTGCCTCGTACTCGGCGACATTGTGGGATGTTGAAAAGTGTATCTGAAGGACGTATTTCAATTTTTCTCTGGTGGGTGATGTCAGGACAACGCCAGCCCCAGCTCCACCAATCCGCAGAGAACCTCAAAGTACATCGTCCAGTATTTGAGCTTGTCCGTTGGTGTAGCCGTCTGAACCTCTGTCCACTCGGCCACAAAGTCGGCAAGTGCTTGTGACTTGATTGCTGTCCGAGGTTGAAAGACAATGTCAAACGCCATCAGCTCGAGCGCCCATTTAGTGATTCTGCTAGTGGCCTCATGATTGTGCAAGACGTCCCCGAGTGGATACGATGTGACAATTATGACTTGATGCGATTGAAAATAGTGCACCAACTTCCGGACAGTTATGAGTAAACTGTAGAGCAGCTTCTGGACTTGGTGATATCTTATCTTGGAGTCGGCTAGGACTCCGCTGACGAAGTAGACTAGCCTCTGTACTCGTTGTATGTGCCCAAGCTCTAGCTGCTCTAAGACCAATACCGTGCTGACTACCTGAGAGGTTGCCGCCAGATACAGCACGAGTGGTTCTTGGGTAATCGATGATGCCAACACAGGTGGTGATGTGAGGAACTTCTTGAAGTCTTCGAATGCTTGCTGGGCTTTTGGCGTCCATTGGAAATTGTCAACTTTCTTCAATAATTTGAAAAAGGGCATGCCCCATTCACTGAGTCGGGAAACAAATCGGCTAAGTACCGCCATGCAGTCAGTCAGCTTCTGTACGTCCTTCTGACTAGTCGGGGGTGCCATGTTCATGATAGCGTTGACTTTCTCTGGATTAGCCTCGACGCCTCGCTGTGATATGATGAAGCCAAGTAATTTTCCCAAAGGTACTCTGAAGATGCACTTCTCTGGGTTCAACTTCATCTTGAATCTCCGGAGGCTTTAAAAAGTTTCTTCTAAGTCATCATGAGGTCTTCGTTGACTTTGGTCTTGATTACCACATCATCGACATATGCCTCCACATTGCACCGAGTTTAGTGTGAAGACACCGCTGGATAGCGCGATGATATGTTGCGCCAGCGTTTTTCAACCCGAATGGCATAGTGACAAAGCAGTATGCACCAAATGGCGTGATAAAAGAAGTCTTTATACAGTCCTCCTTTAGGCTGATTTGATGATATCCCGAGTAACAGTCAAGAAAACTAAGTAACTCGCACCCCGCCGTGGAGTCAACCACCTAATCTATCCTGGGTAGACCAAATGGATCCTTGGGGTACGCCTCATTTAAGTCAGTATAGTCAACGCACATGCGTCATTTACTGTTCTTCTTTCGGACCAGGACTGGGTTTGCTAGCCAATCCAGGTGATAGACCTCTTTGATGAACCCGGCTGCAAGGAGTTTGGTTATCTCCTCCCAAATAGCATCTTTGCGGTCTTGAGCACAGCACCGCAATCATTGTTTGGCTGGTTTAGCGTCCGTCTTGACATTGAGGGAATGCTCGATCACGTCCCTTGGTATACCAGGCATGTCAGAAGGTTTCCAAGGAAATATATTCTTGTTCACCTGGAGGAAGGTGACGAGCATGTCTTCCTATTTGGGGTCGAGTCCGGTTCCAACAAGCATAGTCTTGGTAGGATCGGAAGGGTCAAGGGGGATCTTCTTTGTCTCTGAATCTGCCAAAATTCCTGACTTTGCTGCTTTCTGTTGATGTTTTGTATCGGTAATAAATATATAGGGCTACTCGTCGGACCGAAACTTGATGCATTGCAAAGGAACACGAAACAATTTATACTGGTTCAGGCCCTCGAGATGAGGTAATACCCTACGTCCAGTTGTGGTTTATTGCCTTTGAGGTTTCTCTGGTGAGATTTCTTCTTCCTTGCCCTTAGGGGGCGCCTTGCCTTCCCTTATATACTGGGGGACAGGGTTACAAAGTAGGAGTCCCAGTCGGACAATGACCAAGGGATCTCCTTCTAGGAATACAATGTGCCTGACTAGGACTGTATTTTCCCTGTTGTACAAGGTTAAGTCTGCTGAGTCGTATTATATCCCTAATTACAAGGCTAGGCCCATCCTCTGTCCGAGTGGCCCATATGCTTTTCATGAGGTACCCGGGGCCCATGGCCTCCACAATAGCCCTCGAGACCATCATAGTTTAGTCACAGCTGATGCCAAGTGCTCATCCTCCACGGTGAAGAATTCCCAAGTGCATTACACGCGAGTAGTCTTTGTTCGAGTGCTTCTTCTCCCGAGTCCTGCTTCATGTCAGCGGCAACGAGGCTATGAAGGGCTTCATGTAGAAATATTAATAGTGTGCACCGAATAGGCGCACCTATTAGGTGTAGCCCCCCGACTTTGTGCTTAATTGTGAAACAATTAAACATAAAGTCAAAGATCTTTAACCTTGTAGTCTTTCCCAAGTAGTGTACTAGTGGTATATGAGACTCTTCAGCATCATGTCAGCTGGAATGATTTTTGCTCATGGCAAATAATGGCTAAGCATGTAAGCCGAGTACCACTTTATGGATTTGAACCCAATACATGGTCAGGTGTACTTGAGAGATACCCGCATCCCCAATTTTAATGGAGACCAGCTGTCGATCCTTATAAGGATATACCTGGTAAATAATGCAGATACCCGAATGTATACACCCAGCTGTAGGCTTAGCATGAAGCATATCTGATTATTTAATTGGTTTCTGTGAATAGCACATGCACTATGATTTTAATACAGTCAGCGAGCAGCCCAATAGGGCATGCTATCGAGAAACTCATATCTTTGGCCTACTACCGAATAAGCCGGCCTAAACTGACCTACCCAGCGTAGCCCTATAAAATGAGCATCCCTCGCATGTCAAGATGAGTACTCCAGCGTCGGTAACCACAATCAGCCAGAGGAATCCTTGTCCGCAAGCCTTTGCAACTTATGTTCTGGATGCAGCATGGTTGCCACAGATGCCCGAGTAGGTATATTGCAGGATCTGCTTGCCCTCCTCAGGTGTGATGCAGTGCATGAGAACTCTAGATGCGCTTTGACGATATAGGTCTTCTCTGACTTCGGCAAAGCCGAATAAGGTACCTAAACCTAGCATTAGCATAGGATTCAGCTGGCAAACCTCATGGGGCGTACCCTACCCAACAGAATTATATCCAAATAAGGTACCCAAACCATGCATTAGCATAGGATTCAGTTGGCGACCCTCATGGAGCGTACCCATCTTGGCAGAGTTGTGACCAAATAAGGTATCCGAACCTAGCATTAGCATAGGATTCCGCTGGCGACCCTCATGGGGCGTACCCTACCTAGCCAAGTGGTACACGAGACCCGACTGGCGCCGGAGGTCAGTTATATTAGCCAAATAAGGTACTCGAACCTCGCATTAGCATAGGATTCGGCTGGTGAACCTCATAGGGCGTACCCAACTCAGTGGAGTGGTACCCGAGCTCCGACTAGTGCCGAAGGTCGGTTGTTAGCTGAATAAGGTACCCGAACCTCGCATTAGCATAGGATTCGGTTAGCGACCCTCATGGGGTGTACCTCATCCAGTAGAGTTGTGACCGAATAAGGTACCCGAACCTAGCATTAGCGTAGGATTCGGCTGGCGACCCTCATGGGGCGTACCTCACCCAGCCGAGTTGTAACCGAATAAGGTACCCAAACCTAGCATTAGCGTAGGATTCGGCTGGCGACCCTCATGGGGCATACCTCACCCAACCGAGTGGTACCCGAGCTCCGACTGGCGCCAGGGGTCATTTTTAACCCACACACGAGTCCCGACTAGTGCGAGTACTCGGACAATGGCTCTCGTGGAGCATTCCAAGTGATTCTTGAAGCGTCACACTCCAAGTGTATCTTGGCAAACTAGTCCAGCCCCCAAGTGTAGGAGATAGGCTCATAGCCCTAAGTTCCTGTCACGTGTATCCGGAACTAGCCCTGCATTATAAACATATCGGATGACTAGCATCTGATGATGAAAACAATCACATGAAGAAAATTTATGTATTTTACAATATATGTAAATATGTGTTCCTCCTCTTATTGATATTAGTTTCCCCGAGTAGTTGACCCCTTACGTTTAAGCACTCTGCCCGACTAGTCATAGCCCCCTAGAGTCAGGAGTCGGCTCATGGCTCTTTCCTAGACACGTATTTTGGGTGACTTGAGTTCATCTTTCATGGAGCAAAGTTTCATGGATCGGAATTTATGCTACTCGAGTACTTTTGCAATCATTAAGAGAAAAAACAGAAAAATGTGCAGCTTGTACACCTATTAGGTGTAAGTGGCTGCGGCATTGGCGAGGCCGAGTGAGGAAATATTTATCAAAAAGCAACTTAGCTATTCAGTATTTGGGAGTGGGGATGCCATCCTTGCATTTGGGCTTTTGAGCCCCCGAGCATGTCACTTGTTGTTTTGATAATCTTCAGTTGTAGGAGGTCGAAGACGCTTGTGACCAACTGCCACAATGAAGTCGTCCGACTTGCGTTTGTGGTTCCTAGCCTTAGTCAGGGCCACGTCATCAGTGTCCTTCCGCTTCTTCTGTCAGGGTGCCTTTTTGTCATCGAGAGCCTCAGCAACAGCGTCGGCCAAGTTGGCGTACTTGTTCGCCATGTCCAATAGAGCCTTGACAGAGTTGGGAGGCTTCCAAGTGAATTTAGCGATGAACAAGGTGTCCTTGACTCCTTTTCGAAAGGCGGCGATGACGACCTCGTCCTTGATCATTGGGATTGAATTCTTCTTCTCAGAGAACCTCCTGATGAAATCACGAAGAGACTCATTCTTCCTTTGATGCAACTGATACAGATCGTACTTGGAAGATGGCCTCTCGTACGTTCCTAGGAAATTGGCAATGAAGCATTCCCGAAGTTCTCCCCAGGAGCCGATTGACCTTTTAGGAAGTCTAGTTAGCCATGTCCTCGCCGAGTCGGCTACAGTGACTGGGAGGTAGTTAGCCATGGCCTTGTGATCTCCTCCAGCTGCTCGGATTGCCAGAGTGTAGACCGTGAGCCAGGACTCGGGATTGGTCTTCCCGTCGTATTTTTCAATTCCAGCCGGCTTGAAGCCTGAGGGCCAGTCGACTTGTTGTAGCTCTTGGGTGAAGGCCAGTACTCCTTCATCTGCATGAGGACTCTAGCTCCGACTACGATGGTGAAACCGCTCATGGTGGAGGCCGAAGCACTCGTTCTCGTCTTCCAGTCAGTGTTGCTCGTCTTTCTCTCATTCACGGTGCCGCGCATTGATGTCCTGCAGGAAGTCATGCCGTAGTTGGCCTCGGAGATCTTGTTTGTCCTGACAGTTGTTTTGGCGCCGCCGGTTGTTGTTGGGATTGCCGAGTGACGTCTGGCGTGACTCTGTGTGCCGCTGACTGGAGCTGGCCGCTTAGCTTCGCATTAAGGCGGATGAGACTATCGTTAGGGAAGCCGACCAGTTGGTTGGTATGAGGGTATCGCCCGACTGTTGGTGCTACTGACATGTAGCAGCGGTGATCACGGCTTTTATCCTTGCTATAGTTAGGGTGGCCTGATGATCAGGCCCAAATTGGAGCGTGTCCAGCAGAGTTGTAGCAGCTACGATGTTCTATTGAGTTGTAACGGAGATGTCGTGGTCACCGACTCGGGTTTGGAGGATTTGTTGTTGTGCAATCCGCCCGGCCCTACGTAGATCGTCATTGCGGGCATGCAGGCGTCTTGCTTCTTCCTCCTGTTGTTCTCGCAGTCAGCGCCTCTTACTGCTTGCATAGTCGGCGTGCCTCCTGAGTAGGAGTAGAGCCTTTGGACGCCATGAAGATTTCTCGTGGCGGGGAGAAGCTTGGCGAACTGCTGTCTGACTTAGAGTCGGAGTATGACTGAGAGTCAAAGTCGGAATAGTTGATGGGGGTGATTACAACTCCGACCTCCCTAGATCCGATCTCGAGCGGCTCTAGGCCGTATCCAAGTCAAACTCCAGAGGATTGGGTTTGCCACATCAGATGCTGATTGAAGATATCCGTGGCGTTGCTGAGTCTGAACGGGAGATTGATGATCTCCTCCTCTCTTAACCTGGTCTTGGCCGGCTCAAAACCGAGTCCGAGTCGAACCGCGAAAGAAAGAGTTGTCCCTAGACTCGGGCATATTGGAGATTGCCGCAACATGTCACCGAAGATTGCTGCAGCGTAGTGTAGGCCGACCGGCGTAGAGTCGGCTTGATCCCTAGCCGATCTGATCGAATCTGAGTCTGACAAGGTAAAGTTGCCAAATTCATCGACGACGAAGTCGAGGCTCCCGAAGCTGATTGTTTGCCCGGGGAAGAAGTTGATGCCATCGACTCCCTTGATTGGATCTATCAGGCTTGATGAAGATGATCTCGACGAAGCCCCTACCAGGCGCGCCAACTGCCGATGTTTTCTATCGGCAATAAATATATAGGGCTACTCGTCAGACCGAAACTTGATGGATTGCAAAGGAACACGAAACAATTTATACTAGTTCAGGCCCTCAAGATGAGGTAATACCTTATGTCCAGTTGTGGTGTATTGCCTTTGAGGTTTCTCTGGTGAGATTTCTTCTTCCTTGCCCTCAGGGGGCGCCCTACCTCCCCTTATATACTAAGGGATAGGGTTACAAAGTAGGAGTCCCAGTCGGTGTGGAGGCCATGGGCCCCGGGTACCTCACTACCTACATATGGGCCACTCGGATAGAGGATGGGCAGAATCATGTAATTAGAGATAAGATAGCACCCGGTAGGCTTTACCTTGTATGATAAGAAAAACAGTCTTAGTCGGATAAGTTTCTATCTCTAAGAGGGAAATCCCTTGGCCGTATCCGGCTGGGATCCTTATCATGCACCCCTGTCCCCTAGTATATAAAGAGAGGCAGGGCGCCCCATGAGGGCACGGAAGATCATTGATCGACATAACCTCTCAGAGGAATAACACCACAACTGGACGCAGGGTATTACCTCACATCGAGAGCCTGAACCATTATAAAATCCCTTTGCGTTCCTCTGCAATCCACCGAGTTTCCCCTTGCTAAGTAGCCCTATTGTTCTATTGCCGGTGTAAAACATCGACAGTTGGCGCGCCAGGTAGGGGCTTCGGTGAGTTTCACATCTACAAGCTTGATGGATCCAACAAGAGGAGTCGACGGCGACAAGTTCTCTCCTAGAGACATAATTTTCTTCGGAAGCCTCGACTTCGTTGCCGACCAGATCGGCAACCTCACCTTGGCCGAAGCAAATCCAATCGAGTCGGCTGAGGAACCAGTCGACGTTGCGCCAGTTGGCCCACAGGACGCCGCGATCTCCTTCAATGATCTACTGCGGCAGTCCTTTACTTCGCCGAGAATTGGGACAACTCTCTCCTTCGGCGTCCGACTTGCGCTAGGCCTTGAGCCAGCCCGGGTTGGGCCAAGAACGGGGGAGATTGTCGGTTTCCCACATAGATTCGGTGATGCTGCGGATCTACATCCTGCAAAGCAGACCCGATCTCCTGCGATTCAGTTTGGACACGGCCAAGCGCCGTTTCAGATTGGATCTAGAGAGGTTGGAGTCGTTCTTACTCCGATAAACTACTCGGAGTCCGATTCCAAGTCAGATAACGGTTCAAGCACTAGCTTGGACTCTAGTCTGGCAAGTCTTCTTCTGTCTCGCGAGATCTTTATGGCTTCAACACCACCATCCGAGGTACGCCGACTACAAGAGGAGCAACAGGAGGAGGTGTGCCGACTGCGACAACAGGAGGAGGCTGACCGCGAGGCTCGCAATGATGGGGTACGCAAGGCTAGGCGAGCGGCTCAGCAACAGATTCTCCAGACCAAAGTCGGCGATCACGACGTCTTCATCACGCTACAACAGAATGTTGTGGCCGCCGCAACCTTGCTGGACACACTCCAGCTCGGGCCTGATCACCAGGCCACCCCAACTATCGCCAAGATCAAGGTGATGATCATGGCTGCAGCCTGCCAGGAACAACAGCAGCAGTCGGGCGACACCGTGGTACCATGGCTAACTACCTCCCAGTCGCCCTAGCCGACTCAGCGAGGACATGGCTGACAGGGCTCCCGAGGCGGTCGATCGGTTCCTGGGGAGAACTCAGGGAGCGGTTCATCGCCAACTTTCAGGGAACCTACGAGAGGCCATCTTCTGAGCACTATTTGTATCAACTACACTAGAAGAAGAACGAGTCTCTACGAGATTTTATCAAGAGATTTTTCGAGAAGGGCAACAAGATCCCAATGATCCGAGACGAGGCCGTCATCGCCGCCTTCCGCAAGGGAGTAAAGGACCCTCCTTTCATCGCAAAATTCACTCGGAAGCCACCACCCTTTGTCTAGGCTCTTTTTGACATGGCCAACAAATACGCCGACTCGGCTGAAGCGGTTGTAGAGGCCCTCAACGAGAAAAAGGAGTCCCGACAGAAAGACCAGAAGGCAAAAGCCGACAACGAGCCATCTCAAAACAAGTCTAGCAGCCGCAAGCGGAAGTCGAACAACGAGGTGGCCAACATGGAGCGCACTCGGTCACGGCACCAGCGGAATAATGACTACCAAAAAGTCATGAGCGGGCCATGCCCCTTCCACCCCAAGGGCAAGCACGTGGCCAAAGATTGCTACATGCTCAAGAAGTTTGCCTCTGAGTTGTCGATGCTTTGCACCGGCAATAAAACTATAGGGCTACTCGGCAAATGTGAATTCGGTGGATTGCAGAGGAACACAGAGAAGATTTATACTGGTTCAGGCCCTCGATGTGAGGTAATACCCTACGTCCAGTTGAGGTGTTATTCCTCTAAGGTGGTTTGTGATCAATGATCTTCTGTCTGCCCTCATGGGGCGCCCTGCCTCCCTTTATATACTAGGGGACAGGGGTACATGATAAGGATCCCAGCCGGATATGGCCAAAGGATTTTCTTCTTAGAGATAGAAACCTATCCGACTAAGACTGTTATTCCTTATCATATAAGGTAAAGTCTATCGGGTGCTATCTTATCTCTAATTACATGATTTGGCCCATCCTCTATCCAAGTGGCCCATATACTGGTAATGAGGTACCCAGGGCCCATGGCCTCCACAGTAGCCCCTGAGACCTTCATAGTCGAGTCACAGCTGATGCCGAGTGCTCGTCCTCCACAATGAAGATTGCCCGAGTGTGATGCTCCCGAGTACTATTTGTCCGAGTAAGTCTTCTTCCCGAGTCCTGCTTCATGTCAGCTTGCAACGAGGCTATGAAGGGCTTCATGGAGATATGTGAATAGTGTGCGCCGAATAGGTGCACCTATTAGGTGTAGCCCCCGACTTTGTGCTTAATTGTGAAGACAATTAAACATAAAGTCAAAGATCTTTAACCTAGAAGTTTTTCCCGAGTAGATGACTACTGGTATATGAGAGTCTTCGGTATCATGTCAACCGGAATAAATTTTATAGTCTTTCCCAGTAGGGAACTACTCATGTGTAGGACTCTTCGACTTCATGTCAGTCGGAATATGTGTTTATAGTCTTACCGAGTAGGATGCTACTCGTATATGGGACTCATCAGCGTCATGTCAGCTGGAAAAGGGGGTTTATAGTCTTTTTCGAGTGGCGTCCCACTCAGAAGTTAGACTCCTCCGCATCATGTCAGCGGGAAAAGATATTTATAGTCTCTCCCGAATGGTGCACTACTTGAGAGTTAGACTCTTCAGCATCATGTCGGCTGGAATAACGTTGCTCATGGCAACTGGTGACCACGCATGTAGGCCGAGTACCACTGCATGAAAATAAATCCACGGCGTGGTCAGGTGTACGAGAGAGAGATACCTGCATCCCCAGTTTTAATGAAGACCAGCTTGTGATCCTTGTAAGGATATATCCTCGAGACCTGGTGGATAAAACAGATACCCAAACATATTTGTTTAGCAATAAGGCTCTCATGAAGCATATCTGTTTACGTCATCGGCTCCTGTTTGTAGCACCAGCGCTATAATTTCAACTCAGCCTATGGGCGGCCCACATGGAGCATGCTACTGTAGGAACTCATATCTTGGTGGCTCAGTGCTGACTATGTAGGCCCAAGCCCATCTAGTCGGTATCGGCTCTATAAAAGCGGGGAGAGAGAAAAAGATTCCTTCATCTTCCCCAAATCATCCAATTGCTTCGTCTTCCACCTTCGTGCCCAACTTTTTGCTTCCTGCCCGCCAGGGTTAGCTGCTGCTATTCCCCACCCGAACTCGGGCGATTCCAATCCTTTTCGTTTGTTCCAAGCCCCGATTTGTTTTTCCCCAAATCTTGCCGCTTCCAGCCATGCCGAAAACTTCGGATCTGGCGGGTGCACCGGAGAGTGCTTGGCCGATTTCAGATTGCGGCTCAGTGAAGCGAAAGCTGCTGGAGAGTCAACTGAAGTTGCCCAGCCAAGAGGTGATTCACTGGCGGCCAGCTAAAGGTGAGTCGGTCCCAATCCCCAACATAGTGAAACAGTAGTTTTCACCTCTTTTTTCGATCGGGGCTTGTGCCTTCCATCTTCCGATTTCTTCCACCGCGTCCTTGACTACTACAGGCTGGAGTTGGTGCATTTGAACCACAACTCGATTCTTCATATCTCAATATTTGTTACTCTCTGTGAGTGCTTCTTGGGTGTTGAACCCCATTTTATCCTCTTCCAACATCTGTTCCACATCAAACCCCAACCCTCTAGGAATAATATTAGTGTGATTGGGGGGGCTGGTCTCCAACTGAGGAGCGATGGGAAGAAGACATATCTTGATCTCCCCTTGAAATCTTCTCTGAAAGGCTGGCACAAGGAATGGTTCTATTGCACGGATCTGGATCCCTCCTTGCGCCCATTTACCGGCTTGCCGCCCGTGGTTTCACCAAATTGGTCAGCAGAGCCATCCTTCGAGGAGATGGGCCAGGCACATCAATTGTTGGTGAAGCTAGATGACCTCAAAAAGGCTGGCCTGACAGGACCTTGGGTGGCTCGTCGCTTCCTGACTCGGCGCATCTAGCCGCTGAAGCTGAGGAGTGCATTTGGCTGGGCCTTTAAAGGCAAAAATGATCCTGACTGGGTAAGCAACAAGTCGGCCAGCAAGGGTGTAGTGACCGAGACCATGTTCGGTTACTTCTCTGAAGGGGTGATCGTGACCGAAGACGATAACCGCCGGGTCGCAGCCTATAGCTTCATTCGGCCCCGGACCAAGGTAACTTTTAATCTTCTTCTGTGATGAATGCTTGTAGAACTATGATTGTTCAGCACTGCGTGATGTATTTTGTCGACTCATTTGTAGTGGCACGAAGAGTTCGATGAAGACTCCCGCCCATTGTTGGCCGTTGCATCAAAGAAAAGACCGAGGAGCCCCTCTGCTACTCAGCCTGACTCCAAGAGAGCGGGAAAGAAGCCCATTCTGTATCGGGACGAGGGGGCCATGGCGCCGCACGCCGTGGCAGGAAGCCTGAAGATAAAGGACACCGTCACCGCGGTGCCCAGGCGATCAAGTCCCAGGTTGAGACCTGTGGGGTCGAGCCCAACATTGCCGAGTCCAGCAACAGCCTCCGCCGAGGGGCTGGCCAGAGCAGACACCGCCGTGGACAGGGGCGCCTAAACCAGCTGCACCAGAGCCGAGGCCGACTCGAGCTGATATGTCGCCACCGACTGTGGCGCCGACCAATTCGCCGGCCGGGCTGACGACCGGAGATACCGTTCCGCCAGGACCCAGGTCGCCCGACAGGAAACTAAAGTTCTCCAAGAGGTATGTTGCTCCGGATCTTCTGGAATCCTTGCGTGTTGCTGTAGTGTTTTGATGTCTTGTTTCGTCATGCAGGAAGCAGGCAGATATCGATCTCAGGGAGACCGATCTGATCGCTCCTCTTGAAGAGCCTGCTCTAGCCGAGCCGGCGGCCGTGAACACACCCGCTGAGCCGGTGGCCAGCCTAGTCGCGGAGACTAAGGTGGTCCTGACTGCAGGGTCACCATCACCACCCGACCAAGAGGCAGCTGCTGAGGTTGAGGCCCCAGCCCCTGAAGTGTCTGCTGTTGCGAAGGCCGCTGTCGGAGCCCCCGAGCCAGTCCCCGAGGCTGCGGGGGATGGCAGCGTGGGGCCAGGACCCCATCGCCGTCGTGGTCGTCGCCATCGTCATCGCCGCCGCTAGAGATCCCGAACCTACCAAGGATTGAAGCTCCCTCGCGTAGGATGCCCCGAACGTTCACCTGGACAGCGCCTGACGGGACCGTGAAGAGCTTCCGGCTTGATGAAGTTGTCGCGAGAAGGGAACGCGAAAGCTTGCTTCGCGCCGCTATCAGCGGGTCCCAGGGAGTCGGGGTATGATTCTTGTGGCAGAGTCGTGGTGATCTTCTCGTTTGGACATCTGACTCCATCCTTGCTTTGTTTTTTACCCTGAGCAGTAGCTTGTCAACCACAATGAGGCAATGACAGAGATCCTGGTCGAAATGGCTCCCCACCTCGCAGAGTTGGAGCAGCTCCGGGCATTGAAGGCCGAGATGGAGGAGCGTCATGCGGGGAGGGAAGCCTGGCTGAAGAGTGGCGCCGACCAGCTCAAGGAGGAGACTTGGGCCCTAGCCGGAAAGATCAAAGGTAAACTCCCCGGCTGCACCTTTCCAACTGAACCATCAACGTATTCATCCAGCTGCGTTGTTCCCGGCTGCCCAATTGTGTCATGACTGCACGGTTGAGCTCTTGGCTAATCTGTCGTGCAGCCCTCGAGGCAGAGTTGAAGACCCGAACAAAGAGGGAATCGCAGCTGAAGGAGGCCAAAGAGGCCAGGGCTGAGCTTGAGAAGGTCAAGGCCGACCTGACAAAGGCCAACGCTGAGCTTGATCGGGAGAAGGCCGGGCTGAAAGAGGTCGTCATCAAGCTCGGTAAGGAAAAAGTTGAACTGGAGAAGACCGTGGCCGGGTGGGAGGCCGACTACGATAGTAAGTCCTCAACCTGACCGTGATCTTAGCCAATCCATTAGTCATTCCGTCTGTAGCCGAGTCTGACAAGTTTGCTTGTCGGCGGACCTGGGCAGACATGAGAGCCAATGTCCAGGCCCAGTATCGGTTTTACACAGAGGAGATAAGAGTGATCAGGGAGTCACGGGAAGCCCTCGTCGGGTCCGTGAAAGGGCTCCTTGACCTCATAGATCCTAGCCCTGTCGGAACCAGTTGCAGCAGGATCCCCCAAATAGAGGCGCATCTTGAGAATCACCGAGTGCCTTGAAGAAGTACTCAGATGAGCATGTTGTTGCCGGCGTGGCCCAAACCCTGGCGATGACCAAATCCATCTACGCGAGGGCAGACATTGAAGCCATTGGGGAGGGGTTTGCCGAGGAGACGACGCCCGAGGAGGCACTAGAGTTGATTGCCCGAGCGAAGCCGACTGCTGAGGTAATTACCCGAGACCTGGGTCTGTAAGGGCAACATATTATGTAGTCGGTATGTATACACTTTTGTGAAGAAACATGTGTAAATATATGTGCGACGCCACCAAGCTTATGTACTCAGTCGTCATTAGCTTTACTTGACCGTGCGGTCCGTGCCGAGTTATTCTGTTAGAACTTAATAAAATTGTTCAAAGTAAGAAGCTGGACTCGGGCGAACAAGACAATTGTAGTAAAGCTTCGTGACTGAGTAGGACGAGCTCGTATATTATTGACAGCACATATATACATGCAGCCCCCGACTCACTACTCGGTTGATGCAAGCAGCATAGTGAGTCAGAGAAACTGTACACATGAAAAAGTATAAAACTCAGGTATAGAAAGGACGTAGCTGTTCTATGTTCCATGAGTTGTTGATGAGGACACCGTCTTTAGTCTTCAGTCAGTAGGCGCCTGGCCGCGTGACCTCGGCTATAATGAACGGCCCTTCCTAGGTTGGGGATAATTTGTGCCTGTCTTTGGTGGTTTGTATTTTCCTCAGAACGAGATCCCTGACCAAAAAGGCGCAGCCACGGACATTGCGATTGTGGTAGCGCCGTAGGCCTTGAAGATATCTTGCCGACTGGATTGTTGCGGTGTCTCTTGCTTCTTCCAACTGATCTAACTCGACTAGTTGGGCATTGTTTGAAACGTCTTCTAAGTAAGCCCGCACTCGCGGAGAGCCGAACTATAACTCTGTTGGTAGCATAGCCTCAGCACCGTAGACCAGGAAGAAGGGGGAATGCCCTGTTGCCCGACTAACCATGGTTCTGAGAGACCAGAGAACCGATGGGAGTTCTTGTACCCACCGGCCCGCGTATGGTTGTAGTCGGTCGAATATTCTGGCCTTGATGCCTTATAAGACCATACCGTTGGCTCGTTCGACCTGCCCATTACTTCGCGGGTGCGCCACAGATGCGTAGCAGATCTTGATGCCGAAGTCTTCACAGAAGTCTTGGAATACGCCGCCCGTGAACTGAGTACCGTTGTCGGTGATGATGCGGTTAGGAACCCCGAACCGGTATAGTATACTCATGATGAAGTCCTTTGCTCGTGCCGCTGTAATTGTTGCAACGGGTTTAGCCTCAATCCACTTGGTGAATTTATCCACCGCGACGAATAGATGTGTAAACCCTCCTGGCGCTTTCTTGAAAGGCCTGACCATGTCGAGCCCCTATACTGCGAATGGCCAGGAAATAGGGATGGTTTGGAGTTCTTGGGCTGGGAGATTTGTTTGTCTTGCGTAGAACTAGCAACCCTCGCCCTTCCGAACGATGTCCTTGGCGTCTGTTACTGCTGTGGGCCAGAAAAATCCCTGCCGGTAAGCCTTTCCGACTAACGTCCTAGATGCGGCATGGTTGCCACATATGCCCGAGTGAATCGACTGCAGAATCTGCTTGCCCTCCTCGGTGGTGACGCAACGCATGAGGACACCGGATGCGCTCCTTCGGTACAGGTCTTCTCCGACTAGTAGGAAGCTTTTGCTTCGACGCTTGATCTGCTCGGCTTGACTGCGATCTTCTGGGAGTTCGTCGTCCAGGAGAAATTTGACAACAGGAGCCCTCCAGTCTTGACATATGTGCAGCACCTTGTTTGTGGCCGGGGTAGGTTCGCCTCCTGACTGCTCCGGCGCCGGTTTCTTCTTGACTGATGGATCCATGAGTTGCTCGACAAAGATTCCAGTCGAAACTGCTTCTCGCTTGGATCCCATGTTTGCCAGCTCGTCTGCCACGTCGTTGTATTGACGCAGGACATGTGATATTTCCAGCTAGTCAAACTTGTTTTCCAGCTTGCGGACCTCTTGACAATATGCTGCCATGGTGTCGTCGAGACAAGTCCAGTCTTTCATGACTTGGTTTACCACAAGTTGAGAATCCCCGCGCACAACCAGTCGACGTATGCCGAGTGATATAGCGATGCGGAGCCCGTGAACAAGTGCCTCGTACTCAGCAATGTTGTGGGAAGCTGGGAAGTGGATTTGTAGAACGTACTTCAATTTTTCGCCAGTGGAGGACGTCAATATGACTCCAGCCCCGGCGCTGCTGATCCGTAGAGAACCGTTGAAGTACATTGTCCAAACTCTAGCTTTGCTGTTGATGTAGGCAGATGAACTTCCATCCACTCGGCCACGAAGTCGGCTAGAGCTTGTGATTTAATTGCTGTCCGTGGCTGGAAGGTGATATCGAACGCCATCAACTCGAGTGCCCATTTAGCGATTCGGCCGGTGGCCTCGCGATTATGAAGGACATCCCCGAGTGGAAACGCTGTGACCACAGTGACTTCGTGTGCTTGAAAATAGTGCACCAGCTTCCGGACTGTAATGAGTAGACCATATAGCAGCTTCTGGACCTGCGGATATCTCGTCTTCGAGTCGGCAAGGACCTCGCTGACAAAGTAGACTGGCTATTGTGTTTTCTGAATGTGACCCTGTTCGGATCGCTCAACCACCAACACCGTGCTGACTACTGAGTAGTTGCCGCCAGATATAGCATTAGCAGTTCTTGGGGCAGAGGTGACGCCAACATGGGAGGTGATGTGAGAAATTGTTTAAAGTCTTCTAAGGCTTGCTGGGCTTCCAGAGTCCATTGGAAATTGTCCGCCTTTTTGAGGAGCTTGAAGAAGGGCATACCCCGCTCGCCTAATCGGGAAATAAACCGACTGAGTGCCGCCATGCAACCTGTCAGCTTCTGGATGCCTTTGAGGTTAGTCGGGGGAGCCATGTTCCTGATGGCGTTGACTTTCTCTGGGTTAGCCTCGATGCCGCGATGCGAGACGATGAAGCCGAGTAACTTTCCGGATGGCACACCAAAGGCGCATTTTTCCGGGTTCAACTTCATCTTGAATCTTCGAAGGTTTTGGAAGGTTTCTTCCAGGTCAGCGATGAGGTCTTCTTTAGACTTGGTCTTGATCACCACGTCGTCGACGTAGGCTTCCACGTTGCGCCCGATCTGAGTGTGCAAACACCGCTGAATGGCCCGTTGATAGGTTGCTCTAGCATTCTTCAAACCGAACAGCATTGTGATATAGCAGTACGCTCCAAACGGCGTGATGAAAGATGTCTTTAAGTAGTCTGCCTCCCTCAGGCTGATTTGATGGTATCCCGAGTAGCAGTCGAGAAAACTGAGTAGGTCGCACCCTGCCGTGGAATCGACCGCCTGATCTATCCTAGGAAGACCAAATGGGTCCTTGGGGCACGCCTTGTTGAGATCGGTGTAGTCGACGCACATGCGCCATTTACCGTTTTTCTTCCGGACCAGAACTGGGTTTACCAGCCAATCCAGGTGATAGACCTCCTTGATGAACCCGACTGCGAGGAGCTTGGTAATCTCCTCCCGAATAGCATCCTTGCGGTCTTGAGTGAAGCGCCGCAGCCGTTGCTTGACTGGCTTGGCGTCTATCTTCACATTGAGGGCGTGCTCAATCACCGCCCTTGGTACGCCCGGCATGTCAGACGGCTTCCATGCGAAGATATCTTTATTGGCTTGTAGGAAGGTGACGAGCGCGTCTTCCTATTTGGGGTCGAGTCCGGTCCTGACTAGAGCAGTCTTGGAGGGGTCGGAAGGGTCCAGGGGGATCTTCTTCGTGTCAGAGTCCGCTGAAATTCCCGACTTCGCTGCTTTTTTCGCCGGAACTTGATCCTAGTCGACTTCGGTTGTGACGGCTTGCCAATTGCTATCGCGCCCGACTACCGCCTCTTGTGATTGAGCCAGTTCGCAACTCTCCTTTGTCGCAGGTGAAGGCTTGCTTGATGTCGCTGCGGAGGGAGAGGACTCCTGCTGGCCCTGGCATCTTGAGCACCATGTATGTATAGTGCGGTATTGCCATGAATTTGGCGAGTGCCGGTCGTCCGAGTATTGCGTGGTACGCGGTCTCGAAGTCGACAACCTCGAAGCAGACATTTTCCGTGCGGAAGTTATCCCGCGTGCCGAGGGTTATCGGCAAGGTTATCTGCCCGAGTGGGGTTGATGACAGGCCGGGAATTATCCCATGGAAGGGCGCAGTACTCGGCCGTAGTTCTGAACAAGGAATCTTCATCTCGTCCAAAGTTTTGGTGAATAGAATGTTGAGCGCGCTGTCTCCGTCGATGAGGGTTTTCTTCAGCCTGATGTGTCTGACGACCGGGTCGAGGACGAGTGGATAACATCCTGAGTGAGAAACCCGATCTGGGTGATCTACGTGATTGAAAGTAATGGCCATCTCTGACCAGCGCACGTATTGGGGGGTGTCCGACGTAGAGACTATGTTGATGTCGCGCACTGTTAGCTTTTGTTTGCGCTTGGACTCGTACGTGGGCGGCCCTCCGAAGATGTGGTTGAGCTCGGCCTGAGGATCTTGGAAATCGTCGGCCGGACCCTGATCTGGCTTGTCTTTGTCCTTGTCAGCGCCAGATAGTGAAGCTTGCTCGGAGGCGAACTTCTTCAGCATGTAGCAGTCTTTGGCCACGTGCTTGCCCTTGGGGTGGAAGGGGCATGGCCCGCTCATGACTTTCTGGTAGTCGTTATTCCGCTGGGGCGCGACGAGTGCCCGGGTACCTCATTACCAGCACATGGGCCACTCGGATAGAGGATGGGCCAGATCATGTAATTAGAGATAAGATAGCACCCGGCAGGCTGTGCCTTGTACAATAAGGAAACCTAGCCTTAGTCGGATAGGATTCTATCTCTAAGAAGAAAGTCCCTTGGTCGTATCCGACTGGGATCCTTACCATGTACCCCTGTCCCCTAGTATATAAAGGGAGGCAGGGCGCCCCATGAGGGCACGCAAGATCATTGATCGCAAACCACTCAGAGGAATAACACCTCAACTGGACGTAGGGTATTACCTCACATCGAGGGCCTGAACCAGTATAATTCCTTGTGTTCCTCTGCAATCCACCGAATTCAGGTCGCCGAGTAGCCCATAAATATTATTGCCGGTGCACAGCATCGACAGTTGGCGCGCCAGGTAGGGACGGCGAATTCTTCATCAACAGATTCGATGGATGCCATCAACGGAGTCAAGGGCTACAAGTTCTCCAATGGAGACATCGTCACCTTCGGGAGTCTGATTTCGTCGCCGATTCAACTCGGCAATCTTTCCTTGGCTGAAGCAGATCCAATCTCGCCAGCCGAGGAGCCAGCCGGCGTTGCGCCAGTCGGCCCAGGGACGTCACCCATCTCCTTCGACGATCTACTACGAACAGTCCTCACGTCGCCGACCAATCGGGACAACTCTCTCCTTCGGCGTCCGACTCGTGCTAGGCCTTGAGCCAGCGCGGGTTAGGCCAAGAGGGGGAGAGATCGTCAATCTCCCGTACGGATTCGGCGACGCTGTGCATCCACAATCCGCGCAGCAGACCCGACCTCCGACGATTCAGTTTGGACATGGTCATGAACCGTTTCAGATTGGATCTAGGGAGGTCGGAGTCATCCTAACTCCGATAAACTACTCGGAGTCCGACACCACGTCGGATAGCGGTTCAAGCACCAACTCGGACTCCACCTTGGCAAGCTTCCTCCTCCCCCGCGAGATCTTCATGGCTTCAACACCACCTTCCGAGGTGCGCCGACTGCAAGAGGAGCAACAAGAGGAGGCACGCCGACTACAACAACAAGAGGAGGCCAACCGACAAGCTCGCAATGACGGGCTACGACAGGCTGGGCGAGCCGCCCAGCAGCAGATACTCCAGACCAAAGTCAGCGACCACGACATCTTCGTCATGCCACAACAGAACGTCGTGGCCGCCGCAACTCTGCTGGACACGCTCCAGCTTGGGCCGGATCATCAGGCCACACCAACTATCGCCAAGATCAAGGCAATGATTACTGCTGCCGCCTGCCAGCAGCAAGAACAGTCAGGCAACACTCACATACCGACCCATCGGACGGGCTCTCCAGCGGCGGAGTCATCTGCATCAGCGCGACGTCGCGCGGCCGGCTCCACCCGGTAGCACGAAGAGTCCCGCCAAACAACGCTCGGCAATACCAACTACGACAACCGGCGGCGTCGCCAATACGACCGCCGACCCAATCAAGACCTCCGAATGCGATTACAACGCGATCTTCGCCACACCCTAAGGGCCCGGCGCGAAGAGGATGAACGCCGCCGACTGGAGGATGAACACGAGCGCTTCGGTCTCCACTACGAACGGCTACACCGCCAAAACCGAAGCCCAAGTCCTCACGATAACGAAGGCATTCCAGCCTTTACTCGTGAGTTACAGGACGTCCGCTGGCCAGTCGGCTTTAAGCCTACCGGAATCGAAAAGTACGACGGCAAGACCAACCCAGAGTCCTGGCTCACCGTTTACGTCCTAGCAGTACAAGCTGCTGGGGGCGACAGCAGAGCCATGGCTAACTACCTCCCAGTCGCATTAGCCGACTCGGCGAGAACATGGTTGACAGGCCTCCCAAGGCGGTCGATCGGTTCCTGGGGACAACTCAGGGAGCGGTTCATCGCTAACTTCCAGGGGACCTACGAGAGACCGGCTTCCGAGCACGACCTTTACCAGCTGCATCAAAAGAAGAACGAGTCTCTGCGTGAATTCATCAAAAGGTTTTCCGAGAAGCGCAATCAGATTCCAAGTATCAAAGACGAGGTCGTCATCGCCGCCTTCCGCAAGGGAGTAAAAGACGCCCCGCTCATCGCGAAATTCACTCGGAAGCCACCATCCAATGTCCGGGCTCTTTTCGACATGGCCAACAAATACGCCGACTCGGCTGAAGCTGTTGCTGAGGCTTTCGACGAGAAGTAGGAGCCCCGACAAAAAGACAACAAGGCGAAAGCCGACAACGAGCCGCCTCAGAATAAGTCTGGCAGCCGCAAGCGGAAGTCGGACAACGAGGTGGCCAACATGGAGCGCAGTCGGTCGCGGCCCCAGCGGAACAACGACTATCAGAAAGTCATGAGCGGGCCTTGCCCATTTTACCCCAAAGGCCGACACGCGGCCAAGGACTGCCACATGCTCAAGAAATTTGCCTCCGAACAAGCTTCATCGTTTGGCGCCGACAAGGACAAAGACAAGCCAGACTCAGGCCCGGCTGAGGATTTCCAGGATCCCCAAGCCGAACTCAACCACATCATTGGGGGACCACTTGCGTACGAATCAAAACGCAAGCAGAAGCTCTCAATACGCGACATCAACACGGTCTCCACAGCCGACACCCCCCAATACCTGCGCTGGTCGGAAACGGCCATCACCTTCAATCGCGCAGATCACCCAGATCGGATTTCCCACCCGGGACGATATCCACTCGTCCTGGACCCGGTCGTCAAAAATATCAGGCTGAAGAAAACCCTCATCGACGGAGGCAGTGCGCTCAACATCCTGTTCGCCAAGACTTTGGACGAGATGAGAATTCCTCGTTCAGAACTACGGCCGAGCACTGCGCCCTTCCATGGGATAATTCCCGGCTTGTCATCAACCCCACTCGGGCAGATAACCCTGCCGGTGACCTTCGGCACGCGGGACAACTTCTGTACAGAAAACATCTGCTTCGAGGTCGCCGACTTCGAGACCGCGTATCACACGATACTCGGACGACCGGCCCTCGCCAAGTTCATGGCGATGCCGCACTATACGTACATGGTGCTGAAGATGCCCGGGCCAGCAGGAGTCCTCTCCCTCCGCAGCGACGCTAAGCAAGCCTTCACCTGCGACAAGGAGAGCTGCGAACTGGCTCAAACACAAGAAGCGGCAGTCGGGCGCGACAGCATCCGGCAAGCCGCTACACCTGAAGTCGATCAAGATCCAGTTCCGGTGAAAAAAGCAGTGAAGTCGGCAATTTCAGCGGACTCTGACACGAAGAAGATTCCCCTGGACCCTTCCGACCCCTCCAAGACTGCCTTAGTCGGGACCGGACTCGACCCCAAATAGGAAGACGCGCTCGTCACCTTCCTCCAAGCCAACAAAGATATCTTCGTGTGGAAACCGTCCGACATGCCGGGCGTACCAAGGGAGGTGATCGAGCACGCCCTACACGTCAAGACAGACGCCAAGCCCGTCAAGCAACGGCTGCGGCGCTTTGCTCAAGACCGCAAGGACGCTATCCGGGAGGAAATTACCAAGCTCCTCGCAGCCGGGTTCATCAAGGAAGTCTACCACCCGGACTGGCTGGGCAAAACCCAGTTCTGTCCGGAAGAAAAACGGTAAATGGCGCATGTGCGTCGACTACACCGACCTCAACAAAGCGTGCCCCAAGGACCCATTTGGTCTTCCTAGGATAGATCAGGTGGTTGACTCCACGGCGGGGTGCGACCTACTCAGTTTTCTCGACTGCTACTCGGGATATCATCAAATTAGCTTGAGGGAACAAGACTGTTTAAAAACATCTTTCATCACGCCGTTTGGAGCGTATTGCTATATCACAATGCCGTTCGGTCTGAAAAACGCAGGCGCAACTTACCAACGTGCTATTCAGCGCTGTTTGCACACCCAGATCGGGCGCAACGTGGAAGCCTACGTCGACGACATGGTGATCAAGACCAAGTCCAGAGAAGATCTCATTGCCGACTTGGAAGAAACCTTCCAAAACCTCCGAAGATTCAAGATGAAGTTGAACCCGGAAAAGTGCACCTTCGGAGTGCCGTCTGGAAAGTTACTCGGCTTCATCGTCTCGCATCGCAGCATCGAGGCCAACCCGGAGAAAGTTAACGCCATCAGGAACATGGCGCCCCCGACCAACCTCAAAGATGTCCAGAAGTTGACAGGTTGCATGGCGGCACTCAGCCGGTTTATCTCCCGACTGGGCGAACGGGGCATGCCTTTCTTCAAGCTCCTCAAAAAGGCGGATACCTTCAAATGGACTCCGGAAGCTCAACAAGCCTTCGAAGACTTCAAACAGTTCCTCACGTCACCTCCCGTGTTGGCCTCACCCTTACCCCAGGAACCGCTAATGCTATACCTGGCGGCAACCACTCACGTAGTCAGCACGGTGCTGGTAGTGGAGCGATCCGAACAGGGTCATCTTCAGAAAATACAAAACGGCCAATCTATTTTGTCAGCGAGGTCCTTGCTGACTCCAAAACAAGATACCCGCAGGTCCAGAAGCTGCTATACGGCCTACTCATCATAGTCCGAAAGCTGGTACACTACTTTCAAAGCACATCAAGTCACGGTGGTCACAGCGTTTCCACTCGGGGATGTCCTTCATAATCGCGAGGCCACTGGCCGGATCGCTAAATGGGCACTCGAGTTGATGGCGTTCGACATCACCTTCCAGCCACGGACAGCTATCAAATCTCAAGCTCTAGCCGACTTCGTGGCCGAGTGGACAGAAGTTCAACTCCCAATACCAACAGCAGAGCTAGAGTACTAGACAATGTACTTTGACGGTTCCTACGGATCGGTGGCGCCGGGGGCTGGAGTCATATTGACATCCCCCACTGGCGAAAAAACTGAAGTACGTTCTACAAATCCACTTCCCGGCTTTCCCACAACGTCGCCGAGTACGAGGCACTCGTTCACGGGCTCCGCATCGCCATAACACTCGGCATACGTCGACTGGTTGTGCGCGGAGATTCCCAACTCGTGGTAAACCAAGTCATGAAAGACTGGACCTGTCTCGACGATACCATGGCGGCATACTGTCAGGAGGTCCGCAAGCTGGAAAATAAGTTCGACGGGCTGGAAATCACACACGTCCTGCGCCAATACAACGACGCGGCGGATGAGCTGGCAAACATGGGATCCAAACGAGAATCAGTTCCGACTGGAATCTTCGTCAAGCAACTTATGGAGCCATCAGTCAAGAAGAAACCGGCACAAGAGCAATCGGGAGGCGAGCCTACCCCGGCTACCGACAAAGTGCTGCACATATGTCAAGACTGGAGGAGTCCTGTTGTCAAATTCCTTCTGGATGATGAACTCCCAGAAGATCGCAGTCAAGCCGAGCAGGTCAAGCGTCAGAGCAAAAGCTTCCTGCTAGTCGGAGAAGACCTGTACCGAAGGAGCGCATCCGGTGTCCTCATGCGCTGCGTCACCACCGAGGAAGGCAAGCAGATCCTGCATTCAATACACTCGGGCATATGTGGCAACCATGCTGCATCCAGGACGTTAGTCGGAAAGGCCTATCGGCAGGGATTCTTCTGGCCCACAGCAGTCACAGACGCCAAAGACATCGTTCGCAAGTGCGAAGGTTGCCAGTTCTTCGCAAGGCAAACAAATCTCCCAGCCCAGGAACTCCAAACTATCCCTATCTCTTGGCCATTCGCAGTATGGGGGCTCGACATGGTCAGGCCCTTCAAGAAAGCGCCAGGGGGGTTCACACATTTATTCGTCGCGGTGGATAAGTTCACCAAGTGGATTGAGGCTAAACCCGTCGCAACAATTACAGCGGCACGAGCAAAGGACTTCATGATGAGTATATTATACCGGTTCGGGGTCCCTAACCACATCATCACCGATAATGGTACTCAGTTCGCGGCAGGCCTATTCCAAGATTTCTGCGACGATTTTGGCATCAAGATCTGCTATGCATCTGTGGCACACCCGCGGAGCAACAGGCAGGTTGAGCGAGCCAACGGTATGGTCCTGCAAGGCATCAAGGCCAGGATATTTGACCGACTACAACCATATGCGGGTCGGTGGGTACAAGAACTCCCATCCGTTCTCTGGTCTCTCAGAACCACAGCTAGTCGGTCAACAGGGCAATCCCCTTTCTTCCTGGTCTACGGTACCGAGGCCATGCTACCGACAGAGATACAGTTCGGCTCTCCGCGAGTCCGGGCTTACTTCGAAGACGACTCCAACAGCACCCGACTGATCGAATTAGATCAGCTGGAAGAAGCAAGAGACGCCGCAACAATCCAGTCGGCAAGGTATCTTCAAGGCCTGCGTCGCTACCACAATCGCAATGTCCGTGGCCGCGCCTTTTTGGTCGGGGATCTCGTTCTAAGGAAGATACAAACCACCAAGGACAGGCACAAACTATCCCCCATTTGGGAAGGGCCGTTCATTATAGCCGAGGTCACGCGGCCAGGCGCCTACCGACTGAAGACCAAAGACGGCGTCCTCATCACCAACTCATGAACATAGAACAGCTACGGCCTTTCTATACCTGAGTTTTTACATTTCCCATGTGTACAGTTTTTCTGACTCACTACGCCGCTTGTTTCAACCGAGTAGTGAGTCGGGGGCTGCATGTATATATGTGTCCTGTCAATAACATACAACCTTATTTCACCCCGGTTATGAAGCCTTGCCACGACTGATGCGCTTGCCCGAGCATAGCATCTTACTCCGAACGTTTTTTATCATGTTCTATCAGACTAACTCGGTGCCTGCTACACGGTCGGGTAAAGCTAATGACAACCGAATGATAAGCTTGGCGGCACGACACACATATTTACACATGATCATGTATGAAAGCTTATATACATACCGACTACATAATGTGTTGCCTTTACAGACCCAGGTCTCGGGTAATCACTTCAGCAGTCGGCTTCGCCTGTGCGATTAGCTCCAGCGCTTCCTCGGGCGTCGTCTCTTCGGAAAATCCCTCCCCGATGGCCTCAATGTCCACCCTTGGGTAGATGGACTTGGTCATTGCTAGGGTCTGGGCCACGCCGGCGGCAACCCGCTCGTCTGAGTACCTTTTCAAGGCACTCGGCGCGTCCTCGAGATGCCCCATTATTTGAGGAATTCTGCTACAGCTGGTCCCCACTGGGCGGGGATCTACGAGGTCAAGGAGCCCTTTCACGGACCCGACGAGGGCCTCCCGTGACTCCCTGATCAACCTTATCTCCTCCGTGTAGAACCGATACTGGGCCCGGACGTTGGCTCTCATGCCTGCCCAGATCGGCCGGCAAGTAAGCCTGTCAGATTCGGCTACACACAGGATGACTAATGGATTGGCTGAGATCACAGTCGGGTTGAGGACTTACTTTCGTAGTCGGCCTCCCATCCGGCCACGGTCTTCTCCAGTTCAGCCTTCTCCTTACCGAGCTTGACGACAGCCTTCTCCAACTCGGACTTCTCCCGGTCAAGCTCGGTGTTGGCCTTTGTCAGGTCGGCCTTGACCCTTTCAAGCTCGGCCTTGGCTTCTTCAGCCTCCTTCAGCTGCGACTCCCTCTCTGCTCGGGTCTTCAACTCTGCTTCGAGGTCTGCACCACAGATTAGCCAAGAGCTCAACCGTGCAGTCGTGACACCACCGGGCAGTCGAGATCGACGCGGCTGGATGAATACATCAACGGTTCAGTCGGGAAGATATACTCGAGGATTTTACCTCTGATCTTCTCGGCTAGGGCCCATGTCTCCGCCCTGAGCTGATCGGCGCCACTCTTCAGCCAGGCCTCCCTCCTCGTGTGACGCGCCTCCATCTCGGCCTTCAATGCCCGGAGTTGTTGCAATTCCGTGAGGTGGGGAGCCATCTCGACCAGGATCTCCGTCATCGCCTCGTTGCGGTCGACGAGCTTCTGCTCGGGACAAGGGACAAACCGACGACAGAGTAAAACATCAAAACAAGAAGATTGCTAGAGCTTTACTACAATAATCATACCGCGACCCCTTGGGACCCGCTGATGGCGGCACGAAGCAGGCTCTTGCGCTCTCTCCTTGCAACAACTTCATCGAGCCTGAAGCTTTTCATAGTGCCGTCGCGAGTGGTCCACGTAAAGGTCCGGGGCATCACACGTGGGGGAGCTTCGATCCGAGGCAAATGCGGGATCTCCGGCGGTGGCGGTAGCGGCGGCGATGGCGATGACGATAACCACGATGGCGACGGGGTCCTGGCCTCGGCACCGCCGTCCCCTACGACATCGGGGACCGGCTTAGGGGCTCCGTCCCCCGCTTCCGCGACATACGGCACCTCGGGGGCTGGGGTCTCAGTTTCGACAGCCACCTCTCTGTCGGGTGGCGGCAGCGGCCCTGTAGTCGGAGCCACCTCGGTCTCAGCAACCGGGCTGGCCGCCGGCTCAACAGGTGTGTTCACCGCCGCTGGCTCGGCTGGGGCAGGCTCGTCAAGTGGAGCAGACGGGTCAATCTCTTTGAGATCTATATCGGCCCGCTTCCTGCAAGACGAAGCAAGACATCAGGACATCACTCTAACATACAATGACTACAGAAGACCCGGAGTAACGCACCTCTTGGAGAACCTCAGTTTCCTGCCGGGCGGCCCGCCCCCCGGCGAAGCGCTTGCGTCGGCAGTCGGCCCGGTCGGCGTCGTCGATGGCAGAGGCGTATCAGCCCGAGTCGGCCCCGACTCTGGTATGGTTAGCTCGGGTTCCTTCGCCCCGAGCGGCCTCTGCTCTAGCCGGCCCCTTGGTGGCGCTGCTGCTGAGCACGACAACGTTCGGCCCGAACCTGCCGGTCTCAGCCTGGGACTCGACCGCGTGGGCGTTGTGGCAGCGGTGTCCTTTATTTTCAAGCTGCCGCTCACGGCGCGCGCTGTCATGGCCCCCTCGCCCCGATATAAAATCGGCTTCTTCCCCGCTCTTTTGGAGTCGGGTTGGGCAGCAGAGGGACTCCTCGGCCTCTTCTTCGACGCGACCACCGATAATGGTCGGGAGTCTTCATCAAATTCCTCATGCCACTACAAGCAAGTCGACGAGATACCATCACGCAAGGTTAAACAATCACCATTCCACAGGCGTTCACCACAGAAGAAAGTAGAAGGTTACCTTGGTCCGCGGCCGGATGAAGCTATAGGCAGCAACTCGGCGGTTATCATCTTCGGTAGCAACCACCCCTTCGGAGAAGTAGCCAAACAAGGTATCGGTCACTGCCCCTTTGTCCGCCGTCTCGCTGCTCACTCGGTCGGGATCGTGTTTACCTTTGAAGGCCCAGCCAAAGGCGCTTCGCAACTTCAGCGGCTGGACGCGCCTCGTCAGAAAACGACGAGCCACCCAAGGCCCTATCAAGCCGGCCCTCTTGAGGTCATCTATCTTCGTCAGCAATATATGTGCCTGGCCCAGCTCTTCAAAGGTTGGCTCCAAGGACCAGCTTGGCAACACCGTCGGCAGCATACCAGTAAACGGGCGCAAGGAAGGAGCTAGATCGGTGCAATAAAACCACTCCTTGTGCCAGCCCTTCAGAGAATATTTCAGGGGCAAATCGATATACGTTTTCTTCCCATCGCTCCTCAGTTGAAGACCAGCCCCTCCAATCACATTGATATTACTCTTGGAAGGTTGGGGCTTGACATGGAACAGGTGTCGGAAGAGGATGAAATGGGGTTCAACACCCAGAAAGCACTCGCAAAGAGTAACGAATATGGAGATCTGAAGGATTGAGTTGGGATTTAAATGCACCAACTCCAGCCCGTAGAAATCAGGGATGCGGCGGAAGAAATCAGAAGACGGAAGACACAAGCCCCGATCAAAGAAAGAGGCGAAAACTACCGTTTCACCAGGCCGGGGGCTAGGGATTGATTCATCCCTCGCCGACCGCCAACGGATCACTTCTTGGCTGGGCAACTTCAGCTCGCTCTCCAGCCGTCTCAGCTTCACCGAGCCACAATCTGAGATCGGCCAAGAACTCCCTGGCGCACCCGCAGGATTCGTCGCCTTCGGCATGACTGGAGGCGGTGAGATTTGGGGGAAAGCAAATCGGGGGCTTGGAATAAACAAAGAGGATTGAAATCGCCCGAGTCCGGGTGGGGAACGGCCGCTGCTAACCCTAGCCGGGCGGGAGGCAAAAGCTAGGCGCGAAGGTGGAAGACGAAGAGATTGGCTGATTTGGGGAAGACGACGGAATCTTTTTCTCTCTCCCCATCTTTTTATAGCCTGTACCGACTAGATGGGCCCAGGCCTGCACAGTCGGTATTGGGCCGACAAGATATGAGTTCCTACAGTAGCATGCTCCATGTGGGCCGCCCACAGGCTGAGTTGAAATTATAGCGCTGGTGCTACCCACAGGAACCGATGAGGTAAACAGATATGCTTCATGAAAGCCTTACTGCTAAACATATATGTTTGGGTATCTGTTTTATCCACCAGGTCTCGAGGATATATCCTTACAAGGATCACAAGCTGGTCTTCATTAAAATTGAGGATGCAGGTATCTTTCTCGGGAACACCTGACCACGTAATGGATTTATTTTCATAAAGTGGTACTCGGCCTACATGCGTGGCCATCAGTTGCCATGAACGACATTATTCCAGCCGACATGACGCTGAAGAGTCTAACTTTCGAGTAGTGCACTACTCGGGAGAGACTATAAATATTTATTCCCGCTGACATGATGTGGAAGAGTCTAGCTTTTGAGTGGGACGCCACTCGGAAAAGACTATAAACTCATATTCCGACTGACATGAAGTCGAAGAGTCCTATATACGAGTAGTCTCCTACTCGGCAAGACTATAAATTATATTCTGGTTGACATGATACCGAAGAGTCTCATATACCAGTAGTAATCTACTCGGGAAAGACTTCCAGGTTAAAGATCTTTGACTTTATGTTTAATTGTCTTCACAATTAAGCACAAAGTCGGGGGCTACACCTAATAGGTGCGCCTATTCGACGCACACTATTCATATATCTACATGAAGCCCTTCATAGCCTCGCTGCCAGCTGACATGAAGCAGGACTCGGGAAGACTTACTCGGACAAAGAGTACTCGGGAGCATCGCACTCGGGTAACCTTCACCGTGGAGGATGAGCACTCGGCATCAGCTGTGACTCAACTATGAAGGTCTCAGGGGCTACTGTGGGAGCCATGGGCCCCGGGTACCTCATTACCAGCACATGGGCCACTCGGATAGAGGATGGGCCAGATCATGTAATTAGAGATAAGATAGCACCCGGCAGGCTGTGCCTTGTACAATAAGGAAACCTAGCCTTAGTTGGATAGGATTCTATCTCTAAGAAGGAAGTCCCTTGGTCGTATCCGACTGGGATCCTTACCATGTACCCCTATCCCCTAGTATATAAAGGGAGGCAGGGCGCCCCATGAGGGCACGCAAGATCATTGATCACAAAACCACCTCAGAGGAATAACACCTCAACTGGACGTAGGGTATTACCTCACATCGAGGGCCTGAACCAGTATAATTCCCTTGTGTTCCTCTGCAATCCACCGAATTCCAGGTCGCCGAGTAGCGCCATAATATTATTGCCGGTGCAAAGCATCGACACCGAGTGTGCTCCATGTTGGCCACCTCGTTGTCCGACTTCCGCTTGCGGCTGCCAGACTTGTTTTGAGATGGCTCGTTGTCGTTTTTGCCTTTTGGTCCTTCTGTCGGGACTCCTTCTTCTCGTCGAGGGCCTCTGCGACCACTTCAGCCGAGTCAACATATTTATTGGCCATGTCGAACAGAGCCCGGACAGACAGCGGTGGTTTCCGAGTGAACTTCGTGATGAATGGGGAATCTTTTACTCCCTTGCGGAAGGTGGCAATGACAGCCTCGTCACGGATCATTGGGATCTTGTTACGCTTCTCGGAAAACCTCTTGATGAAATCTCGCAGAGACTCGTTCATCTTTTGGTGCAGCTGATAAAGATCGTGCTCTGAAGACGGCCTCTCGTAGGTCCCCTGAAAGTTAGCGATGAACCGATTCCTGAGTTCTCCCCAAGAACCGATCGACCGCCTTGGGAGGCCTGTCAGCCATGTCCTCACCGAGTCGGCTAGCACGACTGGGAGGTAGTTAGCCATGGCTTTGTTGTCGCCCCCAGCAGCTCGGACTGCTAGGGTATATACAGTGAGCCAGGACTTGGGGTTTGTCTTGCCGTCATACTTTTCAATCCCAGTGGGCTTAAAACCAGTCGGCCAGTGGACGTCCTATAGCTCCCGAGTGAAAGCTGGGATGCCTTCGTCTTCGTGGGGGCTCGGGCTTCGACCACGGCGGTTAAACCACTCGTGATGGAGGCCAAAGCGCTCGTTTTCATCTTCCATTCAGCGGAGCTCATCCTCTTGTCGCTCGCGGCGCCGGGCACTGATAGTATGGCGAAGGTCATGCTATAGGCGCTCTCGGAGGTCTTGGTTAGGCTGGCGATCATACTAGTGACGGCGCCGGTTGTTGTTATTCGTGTTGCCGAGTGTAGTTTGCCTAGACTCCTCGCGTGGCCGACTTGAGCCGGCCGCCCGACGCCGAGCTGATGTGGACGAGCTCGCTGCTGGAGATCCCGACCGGTTAGTCGGTACTAGGGTGTCGCCTGACTGCTGTTGTTGTTGTTGGTAGGCAGCAGCCATGATCATCGCCTTGATCTTGGCGATAGTTGGGGTGGCCTGGTGATCAGGCCCGAGTAGGAGCGTGTCCAGCAAAGTTGCGGCGTGACGAAGATGTCGTGATCGCCGACTTTAGTTTGGAGAATCTGCTGCTGGGCTGCTCGCCCAGCTCTGCGCAGCCCGTCATTGCGAGCCTCGCGATCAACTTTCTCCTGTTGTTGCAGTCGGCGCGCCTCCTCCTGCTGCTCCTCTTGTAGTCGGCGCACCTCGGAGGGTGGAGTTGAAGCCATGAAGATCTCGCGGGGAAGGAGAAAACTCGCCAGACTGGAGTCCGAACTGGCGTTTGAACCGTTATCCGACTTGGAGTCGGACTCTGAGTAGTTTATCGGAGTGAGAACGACCCCAACCTCTCTAGATCCAATCTGAAATGGTACTTGGCCGTGTCCAAATTGAACCGCAGGAGATCGGCTCTGTTGTGCGGGGTGTGAATCCGCAGCGTCGCCGAGTCCATGTGGGAGATTGACGATCTCTCCCCTTCTCGGCCCAACCCAGGCTGGCTCAAGGCCTAGCGCGAGTTGGACGCCGAAGGAGAGAGTTGTCCCTATGCTCGGTGATGTGAAGGACTGCCGCAATAAGTCGTGGAAGGAGATCGCGACGTCCTGTGGGCCGACTGGCGCTACGTCGGCTGGCTCCTCGGCCGGCTGGATTAGATCTGTTCCGGCCAAGGTAAGGTTGCCGATCTGGTCGGCAACGAAATCGAGGCTTCCGAAGGAAATCTTGTCTCCAGGGGAGAACTTGTTGCCGTCGACTCCATTTATTGGATCCATTGAATTTGCTGATGAAGAATTCGCCGGAGCCCCTACCTGGCGCGCCAACTGTCAATGCTTTGCACCGGCAATAATACTATAGGGCTACTCGGCAAAGGTGAATTCGATGGATTGCAGAGGAACACAGAGAAGATTTATACTGGTTCAGGCCCTCGATGTGAGGTAATACCCTACGTCCAGTTGAGGTGTTATTCCTCTGAGGTGGTTTGTGATCAATGATCTTCCGTCCGCCCTCATGGGGCGCCCTGCCTCCCTTTATATACTAGGGGACAGGGGTACATGACAAGGATCCTAGCCGGATACGGCCAAGGGATTTCCTTCTTAGAGATAGAAACCTATCCGACTAAGACTGTTATTCCTTATCGTACAAGGTAAAGTCTACCGGGTGCTATCTTATCTCTAATTACATGATTCGGCCCATCCTCTATCCGAGTGGCCCATATACTGGTAATGAGGTACCCGGGGCCCATGGCCTCCACACGAGCAGACTTCATCATCTGGCGCCGACAAGGACAAAGACAAGCCAGATCAGGGTTCGGCTGACGATTTCCAAGATCCTCAAGCCGAGCTCAACCATATCTTCGGAGGGCTGTCTGCCTACAAGTCCAAGCGCAAACAGAAGCTATCAGCACGCGATATCAACATGGTCTCTACGACGGACACCCCCCAGTACCTGCGCTGGTCAGAGATGGCCATTACCTTCAACCGCGCAGATCACCCAGATCGGGTTTTGCACCCGGGACGCTATCCACTCGTCCTGGACCCGGTTGTCAGAAATATCAGGCTGAAGAAAACCCTCATCGACGGAGGCAGTGTGCTCAACATCTTATTCGCCAAGACTTTGGATGAGATGATGATTCCTCGTTCAGAATTACGGCCGAGCACTGCGCCCTTCCACGGGATAATTCCCAGCCTGTCATCAACTCCACTCGGGCAGATCACATTGCCAGTAACCTTCGGCACACGGGATAACTTCCGCACGGAAAACGTCTGCTTCGAGGTCACCGACTTCGAGACCGCGTACAACGCGATACTCGGACGACCGGCAGTTGCCAAATTTATGGCGATACCGCACTATACATACATGGTGCTCAAGATGCCTGGGCCAGCAGGAATCCTCTCCCTCCGCAGCGACGTCAAGCAAACTTTCACTACGACAAGGAGAGCTGCGAATTGGCTCAATCACAAGAGGCGGCAGTTGGGCGCAATAGCATTCGGCAAGCCGTCACAGCAGAGGTCAAGCAAGATCAAGTTCCGGCAAAAAAGGCGGTGAAATCGGGAATTTCAGCGGACTCTGACACGAAGAAGATCCCCTTGGACCCTTCCGACCCCTCCAAGACTGCCCTAGTCGGGACCGGACTCGACCCCAAATAGAAAGACGCGCTCGTCACCTTCCTCTAAGCCAACAAGGATATATTTGCGTGGAAACCGTCCGACATGCCGGGCGTACCATGGGAGGTGATCGAGCACGCCCTCAACATGAAGACAGACGCCAAGCCAGTCAAGCAACGGCTACGGCGCTTCGCTCAAGACCGCAAGGATGCTATTCGGGAGGAGATCACCAAGCTCCTCGCAGCCGGGTTCATCAAGGAGGTCTATCACCCGGACTGGCTAGCAAACCTAATTCTGGTCCGAAAGAAAAATGGTAAATGGCGCATGTGCGTCAACTACACCGATCTCAACAAGGCGTGCCCCAAGGACCCGTTTGGTCTTCCCAGGATAGATCAGGTGGTAGATTCCACGGCTGGGTGCGACCTACTCAGCTTTCGCGACTGCTACTCGGGATACCATCAAATCAGCCTGAGGGAGGAAGACTGCTTAAAGACATCTTTCATCATGCCGTTTGGAGCGTACTGCTACATCACAATGCCGTTCCGTCTGAAAATTGTTGGAGCAACCTATCAACGGGCAATTCAGCGGTGTCTGCACACTCAGATCGGGTGCAATGTGGAAGCCTACGTTGACAACGTGGTGATCAAGACCAAGTCCAAAGAAGACCTCATCGCTGATCTGGAAGAAACCTTCCAAAATCTTCGACGATTCAAGATGAAGTTGAACCCGGAAAAATGCGCCTTCGGAGTGCCATCCAGCAAGTTACTCGGCTTCATTTTCTCACATCATGGCATCGAGGCAAACCCGGAGAAAGTCAATGCCATAATGAACCCATGGCTCCCCCCGGCTAACCAAAAGGACGTCTAGAAGCTGACAGGCTGTATGGCGGCACTCAGCCGATTTATTTCCCGACTAGGCGAATGGGGTATGCCCTTCTTCAAGCTACTCAAAAAGGCGGACAATTTCCAATGGACTCCGGAAGCCCAACAAGCCTTCGAAGACTTCAAACAATTTCTCACATCACCTCCGTGTTGGCGTCACCTGCCCAAGAACCGCTAATGTTGTATCTAGCGGCAACCACTCAGGTAGTCAGCACGGTGCTGGTGGTCGAGTGATCCGAACAGGGTCACATCCAGAAAATACAACGGCCAGTTTACTTTGTCAACGAGGTGCTTGCCGACTCGAAGATGAGATATCCGCAGGTCCAAAAGCTGTTATATGGCCTACTCATCACAGTCCGGAAGCTGGTGCATTATCTTCAAGCACATCAAGTCATGGTGGTCACATCGTTTCCACTCGGGGATGTCCTTCATAATCGTGAGGCCACCGGCCAAATCGCTAAATGGGCACTCGAGCTGATGGCGTTCGATATCACCTTTCAGCCACGGACAGCAATTAAATCACAATCTCTAGCCGACTTCGTAGCCGAGTGGACAGAAGTTCAACTGCCTACGTCAACAGCGAAGCTAGAGTACTGGACAATGTACTTCGATGGTTCTCTACGGATCGGCGGCGCCGGGGCTGGAGTCATATTAACATCCCCCACCAGCAAAAACTCAAGTACGTCCTACAAATCCACTTCCCGGCTTCCCACAACGTCGCCGAGTATGAGGCACTTATCCACGGGCTCCGGATTGTTATATCACTTGGCATACGTCGACTGGTTGTGCGCGGGGATTCTCAACTCGTGGTGAACCAAGTCATGAAAGACTGGACTTGTCTCGATGATACCATGGCGGCATGTTACATCAGGAGGTCCGCAAGCTGGAAAACAAGTTAAACGGGCTGGAAATAACACATGTCCTGCGCCAATACAATGACGCAGCAGATGAGCTGGCAAATATGGGATCCAAGTGAGAAGCGGTTTCGATTGAAATCTTTGTCGAGCAACTCATGGAGCCATCAGTCAAGAAGAAACCGGCGCTGGAGCAGTCAGGAGGCGAACCTACCCCAGCTACAAACGAGGTGCTGCACATATGTCAAGACTAGCAGGCCCCTATTATCAAATTTCTCCTAGACGACAAACTCCCAGAAGATCGTAGTCAAGCCGAGCAGATCAAGCGTCGAAGCAAAAGCTTCCTACTAGTCAGAGAAGACCTATACCGAAGGAGCGCATCCGGTGTCCTCTTGTGTTGCGTCACCACCGAGGAGGGCAAGCAGATCCTGCAGTTGATCCACTCGGGTATATGTGGCAACCATGCCGCATCCAGGACGTTAGTCGGAAAGGCCTATCGGCAGGGATTCTTCTGGCCCACAGCAATAACAGACGCAAAAGAAATTGTTCGCAAGTGCGAGGGTTGCCAGTTCTACGCAAGACAAACAAATCCCCCAGCCCAAGAACTCCAAACTATCCCTATTTCTTGGCCATTCGCAGTATGGGGGCTTGACATGGTCGGGCCTTTCAAGAAAGCGCCAGGAGGGTTCACACATCTATTCGTTGCAGTTGACAAGTTCACCAAGTGGATTGAGGCAAAACCCGTTGCAACTATAACAGCGGCACGAGCAAAGGACTTCATCATGAGTATACTATACAGATTCGGGGTTCCTAACCACATCATCACCGACAACGGTACTCTAATTCATGGGCGGCGTGTTCCAAGACTTCTGCGACGATTTCGACATCAAGATCTGCTATGTATCTATGGCACATCCACGAAGCAATGGGCAGGTCGAACGAGCCAACGGTATGGTCTGACAAGGCATCAAGGCCAGGATATCCGACCGACTACAACCATATGCGGGCCGTTGGGTACAAGAACTCCCATCTGTTCTCTGGTCTCTCAGAACCACGGTTAGTCGGGCAACAGGGCAATCCCCTTTCTTTCTGGTCTACGGTGCTAAAGCTATGCTACCGACAGAGTTACAGTTCGGCTCTCCGCAAGTCCAGGCTTACTCAGAAGACGTCTCAAACAATACCCGACTGGTCAAGCTAGATCAGTTGGAAGAAGCAAGGGACATCACAACAATCCAGTCGGCAAGGTATCTTCAAGGCCTACTGTCGGACCCGGGTTTGACCCCGAACCCTATGTGTGTACCGTGCTAGTCCCACGATCAATTGCTAGCACACACATTCAACATTGGCATCATAATCCATACATCACAGGTTCAGCTCACAGCAGTCCAAACATAAGTCGTACAAGAGTCTAGACTTTAGCGATTACATAGAGGCCGACCGGCCAAATAGAACAACACATTAACAAAGAGTTCAACAGCGGAAACAAGAATAACAGAGGCACCAAAAACCAGCAAGTATGCCTCTGCCCGCCCACAGGCAACCAACCGGTATGCCCTAGTAAGCACCGTCGTCGTCGTCTCCAAAACCCGCTGCATAGAAGTACCCGATTGTCGGGTCCTCCTCAACCATCTCTAAAAAAAAAGTCACACAAGCGTGTGTGAGTACAATACGTACTCTGCAAGACTTATAGTGTTTGCAATGGTATTCCATAATATGCGAAGATAAACAAGGAATGGTTCAGGTCCTGCAGTTTGCATAAATCATAATATACATAGCGAAAACATTGCGGTTTTGCAACGAAATTTTTGTAAACAAGCTAGCACAGCAAACAAGTATATAAGCATCAACCCCCAAGTGTTTCCAACCATATGGGCTCCCTGCCCATGCCAGCCAACAGTGGCAACACGCTGGCCACAATACCATCCCAGCGAACTCCCGTTCGCACCAAGATCTTTCCAAAACAGTTCCCAAAAATTAAAACTACTACGGTGGAGAATTTCCCAAGTCGTCCATAACTGAGGACACGGCTATTCGAATAGTTTTAACTCTCGAGAGTGTGTACAACTGTACCCACATGACAAGGACAATATGAGTTACCACACAGGAGGCTCACACCATCAATGACAAAGCCTTTCTATCATTGACCTAGCAATATCCTGCGCTTATGATCCATCCCTAGGGAATTGGGAGGCCTCCCAAAATCCCAAGGCTCATACGATGTGCTGGTCACCTTGAACAATAATCAAGGTACCCTCGGGCTATGGAACAAAACCATAACCCGCACTATCCCAATGTCAACAAATAATGACTACTACTACCACCGGCGGGTCTATTGCTAGGTAATCAACAATATACTAAGCTAGGAACTCCCCATAAGAGCCACATGTGGGTTTGCACTGTACTTCTTGGTTCTAGCTCACCATAGAATCGGTCCTTAGTGACCCGGGCGAGACAACCACTAATCGGTACCACAACAAGGCACCAAACACTACATCCACTCGCCCAAGTCTAAAAGCATGTTTTCAGTTTTTTTTTTGTTTTCCACCAAGAGCACGGGGGAAAAAAAATACCCACTATTCATTTCCATATTTTCGCAAATGCTTCTTTTCCCCAACATCCCAAAATCAAGTAACAAGTAGCATTGATTAAAAAGCAAACTAAGCATACCTATTGACATCTTCCGAACCACATGAACCCAAATTTTCAGTGGCAACATAAGTGACAAGGAATTCATGATACTCAAGTAACAAGGACAGGGCATATGCAACAAGAGGTTAACTACCCAAGAATCCCACACATTTTCAAGTAAAACATCGCATGCATAATAGTTTGCAATCAATATAGTTTGTAAGTTTGAAATATAGGAACAATTGATCAAGGGGGTGCTTGCCTTGTTCCTGACTTCTTGGAACTCTTTCTGATCCTTCCACAACCGGGTCCCAACAACGTCGTGTTCTACGAGAATACCAAACGAATGCAATGAAAACAACGGCAAAATATTTAACAAAACAGGAAGTACAAATATTTTTGCAGAATATGGAAGTGCATGATTTTAGATGAATTTAGGAAAAAGAATCGCTTGAATCCGAGTTCGTATGAGGGAGATACGGCTAAACGAAGTCTGCTCAGTCCTAAAATCGAAAACAAAAGAGGAACAGCATCTTTGCTCGTTAACGACAACCAGCAAAAACGGGAAAACGACAGTAGCTACTCTACTTGGGGTTTTATCCCACTCTGACGCTAGAGGGGCCAACCCGGCTTGCATGGGGCTGAAGGGGTGGCTGCTACTCACTCAAACACAAGCGCACCTAAGGTGCTCGGTGAAGGCCAAGCTAATGCACGGCTCGTCTACCTCTGTCCTCTCATGCCCGAGTGCATGGCTAGCGCATGCAGGGCACGAGGAAGCTCTAGGGGTCCTGCATGCAAGATCGAAGGGCTCTACTACATGCGGCCATGCTCCGATTGAGCCTCATCCACACATATGGCCACGGTGGTGACGCTTGGGTGGATGGCAAAACAATGGCATGACAGGCCAAGCCAAGGACGTGGGGAGAACTAGTGGCCTCCCAGGAATAAAAAGGAAGTACATGCAGAAACAGAAGCTCACCGAAGAGTGTAGGCCGTGGGGTGCGACGTTGAGGCGGTGGTCGGCTCGGCAACAGGGTCGCTCGTGATGGAGGCTGCAGACAAGTGCTATGATGAGCTCAAAGAGTGAAGAGAAGATGGTGATACGGCCAGGACAGCGCTAACTCACCAGGGCGCAGTTTAGCGGCCGCAAGATCACGGCGGCACCCGGTCGGCGTTGCAAAACACAATGGGGCTGCAGTGGTGCCTGCTGCTTGCCGAGGGTGAAAATGGAGTTAGGTCGGGAAAGAACACGTGGTGACACAGCTGAGACAAGGTAAAACTCACCGGAGCTCTCAGACGGAAAGAGTGTGCTCGCCGGCGCCGTGGGCGGCACCTCACGTTCTCAGCGAACCAAGGGGCAATCCTTTGGGTCCTTGGCAGGTGAGAAAGAGGGCGAGCTGGGGAAGCAGGAGGACATAGGCTTGGTTAAAAAGGAAGGCAGGGAAGGAGAGGAGAGGGGAGGGGTGCTGGTTCTCCATCGGTCTCGCGATGATGTGTGCGCGGGTAAGCGTGCAACAGACGGATGGGACAGGGTAGGGCGCCGCTGAGGCTGTCGGGGGCATCTCGCGAGGTCCAAAGGTGGCTCTGCCACTCCCTCTCACGTGGTCTGGGGCGCGCAGAGGAAGCCACCTGGTCGAGCCGCACGGGCGGGGAGAGATCCTTGCGTGAACTCGTTTGGACGATGGAGGACAGGGGCACAAAAGATAGTACCACGCATCAAAGATTCACACTTGAGGACTATCTCCAACAACCATGCGATCCAAACACGAGACCCATTGGATGAATGCACGGGCGAGGGCGCGGGCGAGGGCGTAGGCTCGCGAGAGAGGGCGCGGGCACGGGCTCGGGAGCAAGAGGGCGCAGGCATGGGCTCACGAGAGAGGGCGCGGGAGCGGGCTCGCAAGAGAGGGCGCGGACGCGAGCTCGGGAGAGGGTGCGGGCGCGAGCGAGGGCGCGGGCGCGAGAGCGAGGGCGCGGGCGTATTTGCTCGTCCTCTATCCTTCCTCCTTGGGGCCCGACTACAACCAAAGCAGCCGTCGCCGAGAAGCTCGCCGGCTCTGCTCTTTGCTTTGCCGGACTATCCACTCCCAATCTGGACGGTCCGTTCCATTGTCACTGTCCGCGCTTGCTCAGATTTGCCCCTAAGGCGCTGGTTTATACAGATTGCACGATCTTTAACCCGTTGGCTGGGATTTTTCATGCACGAAAGATGACATGCAGTGCATGCAGATGAAAAACGGTTTTATGCACCAATGAACAAAAGTGGGCTGTTACACCTACGTCGCTACCACAATCGCAATGTCCGTGGCCGCGCCTTTTTGGTCGGGGATCTCGTCTTGAGAAAAATACAAACCACCAAAGACAGGCACAAATTATCCCCACTTTGGGAAGGGCAGTTCATTATAGCCGACGTCAAGTGGCAGGTGCCTACAGACTGAAGACCGAAGACGGTGTCCTCATCAGCAACTCATGGAATATAGAATAGCTACGTCCTTTCTATACCTGAGCTTTATACTTTCTCATGTGTACAGTTTTCTCTGACTCACTACGCCGCTCGTATCAACCGAGTAGTGAGTCGGGGGCTACATGTATTATATGTGTTTTGTCAATAATATACGAGCCTATCTTACTCCAGTTATGAACCCTTACTACGATTGTCACGTTTGCCCGAGTACACTTTCTTACAGTGGACGATTTTATTAAGCTCCGACAGACTAACTCGGCGCAGGCTACACATTCGAGTAAAGCTAATGACAACTGAGTAGTAATTCAAAGCTTGGCGGCACTGCACATATATTTACACATGTTTTCCACAAAAGTTTATACATACTGACTACATGATATGTTACTCTCACAGACCCAGGTCTCGGGTGATTATCTCAGCAGTCGGCCTCACCCGGGCTATCAGCTCTAGCGCCTCCTCGGGTGTCGTCTCCTCGGCAAAACCCTCCCCGATGGCTTCAATGTCTACCCTCGGGTAGATTGATTTGGTCATCGCCAGGGTTTGGGCCACGCCGGCAATGACATGCTCATCCAAGTACCTCTTTAGGGCACTCAGTGCATCCTCAAGACATGCCTCCACTTGGGGGATTCAGCTGCAGCTGGTTCCCACAGGGCGAGGATCCATCAGATCAAGGAGCCCTTTTCACGGACCCGACAAGGGCCTCCCGTGACTCCCTGATAGCCTTTATCTCCTTTGTATAAAACCGATATTGGGCCTAGACATTGGCTCTCATGTCTGTCCGGGTCCACCGGCAAGTAAACTTGTTAGGCTCGGCCGCAGATGGAATGACTAAGAGATTGGTTAAGATTATCGTCGAGATGGGGACTTACTCACGTAGTCGGCCTCCCACTCGGCCACGGTCTTCTCTAGTCTAGCTTTTTCTTCACCAAGCTTGAGGGTAACCTCTTTTAACTTGGCCTTCTCACTTTCGAGCTCGGCGTTGGCCTTTGTCAGGTCGGCCTTGACCTTCTCAAGCTCGGCCTTGTCTTTTTCGGCCTCTTTCAGCTGGGCTTCCCTCTCTGTTCGGGTCTTCAACTCTGCTTCGAGGGCTGCACGACAGATTAGTCCAGAACTCAACCTTGCGGCCAAGACACAACTGGGCAGTCGGGAACAACGCAGCTAGAGAAATTCATCAAGGGTTCAGTCGGGAAGATACATTCGGGGGATTTACCTCTAATCTTCCCGGCTTGGGCCCAAGTTTCATCCCTGAGCTGGGTGACGGCATCCTTCAGCCAGGCTTCCCGCCCCGCGTGACGCTCCTCCATCGTGGCCTTCAGCGCCTGGAGCTGCTCTAATTCCACGAGATGAGGAGCCATTTCGGTCAGGATCTCGGTCATCGCCTCATTTCGATCAACAAGCTTGTGCTCAGGGAGAGAACAAGTCAAGAGCGGAGTCAGACGTCAGAATAGGAAGACCCCCAGGACTCCACTGCAAGAATTATACCCGAACTCCCTGGGACCCGGTGATGGTGGCGCGAAGCAGGCTTTCGCGTTGCCTTCTCGCCGCGGCCTCATCAAGCTTGAACCTCTTCGCGGTTCCATCAGGCGCTGTCCAGGTGAACGTCCGGGGAAACTTACGCGGAGGAGCTTCAATCCAGGGAAGGTTCGGGATCTCCGACGGTGGCAACGATGACGATGACGATGACCACCATGACGGCGACGGGGTCCTGGCCCCCACGTCAGCATCCCCCACGGCCTTGAGGGTCGACTCGGGGGCTCCGGCAACGGCCTCGGCAGCGGGCGTCGACTCAGGGGCTGGGGCAGCAACCTCAGTAACCGCTCCTTGGTCGGGGGGCACCAGCAGCCCCGCAGTCAGGACCACCTCAGTCTCCGGGTCTAGGATGGCCACTAGCTCAGCGAGTGTGCTCACGGGCGCCGGCTCGGCTGGGGTGGGCTCTTCAAGGGGAGTGGTCGGAGCAGTCTCCTTGAGATCGATATTGGCACGCTTCCTGCATGGCAAAACAGACATCAGAATACTACTGCAACAGACAAGAATCTCAGAGGATCCAGAGCAGCTTACCTCTTGGAGAACTTGAGTTTCCCGCCGGGCGATCCAGGTCCCGGTGGAGCGCTACGCCCGGCTGTCGGCCGGGTTGGCGAAGCAGTCGGCGGCGGCGTGGCGACTGGAGGCGGCCCCATTGGTGGCGTGGCTGACTCGGACACCCGTATGCTTGGCGGCGCCTGCTTGGACCTTGTACTCGGCGGTGCTCTTGTCGGGCTCGGCAATGTTGAGCTTGGCTGTGCTAGTCTCAACCTGGGACTTGATCGCCTGGGTGCCACGGCGGTGGTGTCCTTTATCTTTAGACCTCCTGCCACGACTCGCGGCATCATGGCCCTTTCACCCCGATATAGAACGGGCTTTTTCCCGGCTCTCTTGGAGTCGGGTTGGGCAGCAGCAGGGCTCCTCGGCCTCTTCTTCGTTTTAACGGCTGACAACGGGCGAGAGTCCTCATCGAACTCCATGCATTCCTACAGAAGATTCAATAACATCTATCACATACTGCTGGGCAATCATAGATACAGACCCACTGGCATTCGCCACAGATGAAGGACAAAGATTACCTTGGGGTGGCGCCTAAGGAAGCTACAAGCAGCAATTCGGCATTTATCGTCCTCGGTCTCGATCACCCCCTCGAAGAAGTAACCAAACAGGGTCTCGGTTACCTTGAACTTATCGGCCGACTCGTGGCTTACTCGGTCAGGATCAAGTTTGCCTTGGAAATCCCAGCTGAACGCGCTCCTCAGCTTCAACGGCTAGATGCGCCAAGTCAGGAAACGCCGCGCCACCCAAGGCTCGGTCAGGCCGGCTTTTTTAAGCTTATCAAATTTCGCCAGCAATTGGTGTACTTGGCCCATCTCTTCAAAGGTTGGGTCTGAAGACCAACTTGGTAAAACTATCAGTGGCAAGCCAGTGAATGGATGCAAGGAGGGAGCCAGATCTGCGCAATAGAACCACTCCTTGTGCCAGCCTTTCAAGGAAGATTTCAAGGGGAGATCAAGATATGTTTTCTTCCCATCACTCCTCAACTGGAGACCAGCCCCCCCAATCACATTGATATTATTTTTGGAGGGCTAGGGTTTGATGTGGAACAGATGCCTAAAGAAATTAAAATGGGGTTCCACACCCAAAAAGTACTCACAGAGACTGACAAATATAGAGATTTGAAGAATCGAGTTGGGATTCAAATTCACCAACTCCAACCCATAGAAGTCAAGGATGCAGCGGAAGAAATCAGAACAGGGAAGGCACAAACCCCGATCGAAAAAAGAGGCAAAAACTACTGTTTCGCCAGATCGGGGATTTGGGACCGACTCACCCTTAGTCGGCCGCCAACGGATCACCTCCTGGCTGGGCAACTTTAATTGACTCTCCAGCAGCTTCAATTTCACCGAGCCGCAATCCGAAGTCGGCCAAGCATTCTCCGGCGCACCCGCAGATCCGAAGCTTTCGGCATGGTTGGGAGCGGAAAGATTTGGGGGAAAAGCGGTTGGGGGCTTGGAACAGACGAAGAGGACTGGAATCGCCCGGGTTCGAGCGGGGAATAGCAGCAGCAGCTAACCCTAGCTAAGCAAAAGGCGAAATTTGGGCGTGGAGACGGAAGATGAAGCGATTGGCTAATTTGGAGAAGATGAAGGAATCTTTTTCTCTCTCCCGTTATTTATAGAGCCTGTGCCGACTAAATGGGCTTGGGCCTACACAGTCGGTGCTGGGCCACCAAGATATGAGTTCCTACAGTAGCATGCTCCATGTGGGCTGCCCGCAGGCTGAGTTGAAATTATAGCGCTGGTGCTACTAACAGGAGCCGATGAGGTAAATAGATATGCTTCATGAGAGCCTTATTGCTAAACATATATGTTTGGGTATCTGTTTTATCCACTAGGTCTCGAGGATATATCCTTACAAGGATCACAAGCTAGTCTTCATTAAAATTGAAAATGCAGGTATCTTTTTCGAGTACACCTAACCACGCCGTAGATTTATTTTCATAAAGTGGTACTCGGCCTACATGCGTGGCCATCAGTTGCCATGAGCAACATCATTCCAGCTGATATGACACTGAAGAGTCTAACTTTCGAGTAGTGCACTACTCGGGAGAGACTATAAATTTCTCTTTCCCACTAACATGACGCTGAAGAGTCCCATATATGAGTAGCATCCTACTCGGCAAGACTATAAACACACATTCTGACTGACATGAAGTCGAAGAGTTCTACATACGAGTAGTTCCCTACTCGGCAAGACTATAAATCATATTCCGGTTGGCATGATACCGAAGAGTCTCATACACCAGTAGTAATCTACTCAGGAAAGACTTCTAGGTTAAAGATCTTTGACTTTATGTTGAATTGTCTTCACAATTAAGCACAAAGTAGGGGGCTACACCTAATAGGTGCGCCTATTTGGCGCACGCTATTCATATATCTACATGAGCCCTTCATAGCCTCGCTGCCAGCTGACATGAAGTAAGACTCAGGAAGAAGACTCACTCAGACAAAGAGTACTCAGGAGCATGCACTCGGGAAAACTTCACCGTGGAGGATGAGCACTTAGCGTCAGCTGTGACTCAACTATGAAGGTCTCAGGGGCTACTGTGGAGGCCATGGGCCCCGAGTACCTCACTACCTACATATGGGCCACTCAGATAGAGGATGGGCCAAATCATGTAATTAGAGATAAGATAGCACCCGGCAGGCTTTACCTTATATGATAAGGAAAACAGTCTTAGTCGGATAAGTTTTTATCTCTAAGAGGGAAATCCCTTGGCCGTATCCGGCTGGGATCTTATCATGTACCCCTGTCCCCTAATATATAAAGGGAGGCAGGGCGCCCCATGAGGGCACGGAAGATCATTGATCGACATAACCTCTCAGAGATATAACACCACAACTGGACATAGGGTATTACCTCACATCGAGGGCCTGAACCAGTATAAAATCTCTTTGCGTTCCTCTACAATCCACCGAGTTTCCCCTTGCTGAGTAGCCCTATAGTTCTATTGCCGGTGTAAAACATCGACAGTCGAACTACGACCAAGGGATCTCCTTCTAGGAATACAACGTGCCCGACTAGGACTGTATTTTTGTTGCCGTACAAGGTTAAGTCTGCTTAGTCCTATTATATCCCTAATTACAAGGTGTTAACGCCAAAATTTGGCACGGATTTCTATCATGTTCGGTTAAGGAAAGGACTATATTAGCTTATGGAAATTTATCTGGAAGAGACCGAGTTTGGAAAGGAATCGTGAAGACCACGCCATGGCCGTAAATTACTTTATCTGTTAATTAGGTAGTTTTAATAATTTTTAGGAAACCTGATCTCATATCTGATCAGGGCTTGTCAATTTTCCTGTTATAGTTAGGAAACTCCTGTTTCGTATCTGATCAGGACTGTATCAACTCGGGGTATAAATATGTATGCCCGGGTACCTTGTAAATCATCTCAACGATCAATACAAATTCGGCGCATCGCCACCCTTTTACCAACGGGTTCTTGCTTCTCGAGCCGGGCTGCATCGGTTAGGTCCGAACTCCAGCGAGAGGGTAAGTCTCGTTACCCCGGCTACCAATCGGCTAGGACTTCCTCGGTTAGGTCTGATATTCTAGTCGGTCTATGGTAGTCGGCTTACCACGATATATCTGCTCTGTCTACGGCTGCATCGGTTCGGTTCGACCTCTTAGGCCGATCAGGTATATCACATCACGCGTGCATAGTTTTCATCGGTTTACTGGGGATAGTTTATCGTCAGTTTGTGCTGCATCGGTTGGGTCCGACCTACTAAACTGAGCGATAAGCTGTTCCTGCTAGGCCGATGGTCTTTGTGCAAGCGTCTTATCGGAATGTATAGCCGGTAAGTTATCAGATACATCACGATTGCATTAGATCTATCGGCTCATTGAGGTTCTTTTATCGTTGTTAATCTGTGCTGCATCAGTTAAGTTTGAACTACTAGATTGATAGTGATAGATTTACTCTTGCTGAGTCGATAGGTTTTATGCGATGTTCTATCAGAGTGCTTAACCGATAGGTTATCTTTTAAAGCCAACTGCATTGCCTGTTGATTATTATTCTGCTATCTATTTTATCATTGGCTTCCAGCCGATGGCTGTGTCTTTTTGATAGTCAGCTAGCTTATGATTTGCTTGAACTATTTTACAGTGTGCTTTGGTCACCATCGGCTTCTAGCCGATGTATTAATACGTTGTTTTATATTCATCTACATTATTCTGCTATCGGCTTTCCAGCCGATATAACACTGTTTTTGGCATGCTATATTATCATCAGTCTTCCAGCCGGTGCACACATTCTATCGGCAGTCGGGCAGCCGGATGGTTTATTCTCTGCTCATATTATCATCAAGCGCAGCCTGACTTGTTTGTCTATATCGTCATCGGCTTCTTAGCCGATATACGAGCGCTGTTGGCGGTCGGGCAGTCGGCTTAAAGGACTCGGGCACGAACACAAGCGAGAACCCGGGCGCGAGTACAAGCGAGAACCCGGGCGTGAAGACGAGCGAGGACCCGGGCACGAAGACGAGCGAGGACCCGGGCACGGACGACTACCCGGGCGGGGACACGGATGAGTACCCCGGACACGGACAACTACCCGGGCGCGGACACGGACAAGTACCCGGACGCGGACGACTACCCGGGCACGAGCACGGATGAAGACCCGGGCGCGGGTAATACATTCAGTGCGGCGCTAACAATTACTGATCACTGATCTAATATTTTCTATCTCCTTGTCAATTGCGGGGTCAAATTGACTGGCACGCCTACGAACCTCAATATTTTAGGACCTGCACTGGAGCCAAGCAAATCTCCCAGGCCTTCGCGTGTCTCCAGACGCCGAACCAGATCATCGGCTCATCATCGACGCTGCCGGCGATTTTCGGTGTCAACACAAGGCTAGGCCCATCCTCTGTCCGAGTGGCCCATATGCTTGTTATGAGGTACCCGGGGCCCATGGCCTCCACACTTTCCCTGCCGGAACTTGATCATCCTCAATTGCTGGTGTTGCAGCTAGTCGAATATTGTTTCATTCGACTGCTACCTCTTGAGACTGGGCCAACTCCCAGCTCTCCTTGTCATTGGTGAAGGCTTGCTTAATATCACTGCACAAGAAAAGTACTCCTGCTGGTCCTGGCATCTTGAGCACCATGTATGTGTAATGGGGCGCTGCCATGAACTTGGCTAGTGCTGGTCGTCCGAGTATGGCGTGATACGCGGTCTCGAAGTCGGTAATCTCGAAGCAAATATTTTTAGTATGGAAAATTCTCCCACGTGCCAAAAGTAACTTGCACAGTGATCTGTCTGAGTGGAGTGGAGGAGAGGCTAGGGATTACCCCGTGGAAGGGAGCAGTACTCGGCCGTAGCTCGGATCGAGGGATCTTCATCTCGTCGAGCGCTTTGGCAAACAATATGTTGAGAGCGCTTCCTTCATCGATGAGAACCTTCCTTAACTTGATACTCCTGATGACCGGATCTAGGACAAGTGGATATTGCCCTAGATGCGTGACTCGGTCGGGTGATCTTTGTGGTCAAATGTGATTGCCATCTCTAACCAACGCAGATATTGGGGGGTGTCTGTCGAGACCGAGTTGACTTCCCGAGCTGTTAACTTTTGTTTTCTCTTGGACTCGTAAGCAGACGGCTCTCATAAGATGTGATTGAGCTCAGCCTGGGGATCTTGGTAGTTGTCAGCTAGGCCCAAATCTGGCTTGTCTTTGTCTTTGGCATCACCAGACGCTGATGTCTGCTCCGAAGCGAACTTCTTGAGCATGAAGCAGTTCTTAGCCGCGTGCTTCCCCTTTGGGTGGAAAGGGCATGGCCCGTTTATGACTTTCTAGTAGTCGTCCGTCCTTGAGGTTCATGGCCGATTGCGCTCCACAGCTGCCACGACGTTGTCCGACTTGCGCATGCGGTTGCCAGACTTAGTCGGGGCTCCATCGTCTGTGTCTTTCTTGTCTTTCTGTCAAGGCTCCTTCTTGTCGTCCAAGGCCTCAGCGACCGCATCGACCGAATCAGCGCATTTGTTGGCCATATCAAATAGAGCTTTGATAGAAGCCGGAGGCTTTCGAGTGAACTTGGCGATGAACAGGGTGTCCTTAACTCCCTTGTGGAAGGTGGCGATGACGACCTCATCCTTGATCTTTGAGATCGAGTTCCTCTTCTCAGAAAACCTCTTGATGAAATCACGCAGAGACTCATTCTTCCTTTGATGGGATTGATATAAGTCATGCTCAGATGAAGGCCTCTTATATGTTTCTTGGAAATTTGCAATGAAGCGTTCTCGGAGTTCTCCCCAGGAGCTGATTGACCAGCTAGGAAGTCCTATTAGCCATATCCTCGCCGAGTCCGCTAGGGCAACCGGGAGGTAGTTAGCCATGGCTTTGTGGTCACCTCCGGTTGCGCAGATCGCCAGAGTGTAAACTATGAGCCAGAACTCGGGATTGGTCTTCCCATCATATTTTTCAATTCTGGTCGGCTTAAAGCCAGATGGCCAATCGACTTGTTGTAGCTCGTGGGTGAACGCCAATACTCCGTCGGACAAGTGAGGGCTCCGACTCCGACTGCGGTGATAAAAACGCTCATGGTGGAGACCAAAGTGCTCGTTCTCGTCCTCCAGTCGGCGGCACTCGTCTTCCTCGCATTCCTGTCGTCAAGTGTTGATGTCTGGCCGGAGATCGCACCGTAATCGACCCCGAACGTCCCGGTTATCATAGCGGTCATCCTGTTGTTGCCGCCATCGGTCGTCTTTTCAATTGCCGAGTGACGTATGGCGCAACTCCGAGCGTGGCTGACTAGAGCCAGCCGCCAAGCGTCGTGCTGAGGCGGATGAGATCACTGTATCAGAAGCCGTTCTATTGGACAGCATGAGTGTGTCTCCCGACTGTTGCCGCTGCTGGCATGCTGCAGCGGTAATCATGGCCTTGATCCTTGCAATCATCGGGTTGGCCTAGTGATCAGGCCCGAACTGCAAAGTGTCCAATAAGGTGGCAGCGGCCACGACGTTCTGTTGTGGGGTCACAAAGACATCATGGTCACCGACTCGGGTTTGGAGGATCTCATGTTGAGCAGTGCACCCAGCCTTGCGTAGATTGTCATTACGTGCGTCGCGCTCAGCTTGTAGGCATCGTGCTTCTTCCTCCTATTGTTCCCGCAGTCGGCGAGCCTCTTCCTCTTGCTGATCACGTACTCGGCGTGCATCTTGGGTGGGAGTTGAGCCCTTGGACGCCATGAAGATTTCGCGTGGTGGAGAGAAGCTTGTAGAACTGCTGTCCGACTGAGAGTCCGAATCAGAGTAATTGAGGGGGGTAATTACGACTCCAACTCCCTATATCCAATCCCGAGCGGTTCTGGGCTGTATCTGAGTTGAACTCCAGGGGATCGGGTTTGCCGTATTAGATGTTGATTAAAGTTATCTGTGGCATTGCCGAGTCCGAACGGGAGGTTGATGATCTCTTCCTCTCTCTCAGCCCAAAATCAGTCGACTCGAGGCCGAGTCTGAGTCGAACACCAAAAGAAAGAGTTGTCCCTGGACTCGGACATCTTTGGGATCGCCATAGCATGTCGCTGAAGATTGCTACAGCGTTGAGTAGGTCAACTGGCGCGGAGTCGACTTGGTGTCTAGCCAATCGGATCAAATCCGAGTCAGACAGGGTGAGGTCGCCGAATTGTCGGTGATGAGTCGAGGCTCCCGAAGCTGATTGTCTGTCCGGGGAAGAACTTGACGTCGTCGACTCTGGTGGTTAAATCCATCAGGCTTGTCGAAGATGATCTCGCTGAGCCCCTACCTGGCGCGCTAACTATCGATGCTTTATATCGGCAATAATAATATGGGGCTACCCGTGAGACCTAAACTTGATGGATTGCAAAGGAACACGAAACAATTTATCCTGGTTCAGGCCCTCGAGGTGAGATAATACCATACTTCCAGCTGTTGTATATTGTCTTTGAGGTTTCTCTGATGAGATTGTATGTCTGTTGTTGTCTTGCCTCAAGGGGCTCCTCACCTCCCCTTATATACTAAGAAGGCAAGGTTACAAGGTAGGAATCCTAGTCGGACGGGACCAAGGGATCTCCTTCTAGGAATACAACAAACCCGACTAGGACTATATCCCTTTTCTTATCATACAAGGTAATATGCACCGAGTCCTGTTGCATCCCCAATTACAAAATTGGGTCTATCCTTTGTCCGAGTGGCCAGAAAGCTTTCCATGAGGTACCCGGGGCCCATGGCATCCACATGTTGCAATCAAGATATTGCAAGACAACTCAAGATTTTCTGAAGATTGAGGATTTTATACCTTTTCAAAGTCTTGAATCTCCACCCAATTGCGCCAGGGGTCAAGGTAGTCGGCGAGGGGCCTGAAGGCCTACTCGGCGGCAATGTGCCGCCTACTGTCGGGCTCTGGGGTGTGGCGATAGGTGGTGTAGGACTCGACTTAGTCGGCACCGCATTGGGTGTGGACGATTGGGGCGAGGGGGTTGTCGGCGGTGCAGTCCTGGGGCTGGTCGGTCCAGGGGATGTGTTGCTAGGGTCGTTCTTCCCCTGATAATCGTAGCCGAGGTGAATCCTGGCCTTCAGGGGTTAAATCCGACGGTTTTGGGAAGTCCTGGCCACCCAGGGCCCAGTCAACCCCTTGTTCTTCAAAGCATCAATCTTCTCCAGCAGCAGTTGCACCTGGACCATCTCTGCCTGGGTAGGTAGAGCAGTCCAGCTGTCCAGTAACGTGGAGGATTTTCGGAAAAGGGCGACGAGGAGGGCTCGAGATTTGAGTAGTAGAACCACTCCTGATGCCACCCTTTAAGCGAGGTCTTCAAGGGAACATGCAATTACGCTTTCTACATCTCATTGCAAAGTTGAAGGCCTGCTCCCCCTATCACTTGGATTTTGGACTTGGAGGGTTGTGGCTTGACATGGAAAAGAACATGAAAAAGATTGAAATGGGGATCAACCCCGAGGAAGGCTTCACAGAGAGTCACGAAAATGGAGACTTGAAGAATGAAATTGGGGTTGAGGTGGACAAGCTTGATCTTGTAATAATCAAGAAGATCGCGGAGGAAATCAGAAGCGAGAAGAGCAAATCCACGGTTGAAGAAAGAAGCAAAGACCATGAGTTCGTGGGGACCTGGAGAGGGGATCGACTCACCAATGGCGGGGCACCAGTTGATAAGTTCCTTCGGCTAGAGGCACTTCTTCCTCTCCAGAAGAGCCAGCCTTGTCGAGCAAGCGTCGAATGTAGGCCATGACCCCGACGGCGTGTTGGGGATGTCAAAGGGAGCTTTCGGCATCTTTGAAGCGTGGATCTAGGGGGAAGGGCTCCTGGATGATGGCAATTGAAGCAGGGATGAGGATCTTTGCGAATTTCTAGAGGGGAGCTCGAGCTACAGAAAACCCTAGGCGGAGCAGAGAGCATGAAGTTTGCTACGTTTGCTAGAAGGCAAAGCGTTTGGTGATTTGGGGGAGAAAGAGGAATCTTTTCTCTCTCCCTCCTGATTTATAGGCCTGCGCAGGTAACTGGTCTGGGCCGGCTTGCTTAGTAATGGGCCGTAAAACATGAGTTCTTAAATAGCATGTCCTATTGGGCCACGGCTGTCTGTGTTAAAATCACTGTACATATGCTATTTTACAGGAACCGATTAAAATAATCAAATATATTTCATGTTAAGTCTAGTTCTTGGACACATGTGTTCAAATATCTTAATTATTTAACAAATATTGAGGATATATCCTTATAAGGATCAAAAGCTGGTCTCCATTAAAATTGAGGATGCAGGTATCTCTCAAGTACACCTAACCACATATTGGGTCAAAAATCTATGAAGTGACACTCGGCTTACATGCTTAGCCAAATTGCCTTGAGCAAAAATATTTCCAACTAATATGATACTAAAGAGTCTAATTTCTGAAAAATATATCACTTGAGAAAGATTTAAAGGTTTAAGATATTTGACTTTATATTTAATTGTTACACAATTAAGCACAAAGTCGGAGGCTACACCAAATAGGTGTCCCTACTCGATGCACACTATTTATATTTTTCTATAAATCCCTTCATAGCCTCGTTGCCAACTGATACGAAGCAAGACTTATGGAAGAGGTACTCGGGCAATAGGTACTGGGGGCAAGGCACTCGGGAAGTCTTCACCAAGGAGAATGAGCACTTGGCGTCAGCTGTGACTCAACTATGAAGGTCTCAGGGACTACTGTGGAGGCCATGGGCTCCGGGTACCTCATGGAAAGCAATGCGGCCACTCGGGTAGAGGATGGGCCTATTTCTGTAATTAGGGATACAATAGGACTCGGTATATATTACCTTGTATGACAGGGAAGGGGATATGGTCCTAGCCAAGTACGTTGTGTTCTTAAAAGGAAATCCCTTAGTCGAGTTTGATTGGAATTCTTACCTTGTAACCTTGTCTCCTCAGTATATAAGGAGAGGCAAGGAGCCCCCTAGGGCAGAAGACACAAGAGAGATCGACAGATCGACACACAATCTTACCAGAGAAACCTCAAAGGCAATACACAACAGCTGAAAGTAGGGTATTATCTCACATTGAGAGCCTGAACTAGGATAAATCGTTCCGTATTCCTTTGCAATCCATCAAGTTTAGGTCTCATAAGTAGCCCCATATAATTATTGCCGATACAAAGTATCGACAATATACGAGCCAGGTAGGGGGCTTCATCGAGATCATCTTCATCAAGCTAGGTAGGGGCTTCATTGTGTTCCTTTGCAATTAGATCGAATTCAATCTCAGTCGTCCGATCTCCTTGATCTAATCCTAGCCGCTAGATCTAATCCCAAGGTCAATCCAAGCCGTCCAAACCCGCTTGTACCTTTGGTGCACCCAGTCTACGGTGCACCAATCCCTTTCCTCTCTACATCTGGTGGGACCCGCATGTCAGCCGCTGGTTCATACCCTCTCTCTTCAGGGCTGACGTCATAAACCTTTAATTAATATTTTTAACACATGAAATAGGCAACCTTAGAAATTCTTAACTAATTCATCCTAACTCCGTTTGGGGTGATTCAACTTGCATAATTCTTTAAAAATCAAGATCTACCCATTAAAAATATAATCTTTTACTATTGATGTGTGCTTATGTACTGTTTTTTTGTTTTTGTTTATTGCCTTTAGCCGCCGACGTTTCAGAAGAGGCAGGATTCTACGAGGATAACTCCGAGACCTTCGCAGAGCAGCAAGGTAAGTCACACAGATCCTAAATACTTTTGAGCATGTTGTACCTATGGTTTAAAGCTATGTTTCCTTCACATATGCATTTATTTTACAATGTCATCGGGAGGAAAACCCTATTCTTTGATTATGGCCCTTTTGCTTTGATCACCTATTATTTGTACCTATGGGATAATTTGACTAGCTAGTTTCAATTATTGGTTAGCTAGAATAACTCTAGGACCCTGCTTAGCCATGCTTAGAAACTATAATGGAACTTATGGGTTATCACTTAACTATTACTTAGGACATCCGGTTGAAATGAAATGATGATCTAGTTCACGACCGAGGTGTGTAGTTAATTAATTGGTCAACTAAAATTTTACTAAATGGTGGGTTGTGAGCACATGAAATGTTGTTGATGCTAGTGGTGGTCATGTCACCTAAGGACCGGTTCGTGGACTACTTGTTGCAAAACAATACTCGTACTAACCATAAGTTAGAATGGGTAATGACGGGAGCTGGAGTGTGACATGTTCAACCGGAGACACCAGGGCGTGTTGTAGCCATCAATAAGTCCACGCATAGCAGTCATAAGTCCATAGTTTGGGTGCTGGGCCATCTCCCTGCTAGATACCTAGATTAGTCCCTGCCGGAGACATGTGATTCAGTGGGTGGCTGTCTTGTTGTGCGTGTTATATGGCTGGTCCTGTCACAACTCCTTTCTGAGATACCATGGTAGTATTGAGGGGCACGATAACTGTTGTAGGGTTGTGTCTTATAGGTAAATTGGTACACTTCTAACCAGAATAAAACTGTTTGAATAGCCGTGCTCGTGGTTAATGGGAGGCCTAGTAATGTTTTTCGTAATTAGTCCCACTCATATTAAATTAATTTGGACATTAATTGGTTTAGCTTCAGGGTGGGAGTGGTTGGGCATGTACTACCTTGGAGGGTTGTATAGTGGTGATTAATATGGTTTAATGATTACTTGTTTTACTACTCTTTTAAATGTTTTATTAAATACTATTTATGCAAATGAGTCCTATTATGCCTCCGTTTGTATACCTGTGCACTTGTATCTTTATTGTGTGGCTTGCAAAATATTCTATGTACTTATCTTGCAATCAATAATCCTTATCAGAGGAGTAATTCAGCGATGAAGGGTTCTTAGAGGACTAAGCGGAAGCCTGGTCAAGCGTCTGTGGAGTTGGAGCCGTCATGCCTATTACTAGTTTCTTTCCACTGTTAAGACATTTGTTATTTTGAAAGGTGTCATTCGGTTCTGTAATAATTACACTTGATTTATGTAAGAAATTTATTTTGATATTAATTATGTTATTTGTGTGCGTTGGTTGATTTTTGGACGAGAATTTTTACACAATAAATCATCCGAATTTTAGATAAAAATTTTAGATGTGATACTTGACCACACAACCTATAGATTCCCGCGTTCAGGCACTAAGGTACTTCATTTTTTTAAACCGAATATACTGTGAGCCTACATGCCGTTCTGATCAGAAGTGGATTGGGCTTGTACACCGCTTTATTTATCGGGCCGACGCCTGGCCTGCAAAGCTGCAGTCTCGTGCGATCAACTAACTGATCCTAATGACCTAATGTTTTTCCATTGGGAGAGAGGCAATCTCGTGAAATATCCCCTTCGTGGCGGGTAACGCAATTGACGGCAGAGGCCAGATTGCAATGACCTACTACGGCAACTCCGCACCACGCGCCATCCTGCTCACCTCCCCGCCATGGTCCCCCTCAATGAGAGCCTGCAAGGGACGCCGGTGACCGGCTGAGGGCGGTCCTCTCCTCGCCTGCTCCCGGCTCTGGTCCCCGGGCGTCGCCAAGCTAGTGCTCCGCGCGCCTCTCCGAGGAGGCCCCATCAGCTGGCCAGTGAGGACCCCGACGGGTGACGGCCTGATCCCAGCTAGGAGCTTCAATAAGCCGGCGTCTCCTTCCTCTTGCCTCCTGGCCAGCCCATAGGTCTCAAATCTCAATATCTCATTTAGTGAATTAGTCATTTTTAATCACTATTTTGGTCATGGTCAATCGTTAAATGCCTAGATTAGCTGATTAGTACAAATTGGTTGATTTGATTCAATTTGTTTTGAACTAGGGAGAGGATTTTTTAAGATAATGGGTAAAAATTACCCGGGCTCAAGACCGGTCCTGAATTTTTGGGGGCAATAGGACAAGATAAAATTGGGGGGTCTATATTTGAATGCATGCAAACCTATAACAATGTACTGTAGTTCAAGCTATAACTGATCGTAACAATCTATTATACAATTGCTCATCAATATTATCAGTGAGCTAGTGCTTAACAATGCTGCTAGGCAAAATAATTCCAGTTTCGCAAAAAAAAAGGGAAAAACACTTATAAGAAACATGGCAATTTTACCTCGGAGATAACCACATCAGGATGCCACACACTAATTAAATTTGGAATGAGCAAGGAACACTCACCTCATTTCTGATGGTTGTGTAGAAACCAAAATGTATATCACAAGGAAGAATTGGTGAAGGCCAAAATCCTCAAGTGTATAATCTCTGACTCTCTGTGAGAGAAGTACTGAAAATGAAAACCTGGTTATCGGGATAAAGAGCTACTGTTGAGGATATTATAGGCTTGAAAGGAGCAAACCTGGTTTAACAAGGTATTTAACTTATGGTAGCACAGTCAAATTTGTGACTTGCTTTTGGCCATGACTTAGTGTGGGTAGTATTTATGGTTTGGAGTAGGCATTAGGTTTGGCCCAAGGCTGGGTGAAATCCTGAATCTGCCACTGTCCGTGCCTCTGTTTTGCAGCTCCGCCTGGACGCTCCAGTTTTCAGCTCAGTGGCCTCACTAGTTGCAAACTTGCAATGCACCGATGTCCCCACCAAACCACAATTTAGTGACCATGTAATTGCAAAGGTGTCTTACAAAAATCTTACTCTTTCACTGAAACATTCATGATTGTTAGAACATTTATATGGAGTCAATTTTACCACTGTATTTATATGCACCGACTTTCAATTGTAGCAGTCAAGCATTGAAAGCTCTGTCAAAAGGCCTAGAACTAGACAAAGTTATGTGGAGTCAATTTTACCACATGATAAAGCCAAACAGGTTAGATTCAAACTACTGTGTTCATTTAGTTCCTTGCACTATTAATGCTGCTAAAGTCTGCACATCCACTTATTTTGATGGTTTAATTTTTCTAACACAGGTGCCTCAGAGAAAGGATGTACTAGATCATACTTCATCTAAATCAGTATGCGTTTACCACTGTTAAGATAAAACAAGTATTCATATGTTCATGAATGACAATGCTCTAGTTTCGTTAATGACAATGCGATGTTTCTCAAAATGATAGGATCAAAGGGTGGTGTACTTGTTTTCATTGAGTCCAATATACAAAGGCAAAGTTGTGGCCAAGGGAAATTTAGTGAATACAGATAGCACGCATGTGGTTGGGGGAAACATGCTTGGAAATGAATATTATGGGGTGGCTGTTCATAGTGTTACAAATACTGGTGATGAGAGGCTGCCTAGACCATCTGAAAATTGCAATACATTAAGAGATGCAATTGGTTCTGTCATTGCTTGGCCTCGTCCCTTTGTAAGATTAATCATGTCAACTCCAAGTATAATTTTTGCACGGTGCAATATTTGCATGTATCTCGTTACTCATATAATATCTTCACTTTTCAGGTAAAAAAGCCTAATACTATAAGTTCTACCCACTAAGTAGGCCACTTCTAATTTGATTAATTGAACTTGCAGTGTTGGATTTCATATGAGTGCTCATGTCCAGAATTTTGTTGTTATTATTGGTTTGACTACATGATAATTAATGGAGGACTATGAAAAGAAAAGGAAGAGGCCTGATGCACAAGTTTCTATTTGAAGAAACCTTATAGTTTGATTCAAGCAATTTAGAAAAATACTTATGTCAAGTCTATAGGATGTTATATGTGTGTGTGTGTGTATAGCACGTTAGTTTTCTATTTAGCTGTGAACTCAGTCTATTTACATGGATGTTTTATTTTGGAGCGACATCCCTGCTCTTGTACAAGTATGCTACAACATTTCCCCTTTTAATATATTTTATATCCTTGCATTTGATCAGGAATATGGTGCTGCCTATGCAATTGTTACATGCACGTATATAGACTCATAATAAATATATGAAATATTAAATTAATGTACGATATGCATCTGTATACAATACATACAATGTACTAGTCAAAGAAAATACATACTACATATGGCATCTAGAAATACTCCTGGATAGGATCTTGAGACGTTTCAAAACGTCTTTACAGATGTGTCTATATCAACAGAGACGTATTGTAGGTGATTTTATAAAAGCGTCTCTAAATCTATAGGGATGTAATTTACACGTCTCTAGAAATGTCTTAAATGATTGTAGGTACGTTTTACAAATCGTCTCCATATTCTTGAGATGGTCCACACGGGGATGTTTTATAAAAGCGCCTTAGTTGTCTATGGGAGACGAAACAAAACGTCTCTACACTACAAATAAGATGTCTTCCTAGGAGGTGTTCTGTTGTAGTGAATATGATCTATGAGCCATAATTATCGGTCAATACTTGTGCTGATCTCATAATCATATTTGTTTCACATATAATATATATAATCAAGGATCATTTAGAAATAGTAACATATTACATAAAGTGTATAATGCATAAGTCACATACTAATTGATTTACAATAAGTTAACTACCTCAAGGAACACTTTATTTTTAAATCGATAGATATAGTATGTGATACAATCATCTTTATAATTGCCTCTAGGCATATCACTAATTATAAAAAATATAGGAAAGGTGAGAAAAAAATGAAAAAAATGTAGGAGAGCCAACTTTAATAGAAGTATATTTCCAAAGGTGGGGACTTAAGCGGCCGCTCTAGAAATCGAGGCTATTCACACACAAAAGTATCCACATTTTTCATCTACTAGTTAAACTGCTACTAACTAACTATTAACACTATTCGGTACTAATCCTGGTGCAGCATCTTCACATGTGGCTCACCTCCCGAAGGCATATCACCACGCCGGCCTCCTCTTCATCTGCTTCTGCAACCACCTCCACCGTGTTGTCTTCTGTGTCCTCTGCGCTAGCCTCCTCCTCCGCTCCGATCGCCGCCTCTGCCACACTGGCCTCTGCGCCCTCCCTGCCGGTGGCCTCCAGTGTGTTGGCTGCCACCTCCGTGCCTCTCGGCCTCGTCGGCAGCCTCGTCTCTGCTGTCCTCCTCCTCGCACTAGGAGCCTCTTCCTCCTCCTCCTCTGGCTCTTCTTCATCGGAGCCCGGTGGCGGCAATAGGCCATCACCGAAAAACCTCTCATCATCCGTATCCCATCCCTCGTTCCCAAGGTCCGGCAACGGCAGGGGGAGGGAGTAGTCAGATGAGAGATCCAATCCGTGCACTCCGGAAAGGAGTTAGCAGTGATTTATTGGGGTTTTCATGGCAAGTCCACCATAGTTGGAGAAGAGCAAGCCACGATGGAGAAAGAAGAGAATGGGCGAGGCGGCGGAAAAACCCGCATTGCGGGAGTATCTATTGAAAATAAATAGGCACAGTGGCAGTGGATGAAGCAAAGTGGTAGTGGAAGATGTGACCGGCATCCGACCGCTCGACTTGCTAAGCACCAGCGTGATCAACGAACAGTCACGAGGTTGATGAAAACATGAGACAAAGACGGACAATTAAGAGCACCATATGAGGAAACACTTGCGGTCGGCTTAACATGAGCACCCATAGAAATATCACTATTTTGAAAAGCAATCGGTTTAAGGAACCGCTTCTGAAAATAAAAAAAATTTCATAGGAGGGTGCCTAAGCCTACCGTCTATGGAAACACCCCCCATTTTCAAAGACTGCATGCATGTGTGGAGGCCGTGGGCCCTAGGTATCCTTAAGGAAGGCAAATGCTGCCACCCGGACAGGAGATGGGCTAGCTCATGTATTTAAAGATAGAGTAGAACTCGGCTTCATTTTAAATTGCACTACAATGAAAGGATAAAATCCTAGCTGGATACCCTATGTACAGATAAGAGAACCCTTGCCAGATACTCACTGATTCTCGTTTGCCTCCTCCCAACAGCGTGTCGTGCCTACATGGCGACCCTTTAGGACACCATCCATGGCTTACCGCAAGGCCCTTGCCTGGCTGCTGGCCGGCAAGCTGTTCTCTCTCTTCTGGTTACACCGTAGCTTGCTCGACACCAGCCACTGTTATGGCCCGTTCGACCCAACATCATCATCAACACCATCCTTTGAACTTTGAACTTGAGCTAGATGTGATCGACACAATGGGCCGGGTTTTTTGACTTTACGCCATCCTCTCGGATGGCGTATTCCCAAATGTCATCTTCCTCAAAGACTTTGATTATTTGCCGTCCAGACCACTTGATTCTTTCCATTTTGCCACTTTTGGCTGCCAGCTCAGTAAATTGAGAGGAAAATGTCTATCTTGCCCTTATCTTCTTCCTTTTGCCTCATTCCTATTTTCATCATCGGTGACATCCCATGCAAGCAGAACGGTGTCCCGATCTCGACGACCACGGCTGTGGGAGAGCTCCAGTACGATGACTTGTGACAATCTCAACGCGAGCTCGATGACCACGGAGTCTAGGGCGAGCTCGAACGCCCCATCCCCTTCCTCCCCTCACCTTCTTTGTCGTCCAGAGCGAGCTCGACGACCATGGGCACAGGGTAGCTCGGGGGTGGAGGCCACGGCAACAGAGCTGCACAGGAGGTAGGCCGTGGTAGATGCACTGCTAGCGGTGGAAAAGGCTTGGCGGCCATGGCAGACGGTGTCACCGACGACGAAGAGGACAGCGTCGTGCTAGAGTGAGGAGGTGAAGACTTGCTGCCGAATCGCTGGATCTGCTGCTGCTTGCACGGGACACTGTCGACGAGAAATAGGGATGATGCAGAGGAAGAAGAGAAGGGCTAAATAGACATTTTCCGGTCAATTTGTTGAGCTGGCAGCCAAAAGTGGCAAAGTAGAAAGAATCAAGTGGGTCCGGGTGGCAAATAATTAAAGTCTCTGGGGAAGATGACATTTAGGAATACGCCATCCGAGAGGATGGCATAAAGTCAAAAAGCCCCAATGGGCCTCCACCGGATGGAGAATCGCTCCTTGTATGGCCTTGTCTCCTTCCTGTGTACACGTTACAATTGTATCGATTTCAATCGAGCTATGAAGTACCTTCTCAAGGCAGACAGCAACCTACTCCTTGCTGGTCTCTACCTTGATGATGAGGCAGCTGGATTCAACACAACTGATGTTCCCCCCCTGCGCACCGGCTTGCAGGAAACCTTCATGGTTGCTGCTACCGCTGCCTGTCACCCCAATCCTGATGCTCAAGCAAGGGTTTTGCTTCTTTGTTCTTGTGGGCAGATGCTAGAGGATGCTTCATCACTACAGCAGGGTGGTGGCCAACTCTACTCTAAAGATGTTCAGTGGCTTGCTAGGTTATTGTGTCCTGAGGCCGTCTGCAGCGAGCAGCCACTTCGCCTATTCCCATGACCAGAGTACTTGTTTGTGCCTACAAGAATGCCCAAGCGAGAACTTTTATGGTGTTTGCACCCAAAAAGGGGTAAAAATCCAATGCTCCACAATGAAACGTACCATGTAAAAGGTATTTAAGTATTGATGTAAAAGGGATGGCTCACCAGTCCGCTAATGAAGTATGCTTATCAAACTACTCGGTGGTGGCGACCAAAAACACATACCACAGAGGTCTCAATCTCAGAGCACATTTCCATAATTATCTCAAATGTTTCTAACCCATACTCATGCATAGCTAGCCTCAAGGAAAAGCAACTAGCCATGCACTTTCATCAAAGCATTTGACATCCAAATATAAGGTAGTATAGATAGACAGACTTAGAGTATGCTAGCTATTACATAGGCCGACCGGCCAAATTATTTAAGTTCAGCAGAATGCATGTCTACCCATCTCACACAGGCAAACCGACTAGGGATAGCCCCCTAGTTAGAACCGTCCTGAAACTTGGCGTCACCCGCAAAGCACTCAACACTAGGGTAGACCTCACCTACATCAAAGTCTAAACAAAATATACACAAAACAGAGTAAGACTCAATACATTATAAACATAATGTACTGGCAATATTAAACCTACCATACATGCAAGCTCTATTCAAAGGAAGGCTATTTGTAGGCTCATTTTAGTGTAAAGTATATTTTAGTTCACAAAGTTTTGCAACAACAGTTTATAAAGCATTTAAAACATGTACATAAGTAGATCATTGTGGTCATCATAATAAAAACATAATATCATGCCTGCTACGCTCCATGGCAACAAGCTACCAATCTCATCATCATGTATCCATAAACAAAGTAAATCATCCATCCATGTCTTATTTTCATAAACAAGTTCATAAATCATAAAGCTATACTCAATAAACACAATCATGTCGCTCATGGCCGTGAGCGCGGCTAATCAATTAGTTTTAACTTTGTAGAGTGCGTACACTTTACCCACACGACCCAATGTAGTAATCATGCAAAGCATGGCACACGATACCAAAGGTACCTGATTTACTACTCGCGACTTAGCTATTCCATTGCTCAAAACTTAGCCTTGCACTAGCGATGGTAAGTGTGAATCTACCCTAGGCATGACCTAGAGCGGTTAGGTAGCGGGCCCTCACTTTAAACCTAACACTGTGGCGGAAAACTTCTTATTTTCCCACTTGGATGTACTCATGATGGGTGACATTTCCACGTCTTAGCATTGAGTTGAAACCTGATCATGATTTCTGTTTTTTCTTTCTTTTCCTTTTTGTTTGTTTCAAGAAAGATATTGTCTGATTCTCCTTCTATTGATTCTTTTCCGATTGAGATGTATGGATCCATGTGTCTACATACCTAGATCATGGCTCAGGATGAACGCTAGCAGCATGCTTAACACATGCGAGTCGAATGGGAAGTGGTATTTCCAGTGGCGAATGGGTGAGTAACGCGTAAGAACCTACCCTTGGGAGGGGACCAACAACTGGAAATGGTTGCTAATACCCCATAGCCTGAGGAGCAAAAGGAGAAATCTGCCCAAGGAGGGGCTCACAGAGGATCATGGATGGAATTTTTGGTAATGTCCTTCCTGGTCCCAATCCTATATCCTTTCTATGTTGAAGCAGACTTCAAATATGAATCGGTTCGGATTTCTCTTAATGAAAACCCTTGTTCCATGCACTAGGATCTGTTAGAAAAGAAAGGTGGTTTATGATGATGCCAAATGTTTTGGCAATGAGAATTGATAAGGATTTTATCAGTAAGATATCGAAATCACTGAGCGGGATCACATTTGAAGTTACTCGTAAATGATGAATTTTCTACTTATACTACCTCATTCTCTCGAATGCTTTCCTCAGACTTAGGAGATGAGGAAAAGGGGTATCATGTAAATTCAACAGGAGGACTTGCATTCTGATAATACAGAATCAATTCAATATTATGAATATTGGATCTATCAAATCGATTCATGGTTGAGAGTGGAATAGTATAACATAGGAAAATCCCTTATCTATACTAAAGCCAAAATAGATTTTTTGATTGGATTAGGAATCCTCTCTATTTTTCATCCTTTTATACTTTTTCTTTTCGATATTTATAACCCAAGATCTTTCTTAGAGCCAGTGTAGACATATCGTCAACGAATTTACTGCCTGTCCCAAGTAACCGCTCGGGCATCAACCCAGGAAGAATTTATTCTAGGGTTTTTGATAATCTATGATTAACCTCCTTTCATAATACTCTCTACCACTAGGGGAAGTCGAATCCCCACTGCCTCCTTGAAAGAGAGATGTCCTGAACCACCGGAAAGATTCCAGCTATTAAAGCTTAAAAAAAACAGAAGAAAAAGATAGAGAGGTTCAAGTTGATGGAATCCAAATCTTATGCTGATTCCAGTGATGTTGACATATTTTCACATATATCATATTCCACTTGATCGATATACCAATTCCTGAAAAAGAAGCTCTATGCGTGATGAACTTGGCAGCTGCATAGCATTTTATCTTCAGTTTTTTACAACGTACAATTTATGCTGCAGCCATTCATGTGTATTAATTACCTTGATTTCTTGTTGGCAGAACGAGTACGGTACCTTTACTGTGATCACATGGGGCTTAAGATCGTGCATCCGATTGGGGAAGATTTCCATGGGCGCAAATTAGAGTTTGAGAAGATGTTCTGTGGAGAAGACACCTGCAATGACGATTTCGATGCTGAATAGATGCAGCCATATTACACCAACACGAACATCATTGAGCATAGCAACCTCACAATGCACAGGTTAATGGTCGGGTGGAAGAGGATAGCCTTTACAGTGATGGATATGATAGTGATCACCTATCGTTGATGAGCGATGAGTACGGTAGTGATTTGTGTTCCATGACTGATGAGTATGATATGCCTTACCCTCAAGTAATATCATATTGTTGCCATTATTAGGATGTCGTAGAATTGGAAGCCACTGTGTGTCGTGTAGTGCTCTGACTATGCTAGTTAATATTTAACAAGAACTTTATCTTAGCCTATGTGCTTTGACTATGACATCATGTTAAAACGTCATCAATGCCAGTTCAAAACAAACATCAGTGTTGGTTAATTATTGAACCATTACTACCATAACTGATAAGACCCATCACATCAGTGTCAGTTCAAGAGGCCGTGGATTGGGAGGGTGGGCAGAAAACCCCTCACTACTACAGAACAACACATTCATGCCGCCATATCAGTGCCGGTTATGGAAAACATGGCACTGATTTGTTGTTTCCGCCCACCTACCTTGGCCGCGCCCCCATGGGCAATAACCGGCACTGGTGATACCTCATCCGTGTGGTTCGGGGCTCGAACCAGCACTGATTAGTGGGCTCACCATCAGTGTCAATTCAGGTTTCAACCCAACACTGATGATCCCCAAATTAGTGCCGATGAATGGGTTGGGCAGGGTGATTTGGGTGGGAAACTTATGCGGAGTTGTGGTCCCAACTGGCACTAATGATACCTCTATAAATATCTATCGAATCCCAACCCCCATCTCGGGCTGCTCTAGCAGAACAGGCAGGGAACCCTATTGTGCTCATCTAGCTCAAGGAGGGGAGGGTGTTTGAAATGCTGCTAATTTTTTGAATCTTAGGCATTTTGAAAGCTTTTTACGGCTTATATTATCGCAATAGATTAAATAGTGAAGTAAGTAGACTTCACACACTATACATAGTGATTGTGTAAAAAATAACAGTTGCATTTATTTAATAATTGCAATGTTGTCAAGTCTTTGTGTTGATTCATTTTATTTCTTATGCCCCGCAATTTATTGTACACATAGTGGATTATTATGTGGAAAATAATGGGCACAATTTTTTGTCCTCTCAATGCATTACAATAATTGCAATGTTGACAAATCTTAGATTGTTTAAACATAATATATGCATTTTATACAATTGTTTTATGAAATTGTACAGATGGATCGATGGTGGATGTACAATTCAAAACGCTCCTCCTAGAGTATATTAAAGGAGTAGCTATATTTCTAAGCACGGCTTTTAGGGTACGAGTAAAAAGGATTTTATACTATGCCCTTGTGTTGATTGCAAGAATGGGAGATGGCTTTCTATATAAAACATTCATCAAGACTTGATGACACGTGGTTTCACGCAAGGATATACTTGTTGAAGCAAGCACGGTGAAGATGAGGATGAGATACTTGTTGGAGTAAGCACGTCATGTAGCGACAAGCACAATGATGATGAACACGAGTTTGTTGATGATGGTCCATCCCCGTTTGCTGAGAACCTCCCCATTCAAGATGATCTAGGCCAGATGGTGCATGACAGGGAGTAGGATGAGTACAATGCCAATGATAAGGATAGAGAGAAGTTTGATTGTATGCATACAGACAATGAGACACCACTCTTCCTAGGCTCCAATGAGTCAAAGTTGCATGTTGTCCTTTCACTTGTCAAACAAGAGCTTCACGGAGCTACTATCTCTATTAGGGGAGATTCTTCCAAAAGACCACGTACTGCCCGAGACCACATACAAGGCCAAACAAGTTATGTACCCACTAGGACTAGAAGTGCAGAAGATACACGCATGTATAAATGATTGTATCTTTTATCGTAAATAATATGCAGATCTAGATGCTTGCCCAGTATGCAAGGCATCGCAGTACAAGTGAGAGATGATGATGATCAACAGAACAGCGGGGAGAAGCGCAAGAAGCAGATCCTAGCTAAGGTGGTGTGGTACTTCCCTATAATTACTCGGCTAAAGCATCTATACACAAACAAAAAGCACACGAAGATGATGTGGTGGCACGCTGAAGAGCGTAAAAAGGATGGAATGCTTCAACATCCAGCCGATGGGTCAAAATGGAGGAACATCTATAGGAAGTACAAAGATTTCGCATTAAAAACAAGAGATGTAAGATTTGAGTTGAGTATAGATGGAATAAATCCATTCAGTGATATGAGCTATTGTCACAGCACCAGATCAATGGTGCTTTGTACATACAATCTTCCGTCTTGGCTATGTATGAAGTGCAAGTACATGATAATCTCACATTATCCAAGGATCGAGGCAACCCGGAAACAATATTGGTGTATTTTTGAAGCCATTGGTAGAAGATCTTGTGGAGTTGTGGACTAATGGCGTACAAGTTTGGGATGCCTACAAGAGTGTGGAGGCCATGGGCTCTGGGTACTTCATGGGAAGTTTTGTGGCCACTCGATAGAGGATGGGCCTAATCCTGTAATTGGGGATACAATATAACTCGGCATATGTAACCTTGCATGACAAGGGAAAGGGGATAATCTTAGCTAGGTACGTTGTATTCTTAGAAGGAAATCCCTTGGTCAAGTCCGACTGGAATTCCTACCTTGTAACCTTGTCTCCTCAGTATATAAGGAGAGGCAAGGAGCCCCATGGGGGCAGAACAATCTCACCAGGGATGACACAGAATCTCACCAGAGAAGCCTCAAAGGCAATACACAATAGCTGGAAGTAGGGTATTACCTCATCTTGAGGGCCTGAACCAGGATAAATCATTTCGTGTTCCTTTGCAATCCATCAAGTTTAGGTCTCATGAGTAGCCCCATATAATTATGGCCGATATAAAACATCGACAGTTGGCGTGCCAGGTAGGGGCTCCGTCGAGATCATCTTCATCAAGCCTAATAGATCCAACCACCAGAGTCAGCGGCGTCAAGTTCTTCCTCGGGCAAACAATCAGCTTCAGGAGCCTCGACTTCGTCACCGACAAATTCGGCGACCTTACCCTGACCGACTCGGATTCGATTCGGTCGGCCAGAAACCAAGCCAACTTCACGCCAGTCGGCCTAATCAACATTGCGGCTATCTTCAGCGACATGCTACGGTGATCCCCAAGATGCGCGAGCCCAGGGACAACTCTTTCTTTCAGTGTTCGACTCGGACTCGGCCTCAAGCCGGTCGAGATTGGGCTAAGAGAGGAAGAGATCCTCAATCTCCCATTCGAACTCAGCAACGCCGCGGATAATTTCAATCTAACTCCAATGCGGCAGATCCAATCTCCTGAAGTCTGACTTGGATACGACCCAGAGCCGCTTGAGATCGGATCTAGGGAGGTTGGAGTTCTAATCACCCTGCTAAACTACTCCAACTCCAACTAACAGTCGGACAGCAGCTCGGCAAGCTTTTCTCCACCACGCGAAGTCTTCATGGCGTCCAAGGGCTCGACTCCCACTCAAGATGCATGCCGACTACGCGATCAGCAAGAGGAGGAGGCTCGCCGAATGCATGAGCAATAGGAGGGAGACGCACAACACTTGCAAGCTGAGCACGATGCTAGCAATAACAACTTGCTCAAGGCCGGGCAGACTACTCAATAAGAAATCCTCCAAACCCGAGCAGCGACCACGACACCTTCGTAACCCCACAATAGAACGTTGTGGCCACTACCACATTGCTAGACACCTTACAGTTCGGGCCCGACCACCAGGCCACCCCGACTATTGCAAGGATTAAGACAATGATCATCGCTGCAGCATGTCAGTAGCGACAACAGTTTGGAGACACACTCATACCGTCAAACAAGACGACCTCTCATACAGCGGTTTCATCTGCCTCGACATGGCACCGAGCGGCTGGCTCTGATTAGCATCACTCGGAGTCACGACATACATCACTTGGCAATCAGAATAACGACCGACGACGGCACCATCATGATGACCGCCGTGACGACCAGGTGTCAATATTTTACACCGGCAATAAATATATAGGGCTACTCGTCGGACCAAAACTTGATGGATAGCAAAGGAACACAAGTGATTTATACTGGTTCATGCCCTCGAGATGAGGTAATACCCTATGTCCAGTTGTTGTGTATTGCCTTTGAGGCTTCTCTGGTGAGATTGCTTCTTCTGCCCTCAGAGGGTGCCCTGCCTCCCCTTATATACTGGGGGACAGGGTTACAAAGTAGGAATCCCAATTGGATTACGACCAAGGGTTCTCCTTCTAGAGATATAACGTGCCCGACTAGGACTGTATTTTCCTTATCGTATAAGATTAAATCTACTGAGTTTTATCATATCTCTAATTACATGGCTAGGCCCATCCTCTTTTCGAGTGGCTCAATAGCTTCTCATAAGGTACCCCGGGCCCATGGCACCGACAGCAGCCCCTGAGACCTTCATAGTTGAGTCACAGCTGATGCCGAGTGCTCATCCTCCACGGTGAAGATTTTCAGAGTGCATTGCTCCCGAGTACTCTTTGTCCAAGTGCTTCTTCTTTCCAAGTCCTGCTTCATGTCAGCTGGCAGCGAGGCTATGAAGGGCTCCATGTAGAAATTGTAGGAGTACGCGTAGGCTACGATAGCAAAAAATAAAAAATTTCTACCGCGCACACCAGGACATCATGCGAAAGAAGGGATCATGGATCGTTACCACTAGACGCGCAGTGCAGCGGAGGAAGAGTTGGAGAAGCCGGTCCAACCACGCGCGCGTCGAGGTAGTAGTGGAAGTAGTCGATCTCCGGCCGATCAACGCCGCAACGAGCAGCGCCTCTACGGGTATCCACACGTCCGGGGCTGAAACACCGATCGCGAGTGTACTAGCACTCGTGAGCGGCTAGGGTTTGGCTCGGAAGGTGGCGGCTAGGGTTTTGCTCGAGGCTAACAGAAAACACTCGTGAAACTCCTCAGCCCCTCGCCTCCCTATATATAGACCACCTTACTCGGGCCTCGTGGACCGAGGCCCAGTAAGAGTCTACTCGGATCTCTATCCGAATCGAGCCCATATTCGAATCACATTCGAATAAGTGTTCCAACCCATTAAGTGTGCGACCCTGTAGGTTCACGTATATTTTGTCACGACCCAGAAACGCCTTTCTGGTCACCCTGTTAATAGCGGCCTCTAGCAAGGCATATTAGCCCCAAGATATACATAAAGATCATATCGGCTGAACCTGTAATGTCCTTATGTACAAATCCCTTTGCCTCACGATATCGATTGAACTCAAGGCGAGACTTGTGTCAGCCTCTTAATAGCTCAATCACTCTCTCGATCCTGTGATGGATTACAAACTTGTGATTGACACCTCAATCACCGTAGCATGGCCATGCACTTCCATAATCCATTACTTCGAGGGGCCCAGAGATATCTCTCCCATAAGGAGGGGCAAATTCTATCTTGATCATTCATATCCCACTACATGTTTCATAGCAAACCCGAAGACCACTTTTATGACTACCCAGTTACGGAGTAGTGTTTAGTAGTCCCAAAATAAGCTACTACGTATGTTGGGAACCATGATGATCTCAAGTGTAAGGACTCTACATAAACACTACTTAAGACTAACTGATGACACATGAAATCTCTGCAGTATCTCATGGCGGGTCTATCCAACATATGTTCACTTACATATGTCCATATTATCGATTTGGTATCTCCATACCATGATCCATAAGACATGATCATCAATCAATACATATGCTGATATTAGAATCATATTTGTTCCTCATATGATATATGATCAGGGATCATTTAGAAATAGCAACATTTGACATTAAGAGTCTCATGAATAAGTCACATACTCATTGATCAATAATGATAGTGTCTATTTCAAGGAACAAATCAATATATTATAAACATAGCATGTGATATATTTAACATCTCCATGTTGCCTCTAGGGCATATCACTAACAGAAATATGAATAGTATGCGCCGAATAGGCACACCTATTAGGTGTAGCCCCCGACTTTGTGCTTAATTATGAAATAATTAAACATAAAGTCAAAGATCTTTAACCTTGTAGTCTTTCCCGAGTAGTGTACTACTGGTATATGAGACTCTTCAGCATCATGTCAGCTGGAATGATTTTTTATAGTCTTTCCCGAGTAGTATATCACTCGAAAATTAGACTCTTCAGCATCATGTCAGCTGAAATGGTTTTTGCTCATAGCAAATAATGGCTAAGCATGTAAGCTGAGTACCACTTTATGGATTGTAACCCAATACGTGGTCAGGTGTACTTGAGAGATACCTGCATTCCCAACTTTAATGGAGACCAGCTTGTGATCCTTATAACGATATATCCTCAATACCTGTTAAATAATACAGATACCGGAATATGTACACCCGGCTATAGGCTTAGCATGAAGCATATCTGATTATTTAATCGGTTTTTATGAATAGCACCTACAGTGTGATTTTAACACAGCCAGCGAGTAGCCCAATAGAACGTGCTATCGAGAAACTCATATCTTTGGCCTACTACCGAATAAGCTGGCCTAAACCAACCTACCCAGCGCAGCCCTATAAAATTAGCATCCCTCGCATGTCAGGATGAGTATTTCAGCGTTGGTAATCGCAACCAGCCAGAGGAATCCTTGCCCGCAAGCCTTTTTGACTTATGTTCTAGATGCAGCATGGTTGTCATAGATGCCCGAGTAGGTATATTCCAGGATCTGCTTGCCCTCCTCAAGCGTGACGCAGTGCATGAGAACCCCGGATGCGCTTTGATGACTAGGTCTTCTCTGACTTCGGTAAAGCCGAATAAGGCACCCGAACCTACCATTAGCATAGGATTCGGCTGGTGACCCTCATGGGGCGTACCCTATCCAACAGAGTTATGGCCAAATAAGGTACCTGAACCTTGCATTAGCATAGGATTCGGCTGGCGACCCTCATAGGGCGTACCCTACCTAGCCGAGTAGCACACGAGCCCCGACTGGCGCCGGAGGTCGGTTATTAGCCGAATAAGATACCCGAACCTCGCATTAGCATAGGATTTGGCTGGTGACCCTCATGGGGCGTACCCAACTGAGCAGAGTAGTACCCGAGCTCCGACTGGTGCCGAAGGTCGGTTGTAAGCCGAATAAGGTACCCGAACCTCGCATTAGCATAGGATTCGGCTAGCGACCCTCATGGGGCGTACCTCACCCAGCAAAGTTGTGACCGAATAAGATACCCGAACCTAACATTAGCGTAGGATTTAGCTAGCGACCCTCATGGGGTGTACCTCACCCAGCCGAGTGATACCCGAGCTCCGACTGGCACCGGAGGTCGGTTTTTAGCCCACACAGGAGTCCTGACTAGTGCGAGTACTCGGACAATGGCTCTCGTGGAGCATTCCAAGTGATTCTTGGCAGACTGGTCTAGCCCCCGAGCATAGGAGATAGGCTCGTAGCCTCGAGTTCCTATCACACATATCCGGAACTGGCCTTGCATTATAAACACATCGGATGAGTAGCATCTGATGATGAAAACAATCACCCGAAGAAATTTTATGTATTTTACAATATATGTAAATAAATGTTCTTTCTCTTTTTGATTTTAATTTCCCCGAGTAGTTGAGCCCTTACATTTAAGCACTCTACTTGACTAGTCATAGCCCCTGAGCATCGGGAGTTGGCTCATGACTCTTTCCTAGACATGTATTTTGGGTGACTTGAGTTCATCTTTCATGGACCAAAGTTTCACGGATTGGAATTTATGCTACTTGAGTACTTTTGCAATCATTAAGAGAAAAAACAGAAAAAATGTGCAGCTTGTACACCTATTAGGTGTAAGCGGCTATGGCATTGACGAGGCTGAGTGAAAAAATATTTATCAGAAAGCGACTTAGTTGTTCGGTATTTGGGAGTAGGGATGCCATCCTTGCAGTTGAGCTTGTGAGCCTCTAAACATGTCATTTGTCATTCTGATAATCTCCGGTTGTTGAAAGTCGAAGACTGTTGTGACCGACTACCGCAATGAAGCCATCCGACTTGCTTTTGCGGTTCCTAACCTTAGTCGGGACCGCATCATCGGTGTCCTTCCGCTCCTTCTGTCAGGGTGCCTTCTTGTCATCAAGGGCCTCAGCAACAGTGTCGGCTGAGTCGGCGTACTTGTTTGCCATGTCGAATAGAGCCTTGACAGAGTTAGGAGGCTTCCGAGTGAATTTAGCGATGAACAAGGTGTCTTTGACTCCTTTTCGAAAGGTGGCGATGACGACCTCATCCTTGATCATTGGGATTGAGTTCTTCTTCTCAGAAAACCTCTTAATAAAGTCACGAAGAGACTCGTTCTTCCTTTGATGCAACTGATATAGGTCGTACTCGGAAGATGGCCTCTCGTACGTCCCCTGGAAGTTGGCGATGAAGCTTTCCCGGAGTTCTCCCCAAGAGCCGATTGATCTCGTAGGAAGTCCTGTTAGCCATGTCCTCGCCGAGTCGGTTAGAACAACTAGGAGGTAGTTAGCCATGGCCTTGTGATCTCCTCCAGCCGCTCGGATCGCTAGAGTGTAGACCGTGAGCCAGGACTCGGGGTTGGTCTTCCCGTCGTATTTTTCAATTCCTGTAGGCTTGAAACCCTATGGCCAGTCGACCTGTTATAGCTCCTGGGTCAAGGCCGGTATGCCTTTGTCTATGTGAGGACTCTGACTCCGACTACGGCGATGAAACCGTTCGTGGTGGAGGCCAAAGCGCTCGTTTTCGTCTTCCAGTCAGCGTTGCTTGTCTTCCTCTCGTTCGCAGCGCCGAGCGTTGATGTCCTACTGAAGGTCACGCCGTAGTCGGCCTCGAAGATCCTGGTTGTCCTGACGGTTGCTTTGACACCGCCGGTTGTTGTTGGAGTTGCCAAGTGACATCTGACGTGACTCCGTGTGCGGCTGACTGGAGCCAGCCACTCGGTGTCACTTTGAGGTGGATGAGACTACTGTTGGGAAGCCTACCGGTTGGTCGGTATGAGTGTGTCGCCCGATTGTTGGTGCTGCTGACATGCAGCAGCAATAATCATGGCTTTTATCCTCGCTATAATCGGGGTGGCCTGATGATCAGGCCCAAACTGGAGCATGTCTAGCAGGGTTGCAACGGCCACGACGTTCTGTTATGGTGTGACGAAGACGTCATGGTCACCGACTCTGGTTTGGAGGATTTGTTACTTAGCGATTCACCCAGCCCTGCGTAGCTTGTCGTTGCATGCCTCTCGTTTGGCCTCCTCCTGTTGTCGCAGTCGACAGGCCTCCTCTTCTTGCTGCTCTTGTACTCGGCGCACCTCCTGTGGAGGGGTTGAAGCCATGAAGATTTCTCGGGGCAGAAGGAAGCTTGTCAAACTGGTGTCCGAACTGGTGTTCGAACTGTTGTCCGACTTGGAGTCGGAATCTGAGTAGTTCATCGGGGTGATGATGACTCCGACCTCCCTAGATCCAATCTCGAACGGCTCTGGGCCATGTCTGAACTAAACCGTAGAGGATCGGGTCTGCCGCGTGGGATGTAGATTGTAGGTGTCCGCGGTGTTGCCGAGTCTGCACGGGAGATTGATGATCTCTCCCCTTCCTAGCCTGCCCTGGGCCGGCTCAAGGCTAAGTCCAAGTCGAACACCGAAGGAGAGAGTTGTCCTGAGACCCGGGAAAGTAGAAGATTGCTGTAGCAAGTCGATGAGGGTTGTTGCAGCGTCGTGTGAGCCAACTGGCACGGAGTCGGCCGGTTCCTCGGTCGACCGGATCTGGAACGAGTTGGCCAAGGTAAGGTTGCCGAACTTGTCAGCGACGAAGTCGAGGCTCCCGAATGTGATTGTGTCTCTAGGGGAGAATTTGCTGCCGTCGACTTCGGTTGTCGAATCCATCAAGCTTGTTGAAGTTGATCTCACCGAAACCCCTACCTGCGCGCTAACTGTCGATGTTTTACACCGACAATAAATATATAGAGCTACTTGCCGGACCGAAACTTGATGGATTGAAGGAACACGAAGAGTTTATACTGGTTCAGACCCTCGAGATGAGGTAATACCCTATGTCCAGTTGTGATGTATTTCCTTTGAGGATGTATGATGGTGATTCTGGTAAACCTCCTCATCTTGCCCTCACGGGGCGCCCTGCCTCCCCTTATATACTAGGGGACAGGGTTACAAAGTAGAAGTCCTAGTCGGACTACGACCAAGGGATCTCCTTCTAGAGATATAACGTGCCCGACTAGGACTATATTTTCCCTGTCGTACAAGGCTAAGTCTGCCGAGTTCTATCATATCTCTAATTACAAGGCTAGGCCCATCCTCTGTCTAAGTAGCCCATATGCTTGTCATGAGGTACCCGATACCCATGGCCTCCACAAGTCCAACCCCCGAGCATAGGAGATAGGCTCGTAGCCTTGAGTTCCTGTTATGCGTATCCGGAACTGGCCCTGCATTATAAACATATCGGATGAGTATCATCCAATGATGAAAACAATCACCCGAAGAAAATTTATGTATTTTACAATATATGTAAATATGGGTTCCTCCTCTTATTGATATTAATTTCCTCAAGTAGTTGACCCCTTACGTTTAAGCACTCTGCCCGACTAGTCATAGCCCCCTAGCGTCGGGAGTTGGCTCATGGCTCTTTCCTAGACACGCGTTTTGGGTGACTTGAGTTCTTCTTTCATGGAGCAAAGTTTCACGGATCAGAATTTATGCTACTCGAGTACTTTTGCAATCATTAAGAGTAAAAACAGAAAAATATGCAGCTTGTACATCTATTAGGTGTAAGCGGCTGCGGCATTGGCGAGGCCAAGTAAGGAAATATTTACCAGAAAGTGACTTAGCTGTTCGGTATTTGGGAGTGGGGATGTCATCCTCATGTTTGGGCTTTTGAGCCCCCGAGCATGTCACTTGTTATTCTGATAATCTTTAATTGTAGGAGGTCGAAGACGCTTGTGACCAACTACCACAATGAAGTCGTCTGACTTGCGTTTGCGGTTCCTAGCCTTAGTCGGGACCACGTCATCGGTGTCCTTCCGTTTTTTCTATCAGGGTGCCTTGTTGTCATCGAGGGCCTCAGCAACAGTGTCGGCCAAGTCGGCGTATTTGTTCGCCATGTCGAAAAGAGTCTTGACAGAATTGGGAGGCTTCCGAGTGAATTTAGCGATGAACAGTATCTTTGACTCCTTTTCGAAAGGCGGCGATGACGACCTCGTCCTTGATCATTGGGATTGAATTCTTCTTCTTAGAGAACTTCTTGATGAAATCATGAAGAGACTCGTTATTTCTTTGAAGTAACTGATATATATCGTACTCGAAAGATGGCCTCTCGTATCTTCTCTGGAAGTTGACGATGAAGCGTTCCTGGAGTTCCCCCTAGGAGCTGATTGATTGCTTTGGGAGCCCAGTCAACCATGTCCTCGCTGAGTCGGCCAGGGCGACCGGGAGGTAGTTAGCCATGGCCTTATGATCGCCTCCGGCTGCTCGAATTACCAGAGTGTAAACCGTGAGCCAGGACTCGGGATTGGTCTTGCCGTCGTATTTTTGGATTCCTATAGGCTTGAAACCCGATGGCCAATCGACCTGTTGTAGCTCCTCGATGAAGGCCGGTACACCTTCATCTGCATGAGGGCTCTGGCTCCGACTACGGCGGTGAAATCGCTCATGGCAGAGGCCGAAGCGCTCGTTCTCATCTTCTAGTCAGCACTACTCATCTTCCTCGCGTTCATGGCGCCGTGCGTTGATGTCTTGTTGAAGATCACGTCGTAGTCGGCCTCGGAAACCCTGGTTGGCCCGACGGTCGTCTTGATGTCGGCATCGCCAGTTGTTATTATAGTTGCCGAGTGACGTGTGGCGTGACTCCGTGTGCAGCCGACTAGAGCCGGCCACCCGGCGTCGCATTGAGGCGGATAAGCTCACCGTTGGAGAAGTCGACTGGTTGGTCGGTATGAGGGTATCGCCCGACTGTTGGTGCTGCTGACATGCAGCAGCCGTGATCATGGCTTTTATCCATGCTATCGTCAGGGTGGCCTGATGATCAGACCCAAACTAGAGCGTGTCCAGCAAAGTTGCAGCAGCTACGACGTTTGTTGAGGTGTAACGAAGATGTCGTGGTCGCCTACTTGGGTTTGGAGGATTTGTTGCTGAGCAGTCCGCCCAGCCCTACACAGGTTGCCGTTGCGGGCATGTAGACGTCTTGCTTCTCCCTCTTGTTGTTCTCACGGTTGGCGGGCCTCCTCCTCTTGCTGCTCGCGTAGTCGGCGTGCTTCCTGAGTGGGAGCTGAACCCTTGGATATCATAAAGACTTCACATGATGGAGAGAAGCTTACCAAACTGCTGTCCGACTGAGAGTCGGAGTCCGACTGTGACTCGGAGTCGGAATAGTTGAGGGGGGTGATTACAACTTCGACCTCCCAAGATCCGATCTCAAGCGGCTCTGGGCCATATCCGTGTCAAACTCTAGGGGATCGGGTTTGCCGCGTCGGATGTTGTTTGAAGATATCCGCAGCGTTGCCGAGTCTGTACGGGAGATTGACGACCTCTTCCCTTCTTAGCCCGATCTTGGCTGGCTCAAGGCCAAGTCCGAGTCGAACACCGAAGGAAAGAGTTGGCTCGAGACCCGGACAAAATGAAGATTGCCGTAGCAAGTCGATGAGGGTTGTTGCAGCGTTGCTTGGGCCGACTAGCATGGAGTCGGCTTGGTTCTTAGCCGATCGGATCGGGTTCGAGTCGGATAGGGTGAGGTTGCTGAATTTGTCGGCGATGAAGTCGAGACTCTCGAAGGTGACTGTTTCCCCAGGAGAGAAGTTGATGTCGTCGACTTCCTTGATTGGATCCATCAGGCTTGATGAAGATGATCTCGACGAAACCCCTACCTGGTGCGCCAACTGTCGATGTTTTACACCGGCAATAAATATATAGGGCTACTCGTCGGACCGAAACTTGATGGATTGCAAAGGAACACAAGCGATTTATACTGGTTTAGGCCCTCGAGATGAGGTAATACCCTACATCCAGTTGTTGTGTATTGCCTTTGAGGCTTCTCTGGTGAAGTGCTGGCGCGGCACTGGCGGAAGAAGCTGGCACCGGGGAGGTGCTCTTCTAAGCGCGGAGTAGACAGGTGAGGATCGGATGCTTGGATGCGCTAGGTTGAGCGGCAACGCCGGCGCAAGCACCGGGAGGAGTGGAACGGCGTCGTCGATGTGGGCGACCGGCGGAGTCGTCGATTGCGGAAGGGAGTTCTTTATTTATTTACTTTTTGCTGGAGAAGGCAGATCGGAGACACGTGGTAGCATCGAACGGTTCTTGTTTCTAGGCGACGTAGCCTTCCAGGGGAATGAACAGTAAACAGTACCGGCGAGTTAGTGGAGGGCAAATCTGCAAAAACTCGTTGAGTGTTCATACGTTGCAATGAAAAAATAAATCTTATAAAATTCGTGCAAAACAATATTAAACTTGCATATAAAAGTAATTCTTTCTTGTCTTTTGGATAACTTTCGGGTATAGGTCACTTGGAACATCAAACTTAATCTGATATTGGGACAAATATAAAAGACGACTATAAAATATTTATTTCTCAAATATTTTTCTAGATAAAAAATGAACCATCCAAATCAGAATCACAAAGTGAACATAACTAATCACTTGCAAAAATTACAGAGTGCCCTAATAGCTAAGATCGAATTAGAGCACCATTTTAGCTAAGTTGCAGATACGGAAGCTTTCAATACATGGAGGCCAAATGGTTGCTCTGCTTCCTGCTGCCATCTAGCAGTACAAAAAGATAACATACAGCCATGAAAATCACATAAAAAAAGCCGCAAAGGTAGAGCAAATCTTATTGCCTCTAAAAACACATCCTAAAATCAGTAACAACCACCTAAAATTGGAAACTACATCAGGTTTACAACACTTTTCTGCTTTGCAAACTCAATCCTGTAAAGAGAAGTTTTGCCACAATAGCTTGATCGGCATTCTGCTGTGCATTATATACACGAGCCCAACAATATCTAGCTTTCTAGCACTGAACATCTGGTATGTCCAATTCATTGATAGATAAACTATGTTATAACTATGGTGTCTGCTTTAGTATTGTACAATCCAGCTGCTCATGAAATCTGCAAGCTCAATCACAATTCAGAATGATTTATCATAATTCTGGTAGTATAGATAAAAAAAGTAGATATCTAAAGCCACCACACAACAGGTTTCATATTTGTTTAACAACACTATATATCCTGCTTTGTATCCCACATTGAATGTCAGGCTTCATTCATGCTCCGTAGAGGTGAAATAAAATATTAAGGGCTATTAAAGGTGGTTTCATATCATAATAAAATAGGCTAGACACTGATCATCACTAATCAGCTCATTTAAAGGTGTGTAGATTATTTGCAACAAATCAAGCAACTTTGAAAGGTGAGTCAACTAATATATACCAGTCAAGCTAGACAACAGTAGAAGTACCTCGATACAACTCAATGAATTTGAGCTTCCAAAACAAAAGGATCGCCTTCACATGATGTGTACTTTGGAGAGATACACTGCTAAGAAATCCATCGTCTCTAACGTTTGGCTATAGAGTATTAGTTTGGTAATCAAAACACTAAAAAGGCATTGTTTGGATGGGTCTCAATCCTGGTCCACACAGGTAATTTGAACTAAAGTCCCCACCCATACATGTCAGGTGAAAAAAAAGAAAGTAAAATACAAACAAAATATACATTTCACAGCCAAGTGTCATCCAAGCAAAATATTTTGAGTAAGTAATATAGTGTGCATATTCTAGGAACCCACGTCGCCAGTCAAAACTAAAATTAAACAACATATCAAGTCGATAAAAAATATTTCAAAGATAAGATCTCCATAACTAAAATTGAAGAATATATCAATTCGTTATAAATTGTTTTGGAGGTAAGATCTCCATAGTCCATATAGAAGCAGTAAATAAAAATTTGGACTGTATATTGATGTCCTCAATCTGTGAAAACCTACGCCCAAAAAATTAATCGGCTCATCCAAACTTACATGATAAAAAATATTTGAAATCTATATATACTACTGACTCATCTATTCACAGTTTCACACACGCGTATACTACAAGACATGGTTAAATACGCGTACACAAAAGCTTTTATAAGTTATAAGTTCATTCTGATATTGGAGAAGATCTTAACAGATGTATAATCACACATAAATGTTGAATTATCTCAAACACCCTTGAAAGAAAAGATGCTCCTGATAGTTGAAGCAATCACATGGTTCTACACGCCTCACGTAGTGGGAAGAATTTGTGCCTTCCATAGGAGATAGTTGAAGCTTATCGATCACCGGTTGACCAAACGGTGATGCCATGGCTGAATTAGGTAGTATTCTGATGTGTTTCTAGCTTCTGACTTATGCCTTGTTTCTATTAGCATGCTTCCCAAAATACAAAACAGTGTGTTTTTTATAAAAACTTTCTATATTAAAGTATCTTAAAAAATCAAATAGATCTATTTTTCTAGTTTCTAATAGTTAATAGTTAATTAATCACGTGCTAACGATGTTTTTTTGTTTTATGTACAGCTTATAAGCCGCACGCATAAGTCTTCCCGAACACTACCTTAGATGAAGAAGATCACTATTGCTGAAAGACGTGCTTGAGAAGAGTTCCTGGTACATGTACCATAGCCACTAGGTTGAGGAGACATTCTCATCTTTATATAAGGGTGCGCGCATTTGTAATATATGCTGACAAAATATGGCAAGTTTACAAGAGGGGCCTTAGATTTTCATTTCTTTTTTGTCGTAAGCCATAGAAACAAAATTACTCCCTCCATTTTTAAATATATAATGTTGTTGATTTTGAACGTGACATTTTTACCATTCGTTTTCTTTAAAAATTTCACAATAATATGCAAAAACATAAGTCATGTTTAAAGTATAAGGAGAAAATAAGTCACTATAATAAAATATATGATACTTACATTTTTTTAAATAAGATAAATAGTTAAACGTCGTATTCAAAAGACAATAGTGTCATAGATTTAAAAACGGAGGTAGTATAAAAAACCCACTGTTGATAGCCAAATTTAACATGTTATTGTGATTTTGGTTGAAAGCATGACAGGATATTTGATGGGCCAAATTATAGAAGTATATATGATACTGATCATCTGTTGATTTGGCTAATTGTTCCATAATTTGCGGCAAGATTATATGGCAGCTCAAGTGCAGACGGAAGCTTGCTGCTCCATGCGACCATGCAGATGAAGGTTTTGCCGCTGCATTCGATCAGGAGCGGCAGGATAGCGGCAGCAAGGTGGAGCCGGAATATACGACGTGTTGCGCGTCAGGGATACTGAAATTGACCGATCATGCATAAGTTACCGGAAGCTTTAGTTGGTGGCCCACATTAATGGCCCACATGAGAGATTAGGAAGGCTTCACGTAATCCAAAGATCGAGCCAGCGAGATTTTCACGGTGCATCCGTGGCATCGTGGATGCAGTCCTACTGCGCGCCTACATGACGAAGACCAGGCTGCTCAATATATATACAGAAGCGTACAGTCGATTGAAACCCCCGACATCCAAACCAATCATCAACTATTTACTTTTATCTATTTTTTTATTTATTTATCTTTCTTTTTTTTTTATCATGGCTGAGCTCTAACAATTCTAGAGTTTTGTTGATCTTTATTGTTTTGCATTGAAAAACTATCCTTTTTCCTCCTCAAAAGTAAAGTTCGTTATCCGTTTTCCTTCCTGAAAGTAAGGATCTTCTTTACTAATTTACTCGTAAATAAATCGTTTCATTTCGTAAAAGTAAATTAATCTCAAAATCGGCTCTGCTGGCTAGTTTGATTCTTTCAATTCTAATGACTCTGTTTGATTATATCACAAATCGTTACGTGCATACATGTTGACGAATTTTAACATCAACACCAACAATACAAAACTACAATGAGAAAGATAAGTTTACAAGTGGAAAGCATGTGCGCATACATAAAAGGTATATTTTACAATTAAAAAATCGATCAAAACCGATAGCATGTGCAGATGAACAAGTTCACACGACTGAATATGTATAATTGCATATATTGTACTATCTAAATCGATTCTCCTACTAAATTTACCACTAAATTAAAAGTGCACAACCAGATCGATCAGAAATGATGAAGTGACAATGATAAATTAAAATGTTCATTGATGCAATGTGCACCATTGGCCGTTTAAGAACTTGCTTTGAAATGCTCTGGCAACTACAAGGGAGCTCATAATTGTTAAGCTCATCGTCATCTTTGTTTCAACCAAACGGCCATCTCCGGTCTTGAACCTCTCCATAGCCACCTCGGCAGCAGCATCACCCACCACGGGTGTGACACCTCGCCGGCCGCGTTCTTGCACCTCATGTGGTCGCTTCCGAGCTTCGACTTGAGATCACCGGCGAGTGGTATGCCGCCGCCGGCCAGCTCAGCCCACCCAAACTTCAGCACGTTCACCGCGGTCCACTTGATGTCGGAGACCTCGTACACCTTGTCCATGGTCGACGGCGGCCACTCCCGCAGCCGCGCCACCGTCTCCACCATGGCACTCATCCGTTTTCCTCGTCATCCCGCGCTGGTCCTCCGCACGAGCTTCCCGTGTCGCGAGCGGTCCGCCCAGAGGAGTCCCCGGCGGCGCCTCGGCGACGGGGAGACGTGCGCGTGCCATAGTAGCCGCGTGAGCGCGGGTGTGGGAGTTCCACTTCCGCGCGCGTTCATTGGTGATCATGAGCCGCACCGGGCTGGTGGACTCCAGTACCCGAGCGCCGCCGTGCGGCACCGCCACATGACGGCGGTGAGCAGCTCAAATACCGTGTAGACTCGGCCAGGTGCGAACCACACCCGGCACGCTGGCCCCGCAGGGTGGACACCTCCGGTGGCCCGAAGAGCAAGTACTCGACCACCATGCGGTCCGGCGGGGTAGACAGCATCGCGTCCGCTGTCGCAGCGGTTGCGCCGCCGCAGCGAGGACGGCCGACGGCGCCGGCACAGTTCAGCACCTGCTCGTACGGGGGGCTCGCCACCGCCGACGACGGCGTGCGCGTCACTGGGCCAGCTAGGCTGCGCGCTGTGAGTAGGTCCCTCCTCCATACGGGCAGAATGGTCGGGGCAGGTGCTCCACGTGCGAGGTCGGCTATGGCCATGATGAGCTGTGCCATGCCGAAGCCGTCAGCGATGTTGTGGCAGATGTGGAAGCCGAGAACGAATCCTCCGCATTTAAGTCGCGTCACCTAATGAAACCGCCACATGTGTAAGTTAACAGCGTCAATTAAACATGGTAGTTTGCCAGGCAAATGCCACCAAAGTTGAATTGTATTCAGATCCTTCTCAATGATAAACGGCTCCTACGTACGTACTTACTACCCCCACGCTTAATGGTTAACTACCAATTAATTTGACAAATTTCAAATCTAACATTGAATTATTTCTTAAGAACAATGAACTAGATCCAGATCAATGTGAGTGTTGAATTATTTCTTAAGGAAATGAACTATAATCAAGATACAGTGGGTTACCTTATATAGACTCACCCGCTTGAATCCCTTACCATCACTGTTCTCGTGTCCACACTGTTGTCGTCCATACGAAACCTAATTAAGGTCACAGTCCCTAGTGAAACCTAAACCCAACCATATTAATCCTGTTGTTGAAGGTACGAATCTCAATGCATGTCTACCGCCAATCTAAAGGTTAAATTCATGGCTTTTAAACCGTGTGACTGCAGCACACAGCACAATAACCAACACCGTAAAGTAGTGTAGCTAGTACTCTCGTACCGTTATTTTAGTAGTCAAGAGTTAAGCATGAGATCAAAAACTACTATGCATAATTAATGTGAAGATAAAATAGAAAGAGGAGAAAAAATAGGAGGATGAGATAGTCTATTGGTTGAATGGTTAAACAATAAAATTATATTAAGATGTTTACTGAATCCTACTTAAACATACTCTTTGAGATAAATTCTTGTCTAAAAATAGAGGGAGTCTTACGTAGTGAAGCGTTCACTGTGTAGTGGATTCTTAAAAGAACTGAAAGAAAAACAAAACGTCATCGTCGTGGTAGTACCTGCAGTGAGGAAGCAATGGCTTGCCCAACGACGGCTCTGGTGTCGCCGGCGTGCAGAGGAGCTCACGACGCCGGTACGGCGGCAGGAGCGGGTGGCCGAACTCCTCCAGCCGGCACGTCGGCATCGGCCTCCACGAACTACCACCCTTCCGCAGTGCAGTCTACCACCAGCCTCCCGCCCGCGCTGTCAGCCTCTCCCCTCTAGCCGGCCGGCGACGGGTAGTAGTATCAGTGCCTCCGCGAGCGCCGCCTGATGGCCTTGGCCGGGTTCGGCCGGCCCCTAATGCCGCGCCGTCGCAGTGCGGAAGACACCACGACACACACCACCGTCTCGCTACGACCTACCAGCAGGTCCGCTGGTCGTCCAGGTCGGAGAACGCCTTCGTCTCGCGCGGGTGGCCTCGCCGCCGGAGCAGCACGGGCTCGCTCCGGCGTGCGGTGAAGGTCACCATGGTGTTGTGCTCGCCCTACGGGTATGCCAGTGAGTGAGTGGCTGAGGCTTCTATGTCTATGGTGGTCATTGAGCTTGATGGAACCTGGTCGATGATACGTGGTTTATATCTGCTTGCAAACTTCGGTTCCCGTTCCATTTATGTTTACTATGGAAATTAAATGTTTCAACCATACCACAAGGTGTCGTAGTGTTTTTGATAATAATGAGGTGTACAAGGTGTTAGCAAGTTATTTTATTCCATTGAAATATATCGTACATTTGTAATTATTTCGTAGAACATAAGAATTAGTTGGTTTATTAACATAGACCTATAATAATTTCCAATTTCGTTAACTAGGACTCCTCAACCGACTCTGTCTCTCATGCGTATATATATGTAAGCTTTGCGCATATTAGTGCATCTGTGAAGATCAAACACATAGCCGCCCACTGACGTTTCCTCCTCTGCGCAGCTCTAAAACTTCACGTAGACACTATAAAACAACCTATCAGTACCGCCCCTACAATCAATGGCCGGTAGGAAAATCCAGCACTGATAGGGGTTTTTGCGTCCACCCACCCAGCCCACACCTCTCGAGCAAAAACCGGCACTGATGACATCAGCATAAATGCCGGTTCATTTAAAAAAAACCATTATAATAATATCAGTACCGGTTCATTTAAAAGACCGGCACTGATGCTCGTGGACATCAGTGTCGGTCTTTTAAATAAAATCGGCACTGTATGGGTGTTGAAGCCGAGCCGAGCGATCGACCAAGCCAATCAAGGGAATATTTTTTTATCATCGAGAAGACAGGCCCGAGGCTGACTCCACCAACTCCACGTCTCCATATCAACTCTCTCGCTCTCTCCATCTTCCTTGCTTTCTCCACTTCCTCTCACTCTCCCCTCCTCACCTCCAGCGCTGCACCTCCGATCTCCTCGCCGCCCACAAGACGCTGTTGGCTCCTCCTCAATGCCCCCCCCCCCCCCCTCCTCCTCTCTCCGTCTAGATCCGGCACTAGATCGATGGGGAGGCCGGCTAAGGAGGAGAAGGCGGCGCCGGAGGAAAGAAGGAGAAGGTGGGCTCGAGGGAGACGACACCGTGCTCTTGCTCTGATTTGACACCGGCGGACGACGGGCAGCAACGACTTGAGGGAGACAATGCGGCGGCCTCTGCTGGGACAACGAGGTGAGTCGACCCCGATCTGTTGATCTGTGCCTAGTGTTGTTGATCTGATCTTGAACGTGTGATGTTGTTCATGGGATTGAATCAATGTAATAATGCTCTTGATCTGTTAAGGTTGTTTTCTAGTGCTCTTCGATTGGGGTATGGTTGTGGATGCCAATATGGGGAGGCTGGCTTAAAGCCGATTCTTCGAGCCAGCCTCCTATTTTTCTTTATTCGTGGAGAACACATCAGTGCCAGTTTCTAAACTAGGATTGATGCCACCCCTCATCATTGCCCAAAGAGTAGTGCCGGTTCGAGCCGATTCTTCGAGCCAGCCTCCTATTTTTTTTATTCGTGGAGACACATCAGTGCCAGTTCCTAAACTGGAATTGATGCCACCCCCTTCATGCCCAAAGAGTAGTGCGGTTGGACCCGGCACAGATGGGCCTTCCCAACTGCACATATGGGTATTTCTGTAGGTAGTGAGATCATTAATTTTGTGTGTGGTAGGTAACCTTTTCTACGGTTATATATGGGGCTTTTAATGATATTCGGGGAAAAGTTATAATGGTTATTACAATTTGCCGCATATTGAAGAAGTTATATATCAACACTATTTCAAAGTTTTGAATTTTAGGTTATTAAAATATGATATACACATATGTATTTCAATTATAAACTTATGTCCATGTACAACGCCAAACAGTGAGGCGTCTCATATATCATCCTGGGATAAGAGAGAAAGATGAGAGAGAGAGGACCTCTCTTCTTGCAACCAGATGCCTCGAGCACAATATATATACAACCAAAATATAGAGAAGTTGTACATAATAGATTTTGAGTTTGATGACTTGGACAAAATCTTAATGGGTTATCTCACGTTTGTACATGCCCTAGTAATTTAAGTGAATGAAATATCCAAAAGATCAAATACTTGTCTAGATGCATAGTCAAGAATCGTTTATGGTTGGTGATAGTGATTGCATACAACCTGGCCAACAGCTGTGGGAGGTTAAATGCCTGAAATCCGTATATAGCACCCACTTTTAACCAAACTTTTGTCTGCTGGAAGGAAGAAGGAATGAGTCATCAGACTTCAGCTTTAACAGCTTTTGGACAGAGAGGGTCCGCAGGAGGAACTGCCAGTGAAGTAGGGCATGCATGCAAGATTTCAGACTTGGAAGTTGAAAACCATGCAGCCATGTAGGAGTCCCAAGTGATGAACAGTCAGGACAGTGCCTTAAGGCATGTACTGGCTACTGCAACTCATAAACACTGGGTACCTATAGACTAACTTGCATAAACTTAAGGTGGTATTCTAAGGGGCTTATTCTTCTGGCTTAAGCCACACGCAAAACGAGAAATATCATTAGTACATGATTAATTAACGTATTTACTATTTAAAAACTTAAAAAATGGATCTATTCGATTTTTTAAGAGATATTTCATTATAGAAAGTTTTTGTAAAAAACGCACCGTTGATCGTTTTGGGAAGCGTGCTCACAGAAAACGAGAAAATAAGTGACTTAAATAAGTGAGAAAGAACAGGGTGTAAATGAAGTAAATACGCCATATAAACTAGAATAGTTGATTGAAAGTGGTTCAATAGGTAATCATGGATTGATCTGTGCCCATCATGTATATATATAGACAACATATACGATAGGTTGTCCATCTTGTTTGTTTCTAACTCCTTCATACAATTAATAAAATGACTACACAGATAAACGGTTATACTTTTATTTCAATGTCAGAACTTATTGACGGTGTACCTAGCGGTAAAGACAGGAGATGAAAATCATTTCCATTATCAAAAAGACAAACGTTTAGACTGTCTAACATAAGGATGATGTCGTTTCTCTCCTTTTCTCAACCATAAATTAACCCTATGTAGCATAATTTATGGTTTGCGCATGAATCCTATTGTACATTTCCTAAAGAAGGGGTACTTACTTTGAGCGAAATTAATCACAACACCTGCTTTAAAACCTTATGATTTTACAATTTTTGACATATCCGATAGATATAATTCACCCCTGGTTGACGACCTAACCATTTTCTTAGTCGATCGGCTTCTATTTGTCCCATGCATGCATTCATCTGCAATTCTACGGTACTGGTTTCAGTGTTCGATGATATCGCCTTGTCTAATGGACACAACGCAGAACCAGTTAAAACTACTGGTAGGAGAATGCCAGCTGTAAAAGATGCAGAGATATGAATGCTGATCGAACATGTCCGCCCAATTGACATGTCACGTACATGTGCTAGCTTATCTGCATTAACTGTTCTCTCTGAAGTTTCTGATCCGTCAACTTGTCGATGCACACAGCTAGCTAGCTAGCTCTAGCTCATCGGAGATCAATGGCCGCCGGCCAGGACATCTCAGATCGATGGATGGCATGCATGAACACTACAACCACCACGTTATGTTTGCAGGTTGTGCGCATTTGATGTCATTCAATGTTTCATTTCTCTTTTGTTAAATTCTACCATTCCTCTGTAAAAGTGTGAAGAAATCCCGTGGGCGTTATTGCATTCACGTTCCAAATCTAGGCAGTTACCCGGTCCATATATATAGCATAAACCAATAACGACAAAACTGGAAAGAGAAGATTTTAAATTTGAGAAAAGTTCACTTTACATCCCTCAATTTTAATTAAAGTCTAACAAATTTCAAAACCGGACACTATTTTATCCCTGGGTGGTCCATGCTGGGTGCCTAAGAATTCTTTGGTTTTTTTAACTTCCTACCAAACTAGCGAGGTTCTAAATTTCCGTGTGCATTACATGATTTTTCGATAATAAGCTAGATTGAATATATCTAGCCCTCTACAATTTGTGCATCAGAGATCATGAGGTGGCTATTAATTTCCTTGTGATGCCGGGAGCCGATCGATGTTAATCCCAGCCAAGCTACCACATCCTACCATATATATGTCCAACTAACAAATCCTACCTTCTATCAACTAATTAACGCCAACAAATTTATCGGCTTCTTTGTTCCTCGTTTGATATTAGTACATGTGTGCCTATACAAGCAGCTGGTAGTTAGCAGCTACAAGTTGGTCAGCTGCATGCACTGTGTGTGCATGGCATGGTGGGCTCACCCACAGCAAGTCGAGTATGGGTTCATGATCCGTTTCATGCATGCATGTATGTACCAAGTGGAATTAATAATATGTGTAGTTCATGCATAACGGTATAAATAGTTGTGTATAGTACACCTCCATAATGGGTTATTACGGGCTTACACTCTGCTCATTAAAGGAGGATGCAAGGGCTCACTCCTCGATAATAAAAGATCCCACTAATCTTAGAAAGTTTTTGCCTTAAGGTTCGAGACTCTTAGGTTGAGTTTAGAAAGTGGGGAAAGAGAAAAAATTTCTCTCGTTTTTCGTGAGCATGTTTTTCGAACTATTAAATGGTGTATTTTTTAAAAAATTTCTATATAAAAGTTGCTTTAAAAATCATATTAATCCATTGTTTAAGTTTAAAATAATTAATACTTAATTAATCATGTGCTAATGGCTCACCTCGTTTGCGTGATCTTCTTTCTCTTCCCTCACTTCCGAACTCTCCCTTAATTCAGCATATATAGCACCTCTCATATGGGAAGGTATGAGTCCATGATATATCTCATCCCCTAACCCGTGCACTCCTTGAAGCAAGAGAAGAGCTTAGAGTCAACGGTTGGATCTTCATCTTCGTACATTTCCGAGAAGGGGTTATAGTAAGGGTGAGTACACGGGATACTCAGCAAGTCACGAAAATAGTGTGAAATGCATGGTTTGCCAAGGAATGGTTGGGGTCCATTTCGCAAACGATTTTGGGTTGGAAAACACCTTGTAAAATTCTAAGTGTTTTTAAGTTGTCGGAAATAGGCTCACGCCTCAATCTATTTCGTGAGTTGCTTTGCAACAACTCACCACAATTATCTGGAGGAGACTCACATCTCAACCTATTTCACAAGTCATTTTGCAACGACTTATCACAAGTCCTTTTGGAGCGCATCTGTCCCAACAACGTCTCCATTTAGATGGATTAAACCTTCTCAACCATATTTCCACTTTATGCACTCAATCCTAACTATGGTGTCACATGACACCCCGGATCACACATCCCATTTCAGACCACTCAGGCCTTATACTCCACTTCAGGCTAGTTATGGTAATGATTCTCAATCTATTAAACATATTTCACAACATTCTAATAAGACAAAACTACGCTAGAGAATCACTGCAGCTTCCCATGACCGTGAGCACGACTGTTCGAACATTGCCACCCTGGTGACTCCACATAAATCGACAGCCAAGCTAACCCTGGTTCCACTAATTACTTGGGCCAGGGGTGTCCCATTCCACCCATGTGTCGTACTATCTTCATGAATCAGCGAATTTCCCGGAAATCTTTCCTTATATGCCATGTGAGAGGCCACACAGGTGATTGACAACCCATGACCAAGTTTTTATGAAAAACATTTATTTTGCGAAGTCCGACTGTCGAGTGTCAGTCTTCTCAAACTATTTCTAAAAAAAACCATAGTTTTCCCACCGTTAAAAAGTGTAAGGTTTGTGTGTCGTCGATACTTGTACTCGATGAGTACAAGTACTAGGATGACAATAAGGCGACAAGGGTATAGGATTATCAACCAACAAAAAGGGTATTAATGCAGCAATTAGGGTTGGGCCTCTTGGATCATCTTCCGAACCACGGTCGAAAAGTGCTCCTAAAATGCGTAATTTGCAAACAAGATATTTTTATAAAAATATAGGATCAACATGGTCAAAGGGTGACTTGCCTTGCTCCGGATCTTGAGCTTCCTCGGCATAGGGTTCGATTGGCTACTCCTCAGAATCAACTTCTACTCATTGCAAAAAAAAAAAAAACACACAAGACACACATCAGAACCTGTCATAGAACTAATAGTTCCATTGTGTAATCTAATTTTTAGAAAATTTGAAGTTCGATGGCTCAAACGGAGTTATGATTAAAAGATATGAATTTTTTAAGATAAATTATTTTCTATAGTATTCTCAAGAATAAAAGTATTTAAAAGAATTCAAAAAAAATTGTTTTTGAAATAGTGGCTGATAGTGGCCAGGGTTAGACAATAGAGGGAGAGTAGGGTGGGCTGGCGCCCCGGCCTTAGGGCCATGTGGCCGTTTCCGGCCGGCCTAGAGGCCACGTCCTGGCCTGCCTGGCTACACGATTGGCAGGTGCTCAGGTGCCCTCGCCTGCCACATCGGCACGGACTGAGACAGGGAGCCGGCTGGCTGGAGATCACGGCCAGCGGTGTTTGGTTGATCCACGGTGAGCCTTGACAAGCAGAACGCGGCGGCGAGTAGCGAGGATGCAAAGAGATATGAACAATTGGATTGGGAGGAGTGACCGCGGTGTGCGGAATGCGCGGCGTTCCTTGCTGCAAGGTGACGAGGACGAGAGGTCGACGGCACACCATTCCCGGCAAGGGCTTGGGACAGTGGCGGTTGGATCTATGTGCACAAAATGAAGAAATGGGAGGAGAGGGCACTACCTTCAATTGCAGCGGCAAATTGCGGCGCACAAGCGGATGCGGTGTCGATTGGGGATTTCCACTGCAGTGATTGGGCAACGGCGGCAGTTGGACTGTCGTGGCTTCGGGGATTTGGTGCGGCCGGATTTATGGCCAAAGGTGGTGAACGGTGCTGTCAGAGAGCGACGGTGATCATGTGGAGCGAGCACACGGCAATCCGCACGAGCTAGGGAGGAGTGGCGATGGCTTGGTAGCTCCAGTGCCGCGGGGAGCTCTCTGGGCTAATTTTATAGCAGGGGCCCGCCACTAGCCAACGGCGGAGCAAGGCGTGGTGCTCTCGCATGGCGTGCTTGGCTATCGAGGCGCTTTGCAGAGCTGAGAGCAAGGCGGCGAACGCCATATTTTGCCGGTCGGAGAGTAGAGAGGGAGGAGCAGTTGGCACCGCAATGGAATGAAATGAAGAGGGTTCGAGCTTTGCGGCCGGTGACGCAATGACAGTGAAGCTTTGTGACAGCGGGGCGTACGATGGTGGGGCTCCAGCGGGCGATACGGGCTGCGAAGCAGCCGGTCGCAGCTGGCGGGAGCCGGCTAGAGGAGCGATGTCACGCATTGGGTGAGCGGGCGCGCCACGCAGTCACTGATTGACGCTAATGCTGTGGGGTGGGGGAGGGAGGAAGACGATGGCTGCATGCGGCCATGTCGGAGGTCATCCACTGCGCTGCCGATAGGTAGGCCCGAGCTATCGGTGTGAGGTGGTTCGGAAGCGGGCGAGAGCCAAATGCGCGCCGCAGAGGAGGGGAAGTGTGCCATGGGCCGTGGGACGCTGGTTCATGGAGGAGAGAGGAGAGGAGGCCAACGGGCCGAGGAGAAAAAGGAGGGATGCGGCCCAATGAACATGCCCCCCCCGTGAATTTTATAATTCTAGGGATGGTTTGAAAGAATTTTGAGAATTTGAATTGAAATTTGAGCTCAAGGAAATTTAGGAGTTGTTGGAGAGGGCCCTAGGGAATTTGAAGAAAAACTTTATCCACACTTGCCATGGATTTGCACTCAAAAATCAACAAGAGCCAATTTGCAACTAATTTATTCAATTAGTTTTTCACGATGAGAAAACACGCGTTACACCATTCATAGTTGATCTGACAAAAAACTAGTTTGATCGGTGGATTGACCAGCAGTAGGGAGGGGATAAATGAAACTAAGTCCCTCCATCACTCCATCACTTTCCAGCTCTCGCCGTCCCCATATGCCATCCCTCCCCCTTCTCTCCCTCCCGATCCGGCCTTCAGTACCCGCCGCCGCGTCGTCACTCTCTCTCTACCTCTCCCAATTTGAGATAAGCCGACCCCTCTCCCTCTCCTAGATCAAAGGAGCCCTTTCCCTCTCCCTCCTAGATCGAGATCGATGACCCCTCACCTTTCTCATTTATCGGTCAATGCTGCCCATGCGGTGGGGGAGGGGAAGGATCGACTGGTATGGTGGAGGTGGAGAGGAGGAGGCGGCGCGCAGGTGTAGTGGGAAGAGTCATCTCCTTCTCCCCCTCTCCCCCTCTCTCCCTTGCACCACCACAACTCGGGGGCCAGATGTGGCCGCTACAAGCTCGGGGGTGCATGGTGCGGTTTGGAACAAGTAGATCTAGGCAATGGTGGTCTCTAGGACGTGCAGAAGACCAAGGGCAATGGCTATGACAATGCCTATGGACGATGACTGGTGTGCTCGGCCGAGGTGTGCATATGTTCTTACTTCTTGTTGTGAATTGGTGTGCATGTGTTGTTCTTGTTAATTGCTTGTTGCAAGTGTGCATGAAAATGTGTATGAAATCATGAATCATGTATGATGTAAATTGTTCTGTGATGCAATCTTTTGATCTATTGTATGAGTTGTTGAACAGTCTTTGTTGTTCAGCAATGCAAAGCTTTGAATTGTGATCTATCTATCCTTGTATTAGGAAAACTATAGATGAATAACAATTATTCTTTGGATTGAAATCAACATCCACTACCAGTAGTGAGAAGAATGCAGTGATGGCTGAGGCCATCGCTGTCGCCTGTTACTGTTGGTTCAAAATCCACAGTGATAAGTTTTTTGGGTAGAGTGATGGCAATGCATATACTGTAACATATATTTGTATCACTTTTTCCAACTTGGTGTTTGGGTGGATAATACATGATAACATTAAATAAAGGATCGACAATCTCCAACTAAAGTTTTGGTCCAACCTATAAGACTACTCATCCGGCCCTAGAAAGAATTTAACCAGCAAACAACAGTACATATCTTCGTTTTAAATGTATGTTGTGTTGACTTTTGGACGTGACGCTTGATCATTTGTCTTCTTATAAAATATTAAATATAATTTATTTTACTATGATTTGTTTTATCATTAAATACTTTAATATGACCTATATTTTGCATATTACAATAAATATTTTCAATATGATAAATGGCAAACGTCGTAAACAAAAGTCAACAACGTCATGCATTTTAAAAAACGAGATCAATTTCCACATCACTCACACAAAGAAAATGACTACATGCTGGTTCACAAATTGGCTTCACTTCTGTTGTGAACCGCAATAAGTGTTCACTAATGAATTCCAGATTATCACTATCGGTTAATCACAAACTGGCGTAAGGCTCATTTTGGCCAAAAGATAATAATAAACATTGAATTGCATACATCACAATATCGCAATCATACATACTTGAAAACTGGGGCGGGGGAGCAATTCATACGCAATTTACCGTTTAGATTCATACACAATTGACAATTTCCTAGCAATTTTAAAAAACAATAATACACTTTGAATTTAGTTTAGATTGATACATACAATTGCATATGCACAATACTTCAAAACATAGAGGACAACAATTTCAACACTCTAGAAACAGAGGAAATGTAAGAAAAACAAGCATGGAAGAACAGAGGATCACAGAGGATTGGACATGGAAGAAATGCAAAGAGAACATTGGATGGTCTTCAGCTAGACATGACTCAGATGACCTCCCAGCGCTGCTCCTGCTCCTAGCTCCTACTCCTGCTCTCACTCTAGCCGCCGATCCTAGTCCTGCTCCCACTCTTGCTCTTGCCACCGCTAGCTCCTCGCGCATGCAGCGGCACCATGATAGCCATCCTAGCCATCACTGCAACAGCTCCTTATGTGGCAGCACCAGTAGTATAGCCCACCGGATCCGGCGGCCTAGCATCCTTGTCGCCAGATCCAACGTCATCTCTCCGTGAGAGAGAAGGATTAGAGAGAAAGAGGAGAGAAGGGGTGAGAGAGCTCAGACTACTAGAAGGGACCAGATCCGTCAATCCCGCCAACGTCATCTTCATTTCATCTCACCTCCCTCTGTCTCCCACCTCCGTCCTCGTGCCCCAAGGTCGGTGGCAGCTGGATCAACGGCACATCGTTGGTAGATGGAAGGAGGAGAGGAAGGCAGCACCGGCAGCCTCAGGTTGGGGTGGGAGAGGCAGCACCATCAGCCCTAGGTCGGGAAGGACAAGGCGCATTGGCAGCCTAGGCTAGGGAGGGACAGGCGGAGAGAGAGGCAACATCGGTGGCCTCAGGTGCATGGTGCTGACGGAAAGGAAGGGGAGGGGAAGCAGCTGAGGGAGCGAGAGGGGATCGAAAGCGGATCCAAAGAGCTGGTTTGATATATTCTAAGTTTGTGATATATATAATCTGAGTGATGAATCTCAGCCCTATGATTTGGATCAACTGTGATTTATCACTGCACCAGTAGTGATATTGATGAACCTGAAGGGCTACGGGTAGGCTACGATAGTGCAAAACAAAATTTTCTACCGTGTAAACCAGGAAACCATGCGAGTAAAAGATCATGGATCGTTACCACTCAACGCACAGAGCAGTGGAAGCAGAGTCGGAGTAGCCCAATCCGACGAAGCGCACGCCAACGTAGAGGAAGTAGTCGATCTGCTCAACCCGATCGTCACCTCCATGAGCAAGCGTCTCCTCCTCGTGCAATTGCCTTCTCACGTTCTCCGCCGACCACAGCAGCGCTCAGCCAGTATCCACACGTCCGGGTTAGACGCCGTGCTGGAATGCTAGCGCCCGCACGCGGCTAGGGTTTGGCTCATGGGGAGAGGTGGCGGCTAGGGTTTTCTCGTATGGAGACCGCGCCTCGCCCCTGAATATATAGAGCATCTAACTAGGCCTCGCAGGCCCATTAGGAACTCTATTCGGATCCCTATCCAAATTGAACCATATTCTGATCTCTATCCCAACAGTTCGTTCCAACTCGTTAAGTGTGCGACCCTGTAGGTTCATGTGCACTCGGTTGCAACCTGAAAACAACTTTTCGGTCCATGTGTCAATAGCGGCTTCAAGCAAGGCATATTGACCCACCGGTGCACACAAAGATCATATCAGCTGAACCTATAGTGTATACATGTACGAACCTCTTTGCCATATGATGTCGATTAAGCTCAAGGCGAGAAGTGTGCCATCATTTCATTAGCTCAATCATTCACTCGACCATGTGATGGATTACTCAACTCGTGATTGACTCCTCAATCACTCAGCATAGCCATGCGCTTCGGTAGTCCATTACATCGAGGGGCCCAGAGATCTCTCCCATTAATTGGCAGGGGCGAATCCCATCTTGATTATTCACATCCCACTATATGTTTCATAGCAAACCCGTAGACTACTTTTATAACTACCTAGTTACAGAGTATTATTTGGCAGCCCCAAAGTAAGTCACTACACATGTTGAGAATCATGATAATCTCAGGTACAAGAGTTTTACACCAACACTACTTGAGACCAACTGATGGCACATCATATAAAGCTCTTGCAGTGTCTCATGTTGGATCTATCCAACAACATGTTCTCTAACTTGTATCCACATTATTGATTTGGTATCTTCATACTATGATCCATGAGACATGATCATCAATCAATACATGTGCTGATCTTAAAAGCATATCCGTTTCATATATGATATATAATTAATGATCATTTAGAAATAGTAACATATCATATAAAGAGTCTCATGAATAAGTCACATACTTATTGATCAATAATAGGTTAACTATCTCAAGGAACACTTTATTCATAAATTCATAAACATAGTATATGATATAATCATCTCTATAATTGCCTCTAGGGCATATCACTAGCAGAACCGACAGTAATAGTTGAACCAGCGGTGACAACTATAGGTTCAGTTCTAGAAGTCTGTTTGTAGGCCTAGACCCCATATCACTCTAGTAATGGACAAGCAGGGATAGGCTTTTTTTATGGTAGTAACCATCCCTCTAAAACGAATTACTGATTGACTGATTATTTAACACTACTTAAAAAGTAGTGTACATAGATGAAAAACCACTATTTCAGACAAATACCGAACAATCTCAAACGATGAGTAGTGTAAATTTCATAAATCCTAAGGTTTTGAGGTATCCGTAACACAAAACCATATATATTACAATTTACTTTAAGGAACCCTAGGTTTTGAGATAAAATGTTTCGTTAAACCTTATGTTTGAGCTTATATGGTTGTTTTGGCTAATATATTTACGCATAATAATCGTAAAAAATAGTATGAGATATTTTTGAGTATATATACATGTTAGACATATTTTAATGAGCATCAGTTATTGATAGTATGTTATTGATAGTATAATTGTTTGTATGTATATGTATCCGATTAATGTGTTATTATTAGTGGGGTTTTGCTGTGTTTTTTCAATCATGCAGCACGAGAGAGAGGAAGAACATAAAGAAGTTATGTGTATTTTGAGCCTACCAATGTGAATATATACTAAAGATATCGTATATAATAATGGAAGACAATTATTTGACATAAATCTGAGGTTTCTTGAAACATTTTGCCCCAAAATCTAGGGCTCCTCGAAACAAATCACAATAAATCGCAATAACTAGGGGTTTTTCATTACGTGAGCCCCAAACCTGGGGTTTTGTGAAATTTACTATTTATAAATATAGTATTTTTATGTGGTACTCCTCTAGGATAAAAATGGAGCATGGGCTCACATGATCCTGCCCCTTGGCTTTCTCGGCATGGCGGCCTACCCCTCGTACTCACGGCTTGCGCCCAACTCCCCATATAGCTGTCACTTGTCGGGCTCCTCTCGCGCCCCCGCCACCGCCGCCCCTACCGAAATTGCTCACCCAAGTGCCCAACAATCACACGCAGCCGCTCAGTCGTCCAATGCTCCAACCCTAAGGCACCGTTCTTTTTAGCTTATGGCTACTGGCTTATCATCGGCACGCTTTTCAAACTATTGAACGGTGTGTTTTTTTGTAAAATCTTTCTCTATAGAAGTTCTTTAAGTTTGTAATAATTAATACTTAATTATCATGCTCTAATGATCTGTCTCATTTTGCATGCGGCAGATAAGCCCGGGTTATAAGTTGTGCCCAATGCTACATAATTAAGGCACCGTTTGAAGGAGTTTATATCTTTAGCTTATCAGCGACACGCAAAATAAGACGAGTCATTAGCACATGTGTGGAGGCCATGGGCCCCGGGTATCTCAAGAGAAGCATTAAGGCCACTTGGACAGAGGATGCGCCTAATCTTATAAGTAGGGATACAATAAGACTCGGCATACATTACCTTGTACAACAAGGAAAGGATATAGTTCTAGTCGGGCATGTTGTATTTCTAGAAAAAAATCCCTTGGTCAAAGTCTTACTGGGATTTCTATCTTGTAACCTTGTTTCTTCGGTATATAAGGGAAGGCAGGGCGTCCCTTGAGGGCATAGTGAAATCTCACCAGAGAAACCTCAAAGGCAGTACACAACAGCTGGAAGTAGGGTATTACCTCACCTCGAGGGCCTGAACCAGGATAAATCATCTCGTGTTCCTTTACAATCCATCAAGTTTAGGTCTCACGAGTAGCCCCATATTCTTATTGCCGATACAAAACATTGATAGTTGGAGCGCCAGGTAGGTGCTTTGGCGAGATCATCTTCAATAAGCCTAATGGATCCAATCACCGGAGTCGACGGTATCAACTTCTTCCTCGGGCAAACAATCAGCTTCGGGAGCCTCAACTTCATCGCCGACAAATTCGACAACCTTATCTTGTCTGACTCGGATTCAATCCGATCGCCCAGGGACCAAGCCAGCTCCGCGCTGGTAGGCCTACGCAACGCTGTAGCGATCTTTGGCGACATGCTGCAGCGATCTCCAACATGCTCGAGTCTAGGGACAACTTTTTCTTTCGGTGTTCGACTCGGACTCGATCTTGAGCCGGTTGAGATCGGGCTAAGAGAGGAGGAGATCGTCAATCTCTCATTCGGACTCGGCAATGCCGCGGATAACTTCAATCAACATCTGACACGACAGACCTGATCCCCTGGAATTCAACTCGGATACGGCCCAGAGCCGCTCGAGATTGGATCTAGGGAGGTTGGGGTCGTTATTACCCCCCTCAACTATTCTGACTCCGACTCTCAGTCGGACAGCACTTCAGCGAGCCTTTCTCCACCACGTGAAGTCTTTATGACATCCAAGGGCTCAACTCCTACTTAGGAGGCACGCTGACTACGCGATTTACAAGAAGAGGAAGCCCGTCGACTATGTGAACAGCAGGAGGAAGACGTAAGACGCCTGCAGGCTGGGCGCGATGCTCGCAATGACAGTTTGCGCAAGGCTAGGCGGACTGCTCAACAGGAAATCCTCCAAACCCGAGTCGGCGACCACGACGTCTTCGTAACTCCTCAACAGAACGTTGTGGCCACTGAACCCTATTGGATACACTGTAGTTTGGGCCTGATCACTAGGCCACCCCGACGATAGCAAGGATTAAAGCCATGATCACTGTTGCTGCATGCCAGCAGTGTCAATAGTCAGGTGACACTCTCATACCGTCCAGCAGGGCGGCTTCTCCAACGGCGATCTCATCTGCCTCAACGCGACGCCGAGCGGCCGGGTCTAGTCAGCTGCACACGGAGTCACGCCACACGTCACTCGGCAACCACAATATGACCGGGGCGCCGACATCAAGACGACTGTTAGGATAACTAGGATGCCCGAGGCCGACTACGACATGATCTTCGGCAAGACATCAATGCACGACGCTACGAACGCGAGGAAGACGAGCGTCGCCGACTAGAAGACGAGAATGAGTGCTTCGGCCTCCACCATGAGCGGTTTCACCGCCGTAGTCGGAGCCAGAGTCCTCACATAGATGAAGGAGTACTAGCCTTCACCCATGAGCTGCAACAAGTCGACTGGCCGTTAGGCTTCAAGCCGACTGGAATTGAGAAATACGATGGAAAGACTAACCCTAAGTCCTGGCTCATAGTCTACACTCTAGCAATCCGAGCAGTTGGAGGAGATCATAAGGCCATGTCTAACTATCTCCCAGTCGCCCTAGCTGACTCGGCGAGGACATGGCTAACAGGACTTTCTAAGAGATCAATCGGCTCCTGGGGAGAACTCCGAGAACGCTTCATCGCCAATTTCCAAGGGACATATGAGAGGCCATCTTCCGAGTACGACCTGTATCAGTGCCATCAAAGGGAGAACGAGTCTCTTTGTGATTTCATCAAGAGGTTTTCAGAGAAGATGAATTCAATCCCGAAGATCAAGGACGAGGTCGTCATCGCCACCTTCCGTAAGGGAGTCAGAGACACCCCGTTCATTGCCAAGTTTACTCGGAAGCCTCCAAATTCTGTCAAGGCCCTATTTGACATGGCCAACAAATACACCGACTCGGCCGATGTAGTTGCCGTGGCCCTGGACGACAAGAAGGAGCCCCGACAGAAGGATAAGAACGACAACAATGAGCCAGCACAAAACATGTCCGACAACCGCAAACGCAAGTTGGACAACGTGGTGGCTGCTGTGGAGCGTACTTGGCCACGATCCCCGAGGATAGACGAGTACCAAAAAGTGATGAACGGGCCATGCCCTTTCCACCCAAAGGGCAAGCACACGGCTAAGGACTGCTTCATGCTCAAGAAGTTTGCTTCTGAGTAGACTTCAACATCTGGCAGCAATAAAAAAGGACAAGCTAGATCCGAGCGCAGCCGGTGACTACCAAGATCCCTAGGCTAAGCTCAACCACATCTTTGGAGGGCCGACTGCATACGAGTCCAAGAGGAAGCAGAAGCTCACAACACGCGAAGTTAACTCGATCTCTGCAGACGGCCCCAGTACTTGCGTTGGTCAGAAAAGCCAATCACGTTTGACCGTGTAGATCACCTTGATCGGGCCACTCATCCAGGATGTTATCCACTCGTCCTGGACCTGGTCATCATAAGCATCAAATTGAAGAAGGTTCTCATCGATGGTGGAAGCGCTCTCAATATTCTGTTCACCAAAACGCTCGATGAGATGAAGATCCCTCGCTCCAACCTACGACAAGTACAGCGCCCTTCCACGGGGTAATCCCCTACCTATCTTCCACTCCACTCGGACAGATAACTCTGCTAGTTACGTTCGGCACGCGGGAGAACTTCCGTACAGAGAACGTCTGCTTCGAGGTTGCTGACTTCGAGACCGCGTATCATAGCATACTTGGACGGCCAGCACTAGCCAAATTCATGGCAGTGCCGCATTATACATACATGATGCTCAAGATACCAAGACCAGCTGGAGTGCTTTCCCTTCGCAGCGATGTCAAGCAAGCCTTCACCTATGACAAGGAGAGCTGCGAGCTGGCCCAATCCTAAGAAGCGGCAGTCGGGCGCAACAACATCTGACTAGCCGCTGCAACAGCAAGCAAGTATGATCAAGTTCCAGCAAAAAAAAACAGCAAAGTTAGGTGTCACACCCCAATCTGACGCCGCCGTACAACAGTGCCAAATGGGGCGTGCCGTAGGAAAACAGCATGAACTGCCTTCCCGCGGAACTACGATACAGATACCAGTCCCAAGACACAACGCTAGTATCCATGGCAAACAGTCATGCATCATTGCAGTACCTTAAATAAATAAATAAATAAGTAGACATATACCTTAACTTACATTGCAGCTTCGGAGCAAGCTGGAGATAGCAACGAACAATTTAGAGGCAGCGGTAGCAGCGGAATAGCGGACTAAGTCCCAACACATAGGCAACGGCTGGGAACCTGGACAAAACCCTAATCTTCACTTCACTGCAACTCAGCATCCAGTTCTCGGCGGAGAACTATATATATGGAGCAAGGGTGAGTACTTACGTACTCAGCAAGCCAGGGGAACTTAGGTGGTTGTTGTGAGCTTCAAAGAGAGGCTGGTTATTTTGCAATCTGCTTTGTTTAAATCTTTTTAAATCTACTAGTGTGTGCTTCTCAACAATCAGGGCAAGGTGAGTTTCGCCTGATCGGAGTGAGTTGTATCAATCTTTGAATTGGTGCAACTCTCAAGAGTTGGCTTCTGGGATCCAGCGCCATCAGCTGATCCAACCTCATCGGGCCCACAGCCCTGCTGTCCATGACACTTCACAACCTTTTCGAAATCGGATTCCCAATCCACAAACATCATTTCACAAGCAGTTATCAAACAAAACTACGCTAAGGAATCACCTCACATCCACCCATGATCATGGGCATGGCTATTCAAACAGTTTAGACCTCTGCAGAGGGGGTAAACTTTACCCAATCAACGCACTCTAGTCACCAGCTCACACGCATTGGGTACGATTTGGTGACGTAGAGGTTTTTGCAACAAGGCATTTCCCAAACCCTCCCAGGTTACCTCATGTCAACTGGAGGGGTCTTCAGACTAACAACAGGGTAGGTCCAAGACCATGCTGTGCCAGGAACCCAGGAGGCACCCCCAACGCCCTCCCACATGATCCACAGTCCAATGGCACGCAAGGCGTCCTTGGGAGACTAGTTACTCAGCCAGGAGTTATCCCATATCACCCATGTGGTTGTACTGTCATATGTTTGGATGAAATTCTAGAGGAATCAGTCCTTAGCTGCAGTGCGAGAGACTCGTCCCAATGGCACGATACCCGTACCGTGGTTTTCACAAACAATTTTATTTTCAAGACTTCGACCCAGGTGTCGGGTTTTCCAAAGTTTCATAAACCCAAATTTTATACATCGTAGACATTTTTAAATTTGATAGGCGATCACCGATACCATGCCCGTCAACATGGATACCGGGATCTATCAAGGGAGGTGACAAGGATGTATAAAGGGATCACAATCATTCAAGGAAGTCATGCAGCAAATGGGTTGGTGGCCCGTCAGTCGTGTTGCGACCACGGCCGAGAAATTATAATAGTGTAACCTAGTTTATGCGACTTGTGAGATAAAATACTTGTTCAGAAATTATGGGTTCGAGATGATCAAAGGTGACTTGCGTTGCTCTAGGTCTTCACTGGTTTTTGAGAAATCGGCTCGAAAACAAAATTTCCGACGACCGTTACTATATGCAAACACACAAAAATCTACACAAAGACCAGTAAAAAGATCCTATTTAGTGCTAATAATAGTGCCATTGAATAAATCTCAATTTTAGAAAATTACTAGAGTTGGAACGGAGTCAATCGGACGAACAAGGAAAAAGATCTGAATTTCCGAAGATTAATAGGAATTTTGGATCACTGGAAAAATGATTATTTGGAATTTATGAGCTGGGGTTTCCTCTGGAGTCACTGTTAGCTGGGGCCCCTGGAAAATTGGGCCCACACGGCAGTGAGGATGGGGGTTGGGTAGGTTGCTCCTACTGACAAAGGGCCCCATGGCAGCATCAGCTCACTTGGCAGAGACAAGGGGGATAGCCCACTGGCAATAGGGGCCCATGGGCCAGTGGAGGTGAGGGGGAGTTGAAGTGCTGAGGTAGTGGTAGTAACTGACCAGTGGGCCTGTGGTGTAAGTGAGGGAGAGGAAATTGGTCCGTGGTGAATCAAAGCGCTTGGGCCCACATGTCGACGTGTGAAGGTGTATGGACCGGGCGCCAGGGCGGAATGGCGAGGCGCTGTGTCGGCACATGTGGGACCCGCTTGCATCGGGCTAGCACGGGGGCAGAGGACCACGGGGTCTTCTTCCCCAACTGTCCCCAAGAGAGGGAGACCACGGTGATGGAACCGCTTACGGCGGCGAGGAACTCCGAGCGGTGGCGCCATCGAAAGGATGAAACCAATGCAAAACTTTGAAGCGGCTCGGATGGCATCACCGAGGACGGGGTTCGGCCGGCAACGAGGTGCTGAGGTAGCGGGGAGAGAGAAGAGGGAAAAAGGACCGGCGACCATGGCAAGAGGGAGGAAGGGAGGGCCAAAGGGGCTAAGGAGGAGGAGAGAGATATGCCAGAGGATCTTTCCAGAGATGTTTCATGCGAAGGATTCAGCAGGGCTCACTGACGGCGCGAGATTGTGAGAGCGGCGGAGCTCGGGAGTGGGGTCGACGATGCGAAGGAGTTTGGGGCTCCTTGCCCTTGGTTCGAGCGGAGACCGAGCGAGGAGGAAGGAGTCCGGAGCGAGGCAGCGTCCTCGACACGGGGCTTGATGTGCAGCGCTCCGAGTGATTGAACGGCGGCCTCTCGGGAAGACACGCAATTGACGATGCTCGAGACGCCCGAAGCAAGAGGAGAAGTCCGGAGCCTCGGAGGAGGTTTTATAGAGGTGGAGTTTGAGCTAGGGTTCCTCTCGGGCTCCAATCATTTGAGCCCAATGATTGGGGCAAGGGCGGGAGAAAAGGGCGCGGCGGCAAAAATTTTCCCACGGGCGGCGAGTTCAAATGGGCGGCCAGGATGCGCGAGGCGGCGGATGCGGTGAATCATGTGGCCATATTTGGACTCCGCGCGCGGGCTAGATCAGTACGGGGTACGGGCGAAGCGCGGTCAAGGTAGGGGCTGGAATGATGCAGCGGCGCGGCTTTTGACTGTGCGTGGTCCAGGCGAGAGGGGACGGGAGAAGGCGACGGGGTTGGCCATCCCAGCCGTGGCGGCTAGCGGTGGCCATGGTGGGGCTGAGGTGACGTCGGGTGGTGGGGATGTGCATGGCGTGGTGCTCAGTCATTTGACTGAACAGCTCACGTACGACGACGGGAAAAGTGGAGAGGCAACAGAGGTAGAAGAAACACAGTGCGGCAAGATCGACGGCTGCACGCGGGGTTCGTGACACATGGCGGCAATCCGCGGGCGGCGTGCGCGTGTCTGTTATGCGGATCGGACGGCTGCGCGGTGCTCGCGACACGTGGCAGGGATCCGAGGGCTGCGGCGGTCACGTGCGGGCGGGGTGATCGGACGGCGCAGTTGGGCGAGGTGGGGCATGTGGAAGCCATCTCAACACACGGGCAAGGGAGCTCTTTGCGTGTGCGCGTGGGTCGCGTGGCTGGCAGGAGCGAAGACTGGCCGAGGCCGAGCGGATGTGGCCCAGAGGAACAGTAAAGCTTTTTTTTTTCTCTAGAATTATTTGGAGGACATTCTTGAGGATTTTCAAAAGGATTTTGAATTCAAACCTTATACTTGTACTCAAATAAATTCAAGGAATACAAGGGGGTGGACATCCAAGGATATTTTGTGTAATTTTTTTTTGGAATTGGATCTTTTTCCGGGGACTTTTGCAGTGAGGATTCACAGAGGGGATTTCAAGGAGAGGGAGAGGATTCAAAGAGAGGATTAAATTCGAATTGCGATATTTAATTCGAATCTTTTTGGGGAAAAGCTCGAGGGGGTTGGAGAAATTTTTCATGTGGTTTAGGATGGGGACTTGACTCAGATAGGTGGTGGTATATATATATAGCGCCATATTGACGGATAGGGTTCAAAAAAGAGAGTGTTCAGGGTTTCGACTTCAGATCTTCGGAACGGAAATCGAAGTGGATATTTTGGAACACCGGTTCGGACATCAAAGCAGAATCTTTTGCAAGAGAAGATCAAGGATTTCGTCATTAGGGTTTTTGGAGCAGAGTTTGATGACGGCGAGTCAAGATCGAAGATTATTTTAGAGCGGAGCGTTTTTGAGAGGAGGGATTTGTTGAGATCAAGGCGGAGAGACAGATTGAGATCTAGGCATGACATACAACACAACTCACAAGATCAAAATTTTCACGGGTAGATTTTTATAAAATATCGTTTAACGTCTTGCTGAAAGCGGGGTGTTACATCAGGAATCTCAACAGACTCTGAAACAAAAAAGATCCACCTGGACCCTTCTGACCTCTCCAAAACTGGGCTTGTCGGGACTAGACTCGACCCCAAATAGGAAGACGAGCTCGTCACCTTCCTCTAGACGAACAAGGACATATTTGCTTGGAAACCTTCCGACATGCCTGGTATACCAAGGGAGGTGATCAAGCATTCCCTCAATGTTAAGCTGGACGTCAAACTAGTCAAACAACGACTACGATGCTTCGCACAAGACCACAAAGATGCTATTCAGGAGGAGATAACCAAGCTCCTTGCTGCCAGGTTCATTAAAGAGGTCTATCACCTGGATTGGCTGGCAAACCCAGTCTTGGTCTGGAAGAAGAACGGTAAATGGCGCATGTGCATCGACTACACCGGCTTAAACAAAGCGTGCCTCAAAGATCCATTTGGTCTACCCAGAATAGATCAGGTGGTCGACTCAACTGCGGGGTGCAAGCTACTCAGCTTTCTCGACTGTTACTCGGGATATCACCAAATCAGCCTAAGGGAGGAAGACTGCCTGAAGACTTCTTTCATCACGCCGTTTGGAGCATACTGCTATATCACTATGCCGTTTGGGTTGAAAAATACTAGAGCAACGTATCAACGAGCAATCCAGTGGTGTTTACACACTCAACTCGGGTGCAACGTGGAGGCGTATGTCGATGACGTGGTGATCAAGACAAAATCCAAGGAAGACCTCATCACCGACTTGGTGGAAACTTTCCAAAGCTTTCGGAGATTCAAGATGATGTTGAATCCAGAGAAGTGTGCCTTCGGAGTACCATCCAGAAAGCTACTCGGCTTCATCGTATCACATCGAGGTATTGAGGCCAATCCAAAGAAAATCAACGCTATCATGAACATGGCACCCTCAACTAGCCAGAAGGACGCCCAAAAGCTGATAGGCTGCATAGCGGCACTTAGCCGATTCATCTCCCAACTTGGTGAATGGGGCATGCCCTTCTTCAAACTATTGAAGAAAGCGGACAATTTTCAATGGGTACCTGAAACCTAGCAAGCCTTCGAAGACTTCAAAAAATTTCTCACATCACCACCAATGTTGGCATACCCATGCCCTAGGAACCATTAATGTTGTACCTGGCGGCAACCACTTAGGTAGTCGGCACGGTGCTAGTAGTCGAGCGAGCAGAGCCAGGGCATATACAGAAAATATAAAGGCCAATCTACTTCATCAGCGTGGTCCTAGCCGACTCCAAGATGAGATATCCTTAAGTTCAGAAGCTGCTGTACAGCCTACTCATCACTGTCCGGAAGTTGGTGCACTATTTTCAGTCGCATCAAGTAACTGTTGTCACAACGTATCCACTCGGGGACGTCCTACACAACTGCGAGGCCACTAACAGAATCACTAAATGGGCGCTTGAGTTGATGGCGTTTGACATCATCTTTCAGCCTCAGAAAGCAATCAAGTCTCAAGTTCTAGCCGACTTCGTGCCCGAGCGGATCGAAATCCTGATGGCTACAAATATGAATAAGCTAGAATATTGGACGAGGTACTTTGATAGTTCTCTACAGATCGGCGGTGCAGGGGCTGGCATCGTGCTGTCATCACCCACTGGCGAAAAACTGAAATACGTTCTCCAGATTCACTTTCCAGCTTCCCACAATGTTGCTAAGTACAAGGCACTCATCCACGGGCTCCGCATTGCCATATCACTCGGCATTCGCCGACTGGTCGTACGCAGAGATTCTCAACTCGTGGTCAACCAAGTCATGAAAGTTTGGACATGTCTCGATGACAATATGATGGCGTACTGTCAGGAAGTACGAAACTGGAAAACAAGTTCGATGGGCTGGAGATAACTCATGTATTACAACAATACAATGAAGCTGTAGACGAATTGGCCAACATGGGATCCAAACGAGAAGTGGTCCCGATTGGGATTTTTGTCGAGCAACTATTGGAGCCATCAGTCAAGAAGAAACCAGTGCTTGAACAGTCAGGGATTGAACCTACCCTAGCAACAAATGAAGTGCTAATCATCTCTCAAGATTGGCAGACTCCAATTTTCAAATTCCTCCTGGACGTCGAACTCCCAAAAGATCGCAGTGAATCCGAACGGATTAAACGTTGAAGCAAATGTTTTCTTGTAGTCGGAGAAGACCTTTACCGTCGAAGCGCATCCGGAGTCCTCATGCGCTATGTCACATCCGAGGAGGGCAAGCAGATTCTGCAGTCGATCTACTCGGGCATCTATGGCAACCATGCTGCATCCAGGACGTTAGTCGGAAAGGCTTATAGGCAGGGTTTCTTCTAGCCGACTATGGTAACAGACGCTAAAGACATAGTTCGCACATGCGAGGGATGTCAATTCTTTGCTAGGCAAACACATCTTCCAGCTCAAGAACTTCAAACAATTTCAATCTCTTGGACCTTTGTAGTTTAGGGGCTTGACATGGTCGGGTTGTTCAAGAAAGCACCAGGATGGTTCACACACTTGTTCGTTGCAGTGAATAAATTCACAAAGTGGATCGAGGCAAAACCCTTTGCTACCATAACAGTGGCACGAGCAAAGGACTTCATCATGAGTATTTTATACCAATTTGGAGTTCCCAACCTCATCATAACGGACAACGGCACTCAGTTCACTTGCGATGTTTTTCAAGATTTCTGTGACGACTTCGGCATCAAGATTTGTTATGCTTCTGTGGCACACCCGCGAAGTAATGGCCAGGTCGAGCGTGCTAATGGCATGGTCTTACAAGGTATCAAGGCTAGGGTATTCGACTGACTACAACCATATGCAAGGCAGTGGGTACAAGAGCTCCCATGTGTTGTCTGGTCTCTAAGAACCACGGTTAGTCGGGTAACAGGGCAATCCACTTTCTTCCTAGTCTATAGTGCTGAGGCTATGTTACCAACCGAGTTAGAGTTCAGCTCACCACAAGTTCGGGCCCACTCAAAAGATAAATCAAACGAAGACCGACTAGTCGAACTTGATCAGTTGGAAGAAGCAAGGGACATCACAACTATTTAGTCGGCAAGGTATCTTCAAGACCTACGTCGTTATCACAGTCGAAATGTTCGTGGCCGTGCCTTGTTGGTGGGAGATCTCGTCCTGAGAAAAATACAAACCACCAAAGACAGGAATAAACTATCCCATTTATGGGATGGGCTGTTTATTATCGCTGAGGTAACACGTCTGGGCGCCTACCGACTAAAGATAGAAGACGGTGGTCTGGTTAACAACTCATGGAATATATAACATCTATGTCCTTTCTATACCTGAGTCTTGTATTATATTTTTATGCATGAATAAAGTTCTTTACTCTGACTCACTACATCGCTTGTCCCAACCGAGTAGTGAGTCAGGGGCTGCATGTATTATGTGCCTTGTTAATAAAATCTGAGCTTATTTTATGTAAGTCACGAAGTTCTACAATGATTATGCTAAGTTTGCCCGAGTATAGCTCTTAGAGGTGAATGTTTTTTCCTAAGTTTGTCTTGATCTACTCGGCATAGACTACGTAGTTGGGTAAAGCTAATGACGACTCAGAATAAGCAAGTACTCGGCAGCATTTTACAGGCATCTACAAAAGTCTTTACAAAAGTCATATATGTTCATCAGTGAACACCGACTGCATAATTGTTTTGTTTTTACATGCCCAGGTCCCTTGCTATTGCCTCCGCGGTTGGCCTCACCTGGCTGATTAGCTCCAGTGCCTCTTCAGGAGTTGTCCCCTCGGCAAAACCCTCACCAATGGCCTCAATGTCTACCCTAGTGTAGATCGATTTGGTCATTGCGAGAGCTTGGGCAACGCTGATAGCTACATGCTCATCCGAGTACTTCTTTAAGATACTCGAGGCTTTGCTGATGCGTTCGTGTACTTGGGTGACGGAACTGGAGCTGGTCCTAGGATAATGAGGTTGCATGATGTCCAGGAGTGCCTTCACGGATTCAACAATGACTTCCCGTGATTCTTTGATCATCTTGATCTCTTCAGCGAAGGCGCCAAACTGAATCTGGGTGTTGGCTTTCGAAGCTGTTCAAATGCATCGACAAAGATATTGGTTAACTAAGACAAGCAGTCGAAGCAACAAGCAGTCGGGCCAAGATCATGGTCAAGGAGGAGACTTATTGGCATAGTCGGCCTCCACCTTGGCTTTGGCCTTCTCCACCTCCTTCAGTTTTTGTCCTGCTTTTCTCTCTCCTTTGCCTGAGCTTTTAGCTCGACTTCGAGGGCTACAATGCAAAACAGTCATGAACTCAAGATTGCGGTCAAAACTCAACAAGGCAGTTGGGAATCAATAATGTTGGGGAAATCTACTCGGGATTCACTCGAGAAGACAACACAGAAGACTTACTTCTGATCTTTTCAGATTAGGCCTTGTTTTCATCCCTGAGCTTGTCTACCGACCCCCTCAGCCATGTCTCCCTCTCTTGGCTGGTTCGCTCCAGGTTGTCCTTGGCTACCTGGAGCTGGCGCAGTTGCTGTAGCTGAGGGGTGAGCTCGGTCAAGACTTTATTCATCTTTTCTGAGTGATCAACAATCTTCTGCTCAGCACGAACCAGGGATAATCAGAGTCAGAAGGTAGAATACCAGATCAATAGAAACTGTCAAGCACTCAACATGGCAAGATTCGCTGTGTACCTAGATTCCCTTGGATGCAGCAATTGCAGCATACATCAGATTTCTTTGCTTTCTCAGTGCTGCTTTCTCGTCATGCTCGTAGCTCTCTGCAACCCCCTAGGGGGTGACCTAGTAAAATGTCCTTGGCAAATTGCGTGGAGGGGCTTCGAGCCTAGGGAGATTTCCTTCGTCAGAAGACGTCGATACTCTAGACGATGGGGTCCTGGCCTTGAACTCAACAGCTGCAGGGACTTCGGGGATCGGCTCGAGGGCTGGAGCTGCAACTTCGGCATCTGCTCCCTGGTTGATCGGCACTGATAGCTCTGTTGTCAGGACTGCTTCAGCTTCAGCAGCTGGGGTAGCCTCTGGCTTGGAAAGTGACACTACTGGCTCTGGCTTGGTTGGGATGGGCTCGGTGGCAGGAGCTAGTGGCATAGTCCCCTTGGGATCTATGTTGACTCGCTTCCTGCACAACATGTCAAATATCAAGACACTACCACATCATTCAGGATTCTCGGAAGATTGAAGACTTTTTATTATTACCTCTTTGAAGTCTTGAATTTCCATAGAGGTGCTCCTGAGGACGTCAGTGAGGGGCCTGAGAGCCTGCTTGGTGGTGGCGAGCTGCTGACTGTTGGGCTAGTCAGTGTAGCAGTCGGCGATGGCGAGTGGGCTGCAACTGGCTTGGTGCCCAAAGCAGCCGACTGCGGAGTTGACGCACTCGGCGGCGCTGGCTTTGGGCTCGGTGGCGCTGGCCTTGGGCTTGGTGGCGTCGGACTGGGGCTTGGCGACCTGGGGCCTGGATGGACAGGATCTTTGATCTTCAGGCTCCCCGGCACTGCACTTGGCGTGCTCTTCTTCTTGCTCGGGTCTTCAATTGGTCTTTTCCCAACCCGCTTGGAGCTGGGTTGGGCGGCAGAAGGGCTGGCTGGCCGCTTCTTCGATTTTGTGGCTAGCTAATGTTGGGAGTCATTATCAAACTCCTCATAGTCCTGTAAGTATTTCAACAATATATGTTTCACACATTGCAGAACAAACCAGGACAGATATCAAAAGATATTCATCAGGGGTGAATAACAAGCTAGCATCAATATTTTCAAGGATACCTTTGGCCGGGGCCTGCCTTAGCAGTAGGGCTTGGGGGTGTGCTCCTCGTCCTCGGTCTCCACCACCCCATTGACAAAGAAGTCGAGCAAGGTATCAGTAACCTTATTCTTGTCGGCTACATCGGGGTATTCTCGGCTGGGGTCATCTTTACCCTGGTAGTCCTAGCCAAAATGGCTCCTGGCCTTCAGTGGTCTGGTGCGACGATTAAGGAAGCACCTTGCCACCTAGGGACCAGTCAGCCCCGTGCTCTTCAAGAGGTTGATCCTCTCCATTAGCTGGTATACCTACCCCATTTCTTCATAGGTTGGCACTAATGACCAACTGGGCAGGACAGTTGGTGGAGCACCAGAGAAAGGGGGAAGAGAGGGTTCAAGGTTTGAGCAGTAAAACCATTCTTTGTGCCAGCCCATGAGCGATGTTTTCAAAGGAATGTTGAGATAGGCTTTCTTCATCTCATTCCTAAGCTGGAGACCAGCCCCTCAATGGTTTGGATCTTGTACTTGGGCAGCTAGGACTTGCTATGGAACAGGTATCGAAAAAGATTGAAATGGGGCTTAACCACCAGAAAAGCTTTGCACAGAGTGACGAAGATGGAGATGTGAAGAATAGAGTTGGGATTCAAATTCACCAATTCTATTTGGTAGAAAGACAAAAGCTGGCGAAGGAAATCCGAGGAGGGGAGGGCAAGGCCGCGGTTGAAAAACAAAGTGAAGACGACGGTTTCACCAGATTTGGGCACCAGCATAGACTCCCCCTCCGTGGTGCGCCAGTGGATGACATCTTGTTGCTGCAGCATCAACCGCTTCTCCAATAGCTTCAGCTTCGCCGGGCTGCAATTCGACATCGGCCAGATTCCAGTGGTCATATCGGGGATCTCAAATGGAGCCCTCGGCATTGTCGGAGGCGAGAAATTTGGGGGAATGGCTTGTAGAGGTCAGGAATGGATGCGGCGGAGCCGATTCTGGCGAGTCTCGAGCGGGGGCGCAAGCTACAGCGAACCCTAGCGAGGCGGAAAGCACGAAATTTGGGCATGGATCTGGAAGGTGAAGCGATTTGGCAGACTGGAGAAGAAGGGGGAATCTTTTCTCTCTCCCCGCTTTATAAGGCCTGTGCTGATAAGTGGGCCTGGACCGACTAATTCAGTACTAGGCCACAAGATATGAGTTTCTAAATGGCATGCTCTATTGGGCCGATCACTGGCTGTGTTAAAATCACAGTGCAGATGATATTTACAGAAACCGATTAAATAATCAAATATGCTTCATGAAAGCCTAATTATTGGACACATGTGTTCAGATATCTGAATTATTTACCAGGTATTGAGGATATATCCTTATAAGGATCAACAGCTGGTCTCCATTCAAATTAGGGATGCAGGTATCTCTCAAGTACACCTGACCACATATTGGGTTAAAATCCATGAAGTGGTACTCGGCTTACATGTTTAGCCAACAATTGTCTTGAGCAAAAATTCTTCCAGCTGACATGATGCTGAAAAGTCTAATTTTCAAGTAGTATACTACTCGGGAAAGACTAAAAGGTTAAAGATCTTTGACTTTACGTTTAATTGTTTCACAATTAAGCACAAAGTCAGGGGCTACACCTAATAGATGCGCCAATTCGGCGCATACTATTCGTATTTTTTTATGAAGCCCTTCATAGCTGTGGAGGCCATGGGCCCCGGGTACCTCATGACAAGCATTGGGTCACTCGGATAGAGGATGGGCCTAGCCTTGTAATTAGAGATATGATAGAGCTCGGTAGACTTAGCCTTGTACAATAAGGAATATACAGTCCTAGTCGGGCAGGTTATATCTCTAAGAGGAGATCACTTGGCCGTAGTCCGGTTGGGACTCCTACTTTGTAACCCCGTCCCCCAATATATAAGGGGAGGCAGGGCGCTCCCTGAGGGCAAGACATTGGAAGTTCATCAGAACCACCATCATACATCCTCAAAGGAATACATCTCAACTGGACATAGAGTATTACCTCACATCGAGGGCTTGAACAGTATAAACCCTTCGTGTTCCTTTGCAGTCCACTGAGTTTCGATCTAACGAGTAGCCCTATATTCATATTGCTGGTGTAAAACATCAACAATAGCCTCGTTGCCAGCTGATATGAAGCAGGACTTGGAGAAGCACTCGGACGACGACTACTCGGGGCAAAGCACTCGGGAAGCCTTCACAAAGGAGGATGAGCACTCGGCATCAGCTATGACTCAACTATGAAGGTCTCAGGGACTGCTGTGGAGGCCATGGGCCCTGGGTACCTCAAGAGAAGCATTAAGGCCACTCGGACAAGGGATGGGCCTAACCTTATAATTAGGGATTCAATAGGACTTGGCATATATTACCTTGTACGACAAGGAAAGGATATAATCCTAGTCGGGTACGTTGTATTTCTAGAAGGAAATCTCTTGGTCAGAGTCCGACTGGGATTCCTATCTTGTAACCCTGTCTCTTCGGTATATAAGGAGAGGCAGGGCGCCCCTTGAGGGCATAACGAAATCTCACCAAAGAAATCTCAAAGGCAATATACAACAGCTGGAAGTAGGGTATTACCTCACCTTAAGGGCCTGAACTTGGATAAACCATCTCGTATTCCTTTGCAATCCATTAAGTTTAGGTCTCACGAGTAGCCCCATATTCTTATTGCCGATACAAAACATCGACAACATGATTAACTAAGTATTAACTATTATAAACTTGAAAAATGGATTTATCTGAATTTTTAAAGAAACTTATATATATAATATTTAAAAACACACTGTTTAGCGGTTCGGAAAGCGTGTTCACGGAAAAGGAGAGAATAAGCTTAAGCTCTTAAGAACAGTTCCTAAGCCGAATGGATTAATGGGCCAATTAAAACGCAGTTCTCCTACATTTACGAGAAATAGAATAGGCCAGATGGGCCAAGTGCTAATTGGGCCATGTAATGTATACCACTCTAGGCCGCAGCAATCTTTCTCCCCCAATTATGATCGCACTATTTGCTACTGTTCATCTTCTTAACGCAGGCACGCAACCAACACCTGTTCATCTCTTCCCTAACTGTTGCTACTTGATTTTCTTTTAAAAAATTGGAGTTTAGACTAGGCCTATGTTGGTGGTCGTTAAATGCCGTCTCGAGCCCCCAACATTCAGTTAACAAAACAGGTAAAACTAATGTTCAATGCATCGATTTTTCGCAGTCTAATTTATTTTCACTAGTTTATTGTTTCCAATTCATTTTGCAGGTACGTGTCAAAATTAAATAAGGTGAAAATTCATGAAGATTGAAAGAAGTGTGACTGACCCGGCCGGCCTGCCGAGGAGTGACCGCTGACCTAGGGCAGCAGGCCTGCTAGCCCCTAGTCATGAAGACAGCAGGACTAGGGGATCAGCCAGGCTGACCGACCCCGTCGGTCAGGCTGGCCGGACACCTCAGAGCCCGCACGACCAAGGTGCAGTTCGAAAGGGCTGACATCTTTTTTAGCTTTTACGTCCATTTCCGTTAGCATGCTTTTTAAAACGTAAAACGATATGTTTTTACAAAAGCTTTCCATATGAAAGTATCTCTAAAAAATAAAATTGATCATTTTTCAAGTTTCTAATAGTTAATACTTAATTAATCATACGTTGATGATGTTTCTCATTTTACGTGCAGCTTATAAGTCACGCACAAGGCTACATCAGCCAGCCCCTCTCTTCGGCCTCCCTTCTAACACATATATTTTCTAAGGGTGAAAGGATGACACTTCTTATTACTACTCAGAAAAAAAGGGTAATCACCCATATAACCATACTCTAATCCTATCTTGCAATCTAAGGTAAATCCTTTCTAAGGGTGATAGCGAATACCACCCTTATTCAAGCAACCAGCAACAAAGGCAGACATTTCATTTCGAGGACGAAATCTTTTCTAAGGGTGATAGGATGAAACGACCCGCAATTAATTAATCCTAATTAAAAATCATTTGTCTTAATTCACCCTACATGGTTCGTCTAACCCAAAAAAAAGAGACAACTTGACTAAGAAAAATAAATAGGAGGTAGAACCTTTTTAATCAAAGATTATATACGTATATAATAAACCATAAAATCAATGTCTTAAATTATACAAACTATGGAATTACGATAAATCTTCACCATACATAATTTGTACACACATGATTATTATTGATGTTTTGTATCGGCAATAAAAATAGAGGGGCTATGCATCGGACCTAAAGCTCAATGATTGCGAAAGACAAGAAGATTTAGACTAGTTCAAGCTCTCAATATGAGGTAATACCCTAGTCCTGTTATTGTGGATTACTTTTCGCTTGTGGATGAGTTGTTCCCCCAAGGGGGCTCTTTGCCCGTCTTATATACGACGAAGGGTGAGGGTTACAAGGTAAAAAAACTCAACTATATGCGGCTTAGAGTTCCCTTATCTTTACAAGAAGTATTCGACTAGAATTCTATTCCTTTTCTTATGATATAAGGTAACATAATTGTCAAGTTCTATTTTATCTCTAATTGTATGGGCTTGGCCCACCTCCTCTAGTCAAATAGGCTTCCCATGTGAGTACCTGGGATCCATGTCTTCCACAATTATAACTATATTTGAAGTATAATACTAAAAAATTCCATGAGCGAGTATGGAGTGGACTTTTCCTTGCACACAATAAATTATATAAAATACATTGAAGTAATTATCTACATCAAAACCTTGTTAGGTAGCTAAATCAAACTTAATATTCCACTAGCACTAAACAAGCCACTTGCAAGCGACCACTCATACTATGCCACCTAGCAGCCACACATTGCCACCAAGCCACACTTGATCCATCCAAACATGGTCAATAGACAACAGTAGTCGGTATGCGCAGTTTTTAATTTCTATCCAATGGAAAACTAGTAGCTAAACCAATAAAGATAAGGCACTGACCAATAAAGATAAGCCACTAGTCGGATGTGTTTCTCCAAGTGGCTTATAAGCCACACGCAAAACAAGAAATATCATTAGCACAAGATTAATTAAGTATTAGCTATTATAAACCTAAAATTTTGATTTATTTGATTTTTAGAGATACTTTCATATAGAAAACTTTTGCAAAAAACACACCATTTAGTAGTTCGAGAAATGTGCTAATGGAAGACGAGGGAATAAGCAACAACTAGAAGCTGAGCCGAACGCACCCTAAGGTTCCTGAGGTACTGTGCAAATCTAAAAGAAGGGATGAAAACTCCCCTCGTTTCCCATAAGCACGCTTCCCGAACTGCTAAACAGTGTGTTTTTTGCAAAATTTTCCATGTAGAAGTTGCTTTAAGAAATCATATAAATCCATTTTCAAGTTTGCAATAGATAATACTCAATTAATCATGCGCTAATAGGTCACCTCATTTTACGTGATCTTATTCTTCCTCCTCTTCCATCACAAGTTAAGCCTAAGAGTGAACCAAGTAGCAGAGGTGGAAGAACCCGCTGTAGATGTGTAGATCTACTAAAAATTAAGACCTTAGCCTAATTGATCACCTAATGCGGAATAGATATACTAACCGGTGTTAAAGCCATGAAAATGCTCTCAATCTCCTTGGCAATGTCCAATGCAGATGTAGAGGATGAAGATCCTCGAACCTCGACGGCGTTCATAGAGGTTGTAGACATTGTAGTGGTGCGGCCGAGGTGACGAAATCCCTCCGGTCACCACCTACACTGCCCGGGAACCACTCTTCGTTTCCCTTCCAGCGCACACTAAGGATCGGTTAGGGTTTTGGGTTTGTCAGGGAGAAGATGAACGTAAGAGAGGCATCCCTCCTCATGGCTGTACTCCGCTCTTTATTTGTCGATGTTTTATATCGGCAATAATAATATGGGGCTACTTGTGAGACCTAAACTTGATGGGCTGCAAAAAAACACGAACAATTTATACTGGTTCAGGCTCTCGAGATGAGGTAATACCCTACGTCCAATTGTGGTGTATTGTCTTTGAGGTTTCTCTGGTGAGATTTCGATATGATTCCCCTCAGGGGGCGCCCTGCCTCCCCTTATATACTGGGGGATAGGGTTATAGAGTAGGAATCCCAGTTGGACTCTGACCAAGGGATTTTCCTCTAGGAATACAACGTGCCCGACTAGGACTATATCCTTTTCTTATCGTATAGGGTTATGTATGCCAAGTCCTATTGTATCCCAAATTACAAGGTTAGACCCATCCTCTATCCGAGTGGCCCAATAACTTCTTATGAGGTACCCGGGGCCCATGGCCTCCATAGCAGCCCCAGAGACCTTTATAGTTGAATCACAGCTGATGCCGAGTGCTCATCCTCCACGGAGAAGAATTCCCGAGTGCATTGCTCCCGAGTACCCTTGGTCCGAGTGCTTCTTCTCCCGAGTCCTGCATATCTGATTATTTAATTGGTTTCTGTAAATAGCATCTGCACTATGATTTTAATACAACCAACGAGCGGCCCAATAGAGCATGCTATTTAGAAACTCATATGTTGTGGCCCAGTAGCGAATCAGCCAGCCCAAACCCACTTATCAGCACGGGCTCTATAAAAGCGGAGAGAAAGAGAAAAGATTCCCTCATCTTCTCCAATGCGCCAATCATTTCATCTTCCAGCTTCCGCGCCAAAATTTTGCGCTTTGTCTCCCTAGGGTTTGCCATAGCCAGCATCTCCCGCTTGAAACTCGCGTGATTCTGCTCCGCCGCATCCATCCCAAGCCTTCAATAGCATTTCCCCCAAATCTTCTCACTCCCAACAATGCTGAGAGCTTCGCTTGAGATCCCAGAGATGTCCACGGAAGCTTGGCCGGTTTCGGACTACGGTTCAACGAAGGTGAAGTACTTGGAGAAACAACTAATGCTGCAGCGACAAGAAATCATCCATTGGCGCACTGCCGAGGGGAATTTATGCCGGTGCCCCGATCTGGTGAGATCATCGCCTTTACCTCTTTCTTTCATCGCGGTCTTGCCCTTCCCTCTTCGGATTTCTTCCGCCAACTTCTGTCCTTCTATCAATTAGAGTTGGTGAATCTGAATCCCAGCTCCATCCTGCAAATCTCCATCTTCGTCACATTGTGCGAAGCTTTTCTGGGGGTGAAGCCCCATTTTAATCTCTTTTGATATTTGTTCCATATCAAGCCCCAACCATACAAAAATAAAGTCCAAGCGATTGAGGGAGCCGGTCTCCAACTCAGGAATGAAATGAAAAAGATCTATGTTCATGTTCCTTTGAAAACCTCCCTCAAGGGCTAGCATAGAGAATGGTTCTACTATTCCAATCTCGAACCTTCTCTGCCCCCTTTCACTGGTTCTCCACCGGTGGTTTTGTCCAGTTGGTCTTCTGTGCCAAGCTATGAGGAGATGGGCTAAGTATACTAGTTGGTGGAGAAGATAGATGTGCGGAAGAGCTCGCGATTGATTGGTCCCTGGGTAGTGAGATGTTTCTTGAACCACCGCACTAGGCCTTTGAAGCTGAGAAGCCACTTCGGCAGGGATTATCAGGGCAAAAATGATCTCAGCCGAGAATATCCGGACTTAACCGATAAGAACAAGGTGACCGATACCTTGCTCGATCTTCGTCAATGGTGTAGTGGAGACAGAAGATGCAAATCGTGCCACCACAGCCTATAGCCAGAAAAAGCCTCGGCCAGAGGTAATCCTAAAAAACTGATATTGAATTGCTCTCCATCTGTGATAAATATCTATGAATATCTGTCATGGATTGCTCGGCAATGTATGATGTGTGTTGTTGAAACATTTGCAAGACTGTGAGGAGTTTGATGATGACTCCCAAACCCTAATCGGCCACCAAAATGAAGAAGAGGCTAGCCAGCCCTTCTGCTGCCAAACCTAGCTCCAAGAGGGCTGGGAAGAAACCTATTGAAAATCCAGGCAAGAAAAGAGCAACCAAGCCGAGCGCAGTACCGGGGAGTCTGAAGATCAAAGACCATTCCAGTTTAGCCCCTAGGCCGCCAAGCCCAAGACCATCTTCTCCAAGTCCGAGGCTAGCAACATCGAGCCCAAGGCCAGCACCACCGAGCTCAGCAACATCGAGTCCAGCAACATTGAGGCCAAGGCTGGCGCCGCCGAGTACTATATCAGCAACATCGAGCCCAAGGGCGCACCGCTGAGTACCTCGACACCCTAATCGGCTGCACCAGAAACAGAGCCGATTGGAGGTAAATTGCCACCGCCAACTGCCATGCCGACTGGCCCAACAGTTAGCAGCTCTCCACCGCCGATATCTTCTGGAGCCCTCTCATGGAAGTTCAAGACTTCCAAGAGGTAAGCAATCTTCAATCTTCTAAGAATATTGAATGAAGTGATAGTGCCTTGATATTTGTCATATTATGCAGGAAGCGAGTTGACATAGATCCCAAGGTGACTATGCATGCTGCTCTTGTCACCGAGCCAACCCCAGCCGAGCCAGCACTGACAAGTTCATCTGCTGAGCTAGAGGCTACCCTAGCTACAGAAGCTGAAGCAGTCCCGATAGCAGGATCACTAGCGCCGACCGACCAAGGGGCGAGTGCTGAAGTCATGGCTCCAGCCCCCGAGAAAGCCACCAAAGTCCCTACAGCTGCCGAGTTTGGAGCCGGGACCTCATCTCCAACAATTTCTTCGTCGTCTTCTGATGAAGTGGACCTCCCTAGGCTTGAAGCCCCTCCGCACAACTTCCCAAGAATATTTCATTGGGTCACTCTCGAGGGAGTCGCGGAGAGCTATGAGCACGATGAACAAGCAGCATCGAGGGAGCACAAAGTCCTTCTATGTGCTGCAATTGCCGCGTCCAGGGGAGTCCAGGTATATAGCAAGTCTTGCCACGTTTAGTTCTGGATAGCTCCCATTTGACCTGGTACTCTGCCTTTTGACTCATTTTGCTCTGTTTTGCTATGAGCAGAAGATTGTCGATCATTCAGAGAAAATGAACAAGGTCCTAACCCAGCTCGTCCCCCATCTCCAACAACTGATCTAGCTCCAAGTTCCCAAGGACGACCTGGAGCGGACTAGCCAGGAGAAGGAACAATGGTTGAGGGGAGCAGTTGACAAGCTCAGGGATGAAAAGTGGGCTCTAGCCAAAAAGATCATAAATAAGTCTTCTATGTTATATTCCGAGTAAATCCGGAGTATATCTCTCCAGCTTTGTTGATTCCCGACTGCCTTGTTGAGTTCTGACTGCAATCTTGAGTTCTTGACTGTTCTGATTTGCAGCCCTCAAAGCCGAGTTAAAGGCCCAGGCAGAGGAGAAAAAACAACAAGAGAACAAGCTGAAGGAGATGGAGAAGGCCAAAGCCGAATTGGAGAAGGCCAAAGCTAAGGTAGAGGCCGACTATACTAGTAAGTCTCCTGCCTAACAATAACCTTAATCCGTTTTCTTGTCGCTCCGACTGCATGTTTTGGCTAACAAGTATACTTGTTGATGCATTTGAACAGCTTCAAAAACCAATGCCTAGATCCAGTTTAATGCCTTTGTAGAGGAGATCAAAGTTGTCAAGGAGTCACGAAAAATCCTCGTCGGATCCATGAAAGGGCTCCTTGATATTATGGAGCCTCACCATGTTGGAACCAGCTCCAATACTGTCTCCCAGGTGCAGGCACGCCTAAGCGAAGCCCCGAGCATCTTGAAAAAGTACTCGGATGAGCGTGTCGCTGTTGGTGTTGCCCAAACCCTTGCCATGACCAAATCAATCTACCCTAGGGTAGATATCAAGGCCATCGGTGAAGGTTTTGCCGAAGAGACAACTCCCGAAGAAGCACTAGAGTTGATCAGCCAGGTGAGGCCGACTGCGGAGGCCATAGCAAAGGACCTGGGTATGTAAGAACAAACAATTATGCAGTCGGTGTATATAACTTTTGTAAGGACATTTGTAAATATATGTACGATGCTGCCAAGTATTTGCTTTTTCTCAGTCATCATTAGCTTTACCCGACTACATAGTCTGCGCCGAGTAGATTTATAGGAACTGGAAAAATCGTTCACTTCTAAAAGCTATACTCGGGCAAACGTAGCATAATTGTTATAAAACTTCATAACTTAGATAAAGCAAGCTCGTATTTTATTGACAAGGCACATAATACATGTAGCCCCTGACTCACTACTTGGTTGAAACAAGCGATGTAGTGAGTCAGAGAAAAAAATCTATATACATATGTATAGAGAAAATACAAGACTCAGGTATAGAAAGGACATAGCTGTTCTATATTCCATGAGTTGCTGACTAGGGCACCGTCTTTAGTCTTCAATCGGTAGGCGCCCAGATGTGTCACCTCAGCGATAATGAACGGCCCTTCCCACAAAGGGGATTGTTTATGCCTGTCTTTGGTGGTTTGTATTTTTCTCAAGACGAGATCACCCACCAAAAAGGCGCGGCCCCAAACATTTCAACTGTGATAACGACGCAAGCCTTGAAGATACCTTGCCGACTGGATAGTTGCGATGTCCCTAGCTTTCTCCAACTGATTGAGTTCAACTAGTCAGTTTTCGTTGGATTTGTCTTCTGAGTGGGCCCGAACTCCCGGAGAGCCGAATTTCAACTCGGTTGGTAACATGGTCTCAACACCGTAGACTAGGAAGAAAGGGGATACCTGTTGCCCGACTAACCATGGTTCTTAAAGACCAAAGAACGGATGGGAGTTCTTGTACCCACCACCCTGCATATGGTTGTAGTCGGTCGAACACCCTAGCCTGGATACCTTTTAGGACCACGTCATTAGCACGCTCGACCTGCCCATTACTTCGTGGGTGTGCCACAGAAACATAACAGATCTTGATGCCGAAATCGTCACAGAAATCTTAAAATACGCTGCCCGTGAACTGAGTACTGTTGTCTGTTATGATGCAGTTAGGAACCCCAAATCGGTATAAAATACTCATGATGAAGTCCTTTGCTCGTGCCGCTGTTATGGTAGCAATGGGTTTTGCCTCAATCCACTTTGTGAATTTATCCGCTGCGACGAACAAGTGTGTGAACCCTCCTGACGCTTTTTTGAACGGCCCGACCATGTCGAGCCCCCAAACTGCAAAGGGCCAAGAGATTAGAATTGTTTCAAGTTCTTGAGCTAGAAGATGTGTTGGTCTTGCATAGAATTGGCATCCCTTGCATGTGCAAACTATATCTTTAGCATCTGTTACTGCAGTCGGCTAGAAAAAAACCCTACCTATAAGCCTTTCTGACTAACGTCCTGGATGCGGCATGGTTACCACAGATATCCGAGTGGATCGATTGTAGAATCTGCTTGCCCTCCTCAAGTGTGATGTAGCGCATGAGGACCCCGGATGTGCTTCTGCGGTATAGGTCTTTTCCGACTACAAGGAAACATTTGCTTCGACACTTGATCTGTTCAGCTTCACTGCGTTATTCTGGGAGTTTGTCGTCCAAGAGGAATTTGAGAACTGGTGTCCACCAATCTTGAGAGATGATTAGTACTTCATTTGTTGCCGGGGTAGATTCAGCTCCCAACTATTCAAGCATTAGTTTCTTCTTGATTAATGGCTCCAGTAGTTGTTTAACAAAAATCCCAGTCGGGACCACTTCTCGTTTGGATCCCATGTTGGCCAATTCATCTGTACCATCGTTGTATTGTCATAATACATGAGTTATCTCTAGCCCGTTGAACTTGTTTTCCAACTTTCTGACTTCCTGACAATACGCCACCATAGTATCGTCGAGACATGTCCAGTCTTTCATGACTTGGCTAACCACGAGTTGAGAATCTCCATGCACAACCAATCGACAGATGCCGAGTGATATGGCAATGCGGAGCCTGTGGATGAGTGATTCGTACTTGACGATATTGTGGGAAGCTGAAAAGTGAATCTGGAGGACATACTTGAGTTTTTCGCTAGTGGGTGATGTCAACACAATGCTAGGGTCGATGTTTTACACCGGCAATAGAACTATAGGGCTACTCGGCAAGGGAAAACTCGGTGGATTGTAGAGGAACACAAAGAGATTTTATACTAGTTCAGGCCCTCAATGTGAGGTAATACCCTACATCTAGTTGTGGTGTTATTCCTCTAAAGGGTTGTGTTGATCAATGATCTTCCCTGCCCTCATGGGGCGCCCTGCCTTCCTTTATATACTAGGGGACAGGGGTACAAGATGAGGATCCCAGCCGGATACGGCCAAGGGATTTCCTTTAGAGATAGAAACTTATCCGACTAAGACTCTGTTTTCCTTATCGTACAAGACAAAGTCTGCCGGGTGCTATCTTATCTCTAACTACATGATTCGGCCCATCCTCTATCCGAGTGGCCCACATGCTAGTGGTGAGGTACCCGGGGCCCATGGCCTCCACAGTAGCCCTTGAGACCTTCATAGTTGAGTCACAGCTGATGCCGAGTGCTCATCCTCCATGGTGAAGATTGCCCGAGTGCGATGCTCCCGAGTACTCTTTGTCCGAGTGAGTCTTCTTCCCGAGTCCTGCTTCATGTCAGCTGGCAGCGAGGCTATGAAGGGCTTCATGTAGATATATGAATAGTGTGCGCCGAATAGGCGCACCTATTAGGTGTAGCCCCCCGACTTTGTGCTTAATTGTGAAGACAATTAAACATAAAGTCAAAGATCTTTAACCTGGAAGTCTTTCCCGAGTAGATTACTACTGGTATACGAGACTCTTCGGTATCATGTCAACCGGAATATGATTTATAGTCTTGCCGAGTAAGAAACTACTCGTATGTAGGACTCTTCAACTTCATGTCAGTCGGAATGAGTGTTTATAGTCTTGCCGAGTATGATGCTACTCGTATATGGGACTCTTCAGCGTCATGTCAGCTGGAAAGGGGGGTTTATAGTCTTTCCTGAGTGGCGTCCCACCTAGAGGTTAGACTCCTCCGCGCCATGTCAGCGGGAATATGTTTATAGTCTCTCCCGAGTAGTGCACTACTCAAAAGTTAGACTCTTCAGCATCATGTCGGCTGGAATAATGTTGCTCATGGCAACTATTGGCCAAGCATGTAGGCCGAGTACCACTTTTATGAAAATAAATCCACGGCGTGGTCAGGTGTATTCGAGAAAGATACCTGCATCCCCAATTTTAATGAAGACCATCTTATGATCCTTGTAAGGATATATCCTCGAGACCTGGTGGATAAAACAGATACCCAAACATATATGTTTAGCAATAAGGCTCTCATGAAGCATATCTGTTACCTCATCGGCTCCTGTTAGTAGCACCAGTGCTATAATTTCAACTCAGCCTGCGGGCGGCCCACATGGAGCATGCTACTGTAAGAACTCATATCTTGGTGGCCCAGTACCAACTATGTAGGCCCAAGCCCGTTAGTCAGTATTGGCTCTATGAAAAGCGGGGAGAGAGAAAAAGATTCCTTCATCTTCCCCAAATCAGTCAATCGCTTCGTCTTCCGCTTCCGCGCCAAACTTTTCGCCTCCTGCTTGGCTAGGGTTAGCTGTTGCTGCTATTCCCCGCTCGAACTCGGGTGCTTCCAGTCCACTTCGTCTGTTCCAAGCCCCCAATTCGCCTTTCCCCCAAATCTTTCCGCTCCCAACCATTCCGAAAGCTTCGGATCCTGCGGGTGCGCCGGAGAATGCTTGGCTGACTTCGGATTACGGCTCGGTGAAACTGAAGCTGCTGGAGAGTCAATTGAAGTTGCCCAGCTAGGAGGTGATCCGCTGGCGGCCGGCTAAGGGTGAGTCGGTCCCAAATCCCCAATCTGGCGAAACAGTAGTTTTTGCCTCTTTTTTCGATCGGGGTTTGTGCCTTCCCTCTTCTGATTTCTTCCACTGCATCCTTGACTTCTATGGGTTGGAGTTGGTGAATTTGAATCCCAACTCGATTCTTCAAATCTCCATATTTGTCACTCTCTGCGAGTGCTTTTTGGGTGTGGAACCCCATTTTAATTTCTTCAGGAATCTGTTCCACATCAAGCCCCAGCCCTCCAAGAATAATATCAATGTGATTGGGGGGGCTGGTCTCCAGTTGAGAGTGATAGGAAGAAAACATGTCTTGATCTCCCCTTGAAATCTTCCCTGAAAGGCTGGCACAAGGAGTGGTTCTATTGCGCAGATCTGGCTCCCTCCTTGCATCCATTCACCGGCTTGCCACTGGTAGTTTTACCAAATTGGTCAGCAGATCCAACCTTTGAGGAGATGGGCCAAGTGCATCAATTGTTGGAGAAATTGGATAAGCTTAAAGAAGCTGGCCTGACCGGGCCTTGGGTGGCACGGCGTTTCCTGACTCGGCGCATCCAGCCACTGAAGCTGAGGAGCGTGTTCGGCTGGGATTTCCAAGGCAAACTTGATCCTGACCGAGTAAGCCACGAGTCGGCCGATAAGTTCAAGGTAACCGAGACCCTGTTTGGTTACTTCTCCGAGGGGGTGATCGAGACCGAGGACAATAAACACCGGATTGCTGCTTATAGCTTCCTTAGGCGCCGCCCCAAGGTAATCTTTGTCCTTCATCTGTGGCGAATGCCAGTGGGTCTGTATCTGTGATTGCCCAGCATTATGTGATAGATGTTATTGAATTTTCTATAGGAATGCGTGGAGTTCGATGAGGACTCCCGCCCGTTGTCAGCCGTTAAAATGAAGAAGAGGCCGAGGAGCCCTGCTGCTGCCCAACCCGACTCCAAGAGAGCCGGGAAAAAGCCCGTTCTATATCAGGGCGAAGGGGACATGGCGCCACGTGTCGTGGTAGGAGGTCTGAAGATAAAGGACACCGCCGCCGTGGCACTCAGGCGATCAAGTCCCAGGTTGAGACTAGTACAGCCGAGCTCAATGTTGTCGAGCCCCACAAGAGCACCGCCGAGTACACGGTCCGAGCAGGTGCCGCCAAGTGGACGAATGCCCGAGTCGGACGCGCCACCAACGGGCCGCCTCCGGTTGCTACGCCGCCGCCGACTGATTCGCCGACCAGGCCGACAACCATGCATAGCACTCCACCGGGACCCGGATCGCCCGACGGGAGACTCAAGTTCTCCAAGAGGTAAGCTGCTCTAGATCTTCTGAGATTCTTGTCTGTTGCAGTAGTATTTTGATGTCTGTCTTGTGATGCAGGAAGCGTGCCGACATCGATCTCAGGGAGACCGCTCCGATCGCTCCCCTTGAAGAGCCCGTCCCAGCCGAGCCGGCGCCCGCGAGCGCACCCGCTGAGCCGGAGGCCAGCCTAGTCACAGAGACTGGGGTGGTCCCGACTGCGGGGCCGCTGTTGCCGCCCGACCAAGAAGCAGTTACTGAGGTTGCTGCCCCAGCCCCTGAGTCACCACCCGCTGCAGAGGCCATTGCCGGAGTCCCCGAGTTGATCCCCGAGGCCGCAGGGGACGCCGGCGTGGGGGCCAGGACCCCGTCGCCGTCGTGGTCGTCGTCGTCGTCATCGCCGCCGCCGGAGATCCCGAACCTTCCTCGGATTGAAGCCCCTCCGCGTAGGTTCCCCCGGACGTTCACCTGGACGGCGCCTGATGGAACCGCGAGGAGGTTCAGACTCAACGAGGCCGCGGCGAGAAGGGAACGCGAAAGCTTGCTCCGCGCCGCCATTGCCGGGTCCGAGGGGGTTCGGGTATGATTCTTGCAGTGGAGCCCTGGTGGTCTTCCCATTCTGACGTCTGACTGCGATCTTGACTTGTTCTCTCCTTGAGCAGAAGCTTGTTGATCGTAATGAGGAGATGACCGGGATCTTGGTCGAAATGGCCCCCCATCTCGCGGAATTAGAGCAGCTCTGGGCGTTGAAGGCCGAGATGGAAGAGTGCCACGTGGGGAGGGAAGCCTGGCTGAAGGATGCCGCCACCCATCTTAGGGACGAAACTTGGGCCCAAGCCGGGAAGATTAGAGGTAAGTCTCGCGAATGTATCTTCCCGACTGAACCCTTGAAGTATTTCTCCTGCTGCGCTATTCCCGACTGCCCAGTTGTGTCTTGGCTGCAAGGTTGCCCAGTTGTGTCTTGGCTGCAAGGTTGAGTTCTTGACAAATCTGTCGTGCAGCCCTCGAAGCCGATTTGAAGACCCGAATAGAGAGGGAATCCCAGCTGAAGGAGGCTGAGAAAGCCAAGGCCGAGCTTGAAAAGGACAAGGCCGACCTAACAAAGGCCAACGCCAAGCACGAACGGGAGAAGGCCGAGTTAGAAGAGGCCAACATCAAGCTCAGTGAAGAAAAAGCTAGACTGGAGAAGACCGTGGCCGAGTGGGAGGCTGATTACACGAGTAAGTCTCCGTCCCGATAGTGATCTTAACCAATCCTTTAATCGTTCCATCTGCAGCCGTGCCTGGCAAGTTTACTTGTCGGCGGACCTAGGCAGACCTTAGAGCCAATGCCCAGGCCCAATACCGGTTTTACACAGAGGAGATAAGGGTCATCACGGAGTCACGGGAGGCCCTTGTCGGGTCCGTGAAAGGGCTCCTTGATCTGATGGATCCCAGCCCTGTGGGAACCAGCTGTAGCCGAATCCCCCAAGTGGAGGCACGTCTTGAGAATGCACCGAGTGCCCTGAAGAGGTACTCGGATAAGCATGTCATTGCCGGCGTGGCCCAAACCCTGGCGATGACCAAATCAATCTACCCGAGGGCAGACATCGAAGCCATCAGGGAGGGGTTTGCCGAGGAGACGACGCCCGAGGAGGCGCTGGAGCTGATTGCCCGGGTGAGGCCGACTGCTGAGATAATCACCCGAGACTTGGGTCTGTGAGAGCAACATATCATGTAGTCGGTATGTATAAACTTTTGTGGAAAACGTGTGTAAATATATGTGCAATGCTGCCAAGCTTTGAATTATTACTCAGTCGTCATTAGCTTTACTTGACTGTAGTCTACGCCGAGTTAGTTTGTCAGAACTTAATAAAATCGCTCAATGTAAAAACTGTACTCGGGCAAACGTGAGTCGTAGTAAGGCTTCATAACTGGAGTAAGTCAAGCTCATATATTATTGACAAAACACATATATTCCTGCAGCCCCTGACTCACTACTCGGTTGATACAAGCGGCGTAGTGAGTCAGAAACTATACATACGAGAAATTATAAAGCTCAGGTATAGAAAGGACGTAGCTATTCTATATTCCATGAGTTGCTGATGAGGACACCGTCTTTGGTCTTCAGTCGGTAGGCACCTGGCCGCGTGACCTCAGCTATAATGAACGGCCCTTCCCAAAGTGGGGATAATTTGTGCCTGTCTTTGGTGGTTTGTATTTTTCTCAAGACGAGATCTCCGACCAAAAAGGTGCGGCCACGGACATTGCGATTGTGGTAGCGACGTAGGCCTTGAAGATACCTTGCCGACTGGATTGTTGCGATGTCCCTTGCTTCTTCCAACTGATCTAGCTCAACCAGTCGGGTATTGTTTGAGACGTCTTCTGAGTAAGCCCGGACTTGCGGCGAGCCAAACTATAACTCTGTTGGTAGTGTTGACATGGATGAGCCCGCTGCTGGAGATCCCGACCGGTTAGTCGGTACCACGGTGTCGCCCGACTGCTATTGTTGTTACTGGCAAGCTGCAGCCGTGATCATCGCCTTGATCTTGGCGATAGTTGGGGTGGCCTACTGATCAAGCCCGAGCTGAAGCGTGTCCAGCAAGGTTGCGGCGGCCACAACATTCTGTTGTGGCGTGACAAAGACATCGTGATCGCTGACTTTAGTCTGGAGAATTGCTGCTAAGCTGCTCGCCCAGCCTTGCGTAGCCCATCATTGCGAGCTTCGCGGTCAGCCTCCTCCTGTTGTCGCAGTCGGCGCGCCTCCTCCTATTGCTCCTCTTGTAGTCGGCGCACCTCGGGTGGTGGTGTCGGAGCCATGAAAATCTCTCGGGACAGAAGAAGACTTGCCAGACTGGAGTCCGAGCTAGTGCTCAAACCGTTATTCGACTTAGAGTCGGACTCCGAGTAGTTTATCAGAGTAAGAACGACGCTGACCTCTCTAGATCCAATCTAAAACGGCGCTTGCTCGTGTCCAAACTAAATCGCAGGAGATCGGCTCTGCTGCGCGGGATGTAGATCCGCAGCATCGCCAAATCTGTGCGGGAGATTGACGATCTCTCCCCTTCTTGGCCCAACCCGAGCTGGCTCAAGGCCTAGCGCAAGTCGGACACTGAAGGAGAGAGTTGTCCCAATTCTCGGTGAAGTAAAGGATTGCCGCAGTAGATCGTTGAAGGAGATTGCGGCGTCCTGTGGGCCGACTGGTGCAACGTCAGCTGGTTCCTCGGCCGGTTGGATTGAATTTGCTTCGGCCAAGATGAGGTTGCCGATCTAGTCGGCAACGAAGTCGAGGCTTCCGAAGGAAATTGTGTCTCCAGAAGAGAACTTGTCGCCGTCGACTCCGCTTGTTGGATCCATTGAGCTTGTAGATGTGAAACTCACCGGAACCCCTACCTGGCGCGCCAACTGTTGATGTTTTACACCAACAATAGAACTATAGGGCTACTCAGCAAGGGGAAACTCGGTGGATTGCAGAGGAACGCAAAGAGATTTTATACTGGTTCAGGCCCTCAATGTGAGGTAATACCCTACGTCCAGTTGTGGTGTTATTCCTCTGAAGGGTTGTGTTGATCAATGATCTTCCCTGCCCTCATGGGGCGCCCTGCCTCCCTTTATATACTAGGGGACATGGGTACAAGATGAGGATCCCAACCGGATACGGCCAAGGGATTTCCTTTAGAGATGGAAACTTATCCGACTAAGACTCTGTTTTCCTTATCGTACATGGCAAAGTCTGTCGGGTGCTATCTTATCTCTAACTACATGATTCGGCCCATCCTCTATCCGAGTGGCCCACATGCTGGTGGTGAGGTACCCAGGGCCCATGGCCTCCACAGCTAGCCCCCGTGCCACCGATCCATAGCAAACCGTCGAAGTACATCGTCCAGTACACTAGCTTGTCTGTCTTTGTAGTCATCTGAACTTTTGTCCACTCAGCCACAAAGTCGGTTAGAGCTTGAGATTTGATTACTATCCGTGGTTGAAAAATAATGTCAAATTCCATCAACTCGAGCGCCCATTTAGCGATTCTGCCAGTGGCCTCATGATTGTGTAGCACGTCCCCGAGTGGATACAATGTGACAACGGTGACTTGATGCGATTGAAAATAGTGCACCAACTTTCGGACAGTGATGAGTAGGCCATATAACAGCTTCTGGACTTGAGGATATCTCATCTTGGAGTCGGCTAGGACCTCGCTGACGAAGTAGACTGGCCATTAAATTTTTTGTATATGACCTGGCTCTGATTGCTTGACTACCAGCACCATGCTGGCTACCTGAGTGGTTGCCGCCAAGTATAACATTAGTGGTTCCTCGGGCATAGGTGACTTCAACACTGGTGGTGATGTGAGAAATTTTTTGAAATCTTCAAAGGCTTACTGGGCTTCGGGTGTCCATTGAAAATTGTTTGCTTTCTTCAGTAGTTTGAAAAAGGGCATGCCTCGTTCACCAAGTCGAGAGATGAATCGGCTGACTGCCGCCATGCAGCCTGTCAGCTTCTGGACGTCCTTCTGGCTAGTTGGGGGTGCCATGTTCATGATAGCGTTGATTTTCTCTGGATTGGCCTCGATGCCTCGATGCGATACGATGAAGCCGAGTAGCTTTCCGAACGGTACACCCAAAGCGCACTTTTCCGGATTCAACTTCATCTTGAATCTTCGAAGGCTTTGGAAAGTTTCTTCCAAGTCGGCGATGAGGACTTCTTTGGACTTTGTCTTGATAACAATGTCATCGACATGTGCCTCCATGTTGCACCTGAGTTGAGTGTGTAAACACTGTTGAATTGCTCGTTGGTACATTGCTACAGCGTTTTTAACCTGAACGGCATAGTGATATAGCAGTATGCTCCAAACGGCGTGATGAAAGAAGTCTTCAGGCAGTCCTCCTTCAAGCTAATTTGGTGATATCCTAAGTAACAGTCGAGAAAGCTGAGAGTGCCGGCCGTCTGAGTATCGCGTGATACGCAGTCTCAAAGTTGGCGACCTCGAAGCAGATATTCTCTGTGCGGAAATTATCCCGTGTGCCAAAAGTGACTGGCAGAGTTATCTGTCTAAGTGGGGTAGAAGACAAGCCGAGGATTACCCCGTGGAAAGGCGCTGTACTCAGCCGCAGCTCGGAATGAGGAATCTTCATCTCATCGAGCGTCTTGGCGAACAGAATGTTGAGAGCACTTCCTCCATCGATGAGAACTTTCTTCATCTTGATGCTCCTGATGACCGGGTTCAGGACGAGTGGATAGCGTCCTGGATGAGTAACTCGATCGGGATGATTTGCACGGTCAAACGTGATTGGCGTTTCTGACCAACGCAGGTACTAGGGGGGCATCTGCTGCAGAGACCAAGTTGTCTTCGTGTTCTATAAGCTTCTGCTTCCTCTTGGACTCATATGCAAACGGCCCTCTAAAGATGTGGTTGAGCTCAGTCTCAAGGTCTTGGTAATCGCCGGCTACGCCTGAATCTGGCTTGTCCTTGTCTTTGTTATTGCCAGATGTTGAAGCCTGCTCAGAAGCAAACTTCTTGAGCATGAAGCAGTCCTTAGCCGCATGTCTGCCTTTTGGATGAAAGGGGCATGGCCCGTTCATCAGTTTTTGGTACTCATTTGTCCTTGGGGGTCACGGCCGAGTACGCTCCACAGCAGCCACCACGTTATCCGACTTCCGTTTGCGGTTGCCGGACTTGTTTTGTGATGGCTCGTCGTTGTCTTTTTGTCCTTCTGCCAGGGCTCCTTTTTGTCACCGAGGGCCTAAGCAACTACGTCGGCCAAGTCGGCGTATTTATTTGCCATGTCAAAAAGAGCCTTGATAGAAGTGGGAGGTTTCCGAGTGAACTTGGGAATGAACAGGGCATCTTTGACTCCCATGCAGAAGGCAGCGATGACGACCTCGTCCTTGATCATTGGGATCGAATTCCTCTTCTCAGAAAACCTTTTGATGAACTCGCGAAGAGACTCGTTCTTCCTTTGGTGCAACTGATAGAAATCGTGCTCAAAAGATGGCCTCTCATAAGTTCCCTGGAAGTTGGCAATAAAGTGTTCCTGGAGTTCTCCCTAGGAGCCGATTGACCTCTTTGGGATTCATGTTTGCCATGTCCTTGCCGAGTCAGCTAGAGCGACTAGGAGGTAGTTAGCCATGGCCTTGTGATCTCCTCCAGCTGCTCGGATCGCCAGAGTGTAGACCGTGAGCCAGGACTCAAAATTGGTCTTCCCGTCATACTTCTCGATTCTAGTCAGCTTAAAACCCGATGGCCAGTCAACCTATTGCAGTTCCTGGGTGAAGGTCGGTACTCCATCTGCATGAGGACTCCGACTCCGACTACAGCGGTGAAACTGCTCGTGGTAGAGGCCGAAGAGCCCATTCTTGTCTTCCAGTTGGCACTGCTCATCTTCCTCTCATTCACGGTGCCGTGCGTTGATGTCTTACCGGCGATCACGTCATAGCTGGCCTCAGAGATCCAGATTGTCCCGACGATCATTTTAATGTCGACGCCGCCGGTCGTTGTTGGGGTTGCCGAGTGACATCTGGCGTGACTTCGTGTGTGGCTGACTGGAGCCAGCTACTCGGCGTCGTGTCGAGGCGGACGAGACTACCGTTGGAGAAGCCGACCGGTTGGTCGGTATGAGGGTATCGCCCAACTGTTGGTGCTACTGATATGCAGCAACGATGATCATGGCTTTTATCCTTGCTATAGTCGAGGTGGCCTGATGATCAGGCCCAAACTGGAGCGTGTCCAGTAGAGTTGCAGCAGCTACGATGTTTTACTGAGGCATTACGAAGACGTCATGGTCACCGACTCGGGTTTGGAGGATTTGTTGTCGAGCAGTCTGCCTAGCCCTGCACAAATCGCCATTGCGGGCGTCGCGCTCGGTGTGCAGGCATCTTGCTTCTTCCTCCTATTGTTCTCACAGTCAGCGGGCCTCCTCCTCTTGCTACTCGGGTAGTCGGCATGTCTCCTGAGTGGGAGTAGAGCCCTTGGACGCCATGAAGACTTCGCGGGGCAGGGAGAAGCTTGTCGAGCTGCTGTCCGAACTGCTATCCGACTTGGAGTCAGAATCAGTGTAGTTGATGGGGGTAATCACAACTCCGACCTCTCTAGATCCAATCTCGAGCGGCTCTGGGCCGTATCTGAGTTGAACTCTAGGGGATCAGGTTTGTCGCATCGGATGCTGATTGAGGATATCCTCGATGTTGCCTAGTCCGAACGGGAGATTGACGATCTCCTCCTTTCTTAGCCTGATCTCGGCTGGCTCAAGGCCGAGTCCGAGTCGAACACCAAAAGAAAGAATTGTCCCGAGACTCGGGCATGTTGAAGAGTGCCGCAGCATGTCGACGAGGATTGCTGCAGTGTTATGTGGGCCGACTGGCGCAGAGTCGGCTTGGTTCCTAGCCGATCGGATCGAATCTGAGTCAGACAGGGTGAGGTTGCTGATCTTGTCGGCGACGAAATCGAGGCTCCCAAAGGTGATTGTTTGCCCCAGGAAAAAGTTGATGCCGTTGACTCCAGTGGTTGAATCCATCAGGCTTGTCGAAGATAATCTTGCCGATGCCCCTACCTGGCGCGCCAACTGTCGATGTTTTATATCGGCAATAATAATATGGGGCTACTCGTGAGACCTAAACTTGATGGACTGCAAAGAAACATGAACAATTTATACTGGTTCAGGCCCTCGAGATGAGATAATACCCTATGTCCAGTTGTGGTGTATTGCCTTTGAGGTTTCTCTGGTAAGATTTCGATATGATTCCCCTCAGGGGGCACCCTGCCTTCCCTTATATACGGGGGACAAGGTTACAGAGTAGGAATCCCAGTCGAACTCCGACCAAGGGATTTCCCTCTAGGAATACAACATACCCAACTAGGACTATATCCTTTCCTTGTCGTACAAGGTTATGTATGCCGAGTCCTATTGTATCCCTAGTTACAAGGTTAGGTCCATCCTCTGTCCGACTGGCCCAATAGCTTCTTATGAGGTACCCGGGGCCTATGGCCTCCACATTATTTTAGCACTGAGGGAATCGAGGGCGGCTCAAAAATGGAATGATTTTGGCGCTTCCGATCATCACGCGTTAGGTTTCCTAATGGAGAGCGATCGCAATCGCTGTGATCACATGCATTTAGGGTGGAAAAAATCGTGCGTGATCCTCAGGTTTCCATGCTAAGAGATATATTTCCAACATTCTCCCTTTGATTTTGAGGCTAATGAATCCATTCTTAGTAAAATAGTTTCCTAAGGCAACGTGTCAAGGTAGTTAGTCATGCACTACCAGAACTCCGGTACCTATAGTTCACTATAGAACTTTGAAAGAATTTTGTCTAATTCTAACGGGAGTCAGTTAGGACTAATGCCCCTATATCCAGGATCATTGATTCAAAGGCATTCAGTTATTCCCATGCCAGCTACATGATCTTTAAATAAGTTGGGAGGTAAGCCTTCGGTTAGTGGATCCACGAGCATTGACTTAGTACTAATATGCTCAACATTAATGGTTTGATCCTGGATTCTATCTTTCACAACATGATATTTAATGTCGATGTGTTTAGCAGCACCAATCGACTTGTTGTTACTCGAATAGAATACTAAGGCTTTATTGTCGCAGTATACTGTGAGTGGTTTTTCAATGCTGTCAACCACTCTCAGTCTAGAGATGAAGTTCTTAAGCCATACTGCCTGCACAGTAGCTTCATAACATGCTACAAATTCTTCCTGCATTGTCAACGATGCAGTCAGTGTCTGTTTGGAGCTTTTCCATGAGATTGCTCTTTCTGCAAGGGTGAAGACATAACCTAATGTTGACTTCTTAGTGTCTACACACCCGACAAAATCAGCGTCTGAGTAACCTAGGACTTCAAGCTTATCAGACTTTCTGTATGTTAGCATGTAATGCTTAGTGCCTTGCAAATAGCATAGCACTTTCTTTACAGACTTCCAGTGGTCTAAACCTAGATTCGACTGAAATCTGCCAAGCATTCCTGTTATAAATGCTAAGTCTAGACGCGTACAGACTTAAGCATACATTAGGCTTCCGACAGCTAAGCATATGGTACCAGTTTCATCTGATCTGATTCTAACTTATTTCTTGGGCTTTGGAATAGTCCAATTTATTCCCTTTAACTATTGGTGCAGGCGTAGCAGAGCATTTACTCATATTATATCTTTCTAATGCTCTACCAATATAAGCTTTCTGAGACAATCCTAATACTCCGTTAGACCTGTCTCGGTGTATTTCAATGCCTAATACATAAGATGCCTCACCAAAATCCGTCATATCAAAATTGGATGATAAGAATCCTTTTGTCTCATGCAGCATGTTACTGTCACTGCTTGCTAATAGGATGTCATCCACATAGAGTACTAGTAATGTAAATTTTCCACCCTTAATCTTAAGATAAATACAATTATCCACCTCATTCTCCTTAAATCTAAACTTCTTAATTATTTCATCAAACTTAAGATACCATTATCTAGACGCTTGTTTAAGTCCATAGATGGATTTCTTAAGTCTGCAAGCCAGATGTTCCTTTCCTTTCATAGCAAAACCCTCTAGTTGTGCCATGTATACATCTTCATGCAAGTCACCATTAAGGAATGCAATTTTAACATCCATCTGATGGAGTTCTAAGTTAAAGTGAGCAACAAGGGCCATGACAATTCTAAACGAGTCTTTCTTAGAAACAAGGGAAAAGGTTTCATTATAATCTATTCCCTCTCTCTGTGAGAAATCCTTAGCCACAAGTCTAGCTTTGAACCTTTCGATATTCCCTTTAGAGTCAAGTTTAGTTTTGTACACCCACTTACAGCCTACTGTTTTTGCTCCTTGGGGAATTTCTACTAAGTCCTAGACTCCATTATGACTCATGGATCTTAGTTCATCCTCCATGGCTTCGAGCCATTTGGATGAATGATCACTCATCATAGCTTCTTTGAATGAGGAGGGGTCATTTGCTTTCCCAATATCTTCGTCTAAATAGACTTCATAATCATTTGGGATAGCAGACCTCCTCTCCCGCTATGACCTTCTAAGTGGTTCATTATTGGTCACTGTTTGAGGAGGAGGTTCATGAGGAATCTATTCATTCTGTTCTTCATTATGTGCTTTAGGAGTTTGTTGAGAATTGTCATTTAAATCATTATTGTTCTCAACAAAAGGTATACTCTCAGAATTTTCATCTGTTGTTGCTTCATTCTGAGTTACTATGTTTTGTTGCACAACGGTCTCAATTTGAGGTGGTAGTGCTGTAATTTGAGGTACATTATTCTCTTGGATATTCAGTATAATATTACTCCGAATTTCCTCAAGACTGATCTCCCTTTCCTGTGAGCTCCCCCAGACTTTATAATTTTCTAAGAATACTGCGTGTCTAGTTTCTAAAAACTTAGTCACATAGTGTGGACAATAAAATCGATACCCCTTAGACCTTTCTGGGTATCCAATAAAATGGCAACTCACAGTCTTAGGATCTAATTTCTTTAGTTGTGGATTGAATATTTTGGCCTCTGTAGTGCAGCCCCAGACACGTAAATATTTAAGTGACAGCTTTTTCCCAGTCCATAATTCATAAGGTGTTTTGGGAACTGACTTACTAGGAACTATATTAAGTATGTGGGCAGCTATCTTAAGTGCTTCCATCCATAAATTCACAGGCAGAGTGGAATGATTGAGCATACTACGGTTACGATGCTCTGCCACTCCATTCTATTGTGGTTCTCCAGGCATGGAATATTGAGCAACTATTCCATGCTCTTAAAGATATTGCGCAAATGGCCAAGGACTTTGTCCATAAGTGGTATGTCTCCCATAATATTCTCCTCCTCGATCTAATCTCACTACCTTTATCTTCACACTATGCTGATTTTCTACTTCAGTTTTGAAGATTTTAAACTTATCGAGTGATTCAGATCTTTCCTTAATAGGGAAAATATATCCATAACGGTAGTAGTCATCCATGAAGGTTATAAACGAGTCATAACCATCAATAGATGTTACAGAGAACGGTCCACATATATCAGTGTGAATTATTTCTAACGGACTCGTACTCCTAATAGCTCCTTTCTTAATTGTCTTAGTGAATTTACCATTAATACAATCTAAGCAATGCTCCGCATTTGAAAAGTCTAAGGGGTGAAGTATCTCTTCTTTAGTGAGACGCTCTATTCTCCCCCTAGAAATGTGGCCTAAATGACAGTGCCACAATTTCGAAGACGTCTCATTTTCATTACAGGCATTCACATCATTTATTACAATATCATCCAAAGAGAGTAAATAGAGCTTGTCTTGCACGATGGCAAGACCAATATCATTACTATTATACTTATTGATGCATTTGTCTTTAGCAAAATTACACCCATTGCCAGTCTGAATTAAAACCATTATAGATATAAGGTTCCTCTTGATAGAGGGAGCAAATAAAACATCGTAAAGTAATAGACTAAAGCCACTAGGAAGTCGAAGATGTAGTTCTCCAATAGCCTGGATTTCAATCTGAGCTCCATTAACGACTCTTAAGATTCTGTCCCCTCTTTTTAGGGTGCTCACGGTACGAAATCTCTGTAATGAATTAGCAACGTGCACGGTGGCACCTAAGTCAACCCACCATGTATCATGGATAAAATCAACATAAAATGATTCATTAACATTAGAAACGAAATCAACAAAACTATTACCATGCTTAATGAGCCTTTGAAGCCTAGACAGTCCCTCTGTGCATGGCCTTCCTCCTTGCAAAATTTGCACAGGAATGGTGCAGCTGGAGCTTGTGCCTTGCCCTTCTAGGCAGCCTGAGGGCCCTGATTTGCTTGAGTGGGAGCTCGATTTTGCTTATTTTTCTTATTATTACTGTTCCTTTGGGAGTTGCTACTCTCTCCTTTATAGAACTTCCTTTTCCCACCAGCACTGTTGAGAAAGTTCAATTGTTCTTGCCTCTTATGCTTCTCAACCTTTTATCGCTCCTCCTCCTCAACAGAGTGAGAGATCAGCTCTGCTATGGTCCACTTATCATTCTGAGTATTGTAATTAATCTTGGAAGGACCATAGTCAGGGGGTAGTGAACTCATGATGAAGTGGACTAAGAAACCATCAGAGATAGCCATGTCCATAGACTTAAGCTCATAGGCTATGGCAGACATCTCCATGATATGTTTTCTAATGCCACCCTTACCATTATAGTGGCTAGTCGTCATCTGCATAATAATTGTACTAGCATAAGTCTTGAGAGAACTCTTAAAGTTCTCATCAATATTATGTCCGTACATCAGTGGAGTCCACAATAGCCCCAATAATGGCAGGGGAAATATTACTATTAATATACATGAGAGACATCCTGTTGGATTTATCCCATGCCACTGATTTCTCCTCATACTATTTCTTAAGCTCCATGTAATTATCCTTAGTGTGGAGGGGTTCCACAGGGGCATCCTCCCTAATGGCATAATCATAATCCAATATGCCTAGGTTGAGTATTACTGTACTCATCCATATGGCATAGTTGGTCCCATCGAGGGGCTCAAACTCTTTAAGCTGACCCATAATCATGAGATAACAGTGAAATGAATTACAAAAATTGAAGATTAGCTAGAGATAATTAACAAAATTTTTCCCATAATTTTCTAGCAATTTTTGAGCATAAAATATCAATTAAATTGGCACTATAAATAGAAAAGGAATTAATAAAAGCTGGGAAAATAAAATGAAGAATTGGGCCCATAAAGCCTTTCGGCCTGTTACTGTGCAGCAGGCGTGCGCGGGGCTCAATCCGCGCGGCCAGTCACTGTGCCGAGCACGCACGCGCAGCACGGGCCAACCCAGTGAGGGGTGATCTGGCGGCGGATTGATCTAAGCCGTCCGATCTTAGGGATGGCCGGATCAAATCCCGCATCTATAATCCCCACGGCCATCCGATGCATAATGATTGGCCAAGATTTAATGTGCACAGTAAAGAGCCGATCGGGTCCGTAGATACTCAATCGAACGGTCAAGATCGATCGGATCGAAACAAAATCGTGCAGTGGATGAAATCCCTAACCCTAACGCCCTTTCCTCTCTTTCTCTCCTCAACGCCGCACGGCAAGACGAGCGCGCGAGGTCGGCGGCGGTCCGGCGGAGCAGCGGCGAGGTGCCCGTGCACGGCAAGCCGTGCACTGCCCCACGGATGGACGACGACAACGGCGCAAGACGGTGGCGGCACGAGGGCACTCGGGGTCCGAGCGGTGGACTAATGCCGCTCGGGTCCTGGTTGGTGAGGGTTCACGCGGCGGGCTGATGCCGACATGACCATAACGGCGACGATGCCACACCGGGTAAGCCTAAAACCCAAGAAATTTGCATTGAGGGTTCTGATTTTTGTTTTTTGGGGATTTAGGGTTCGGGTAATTTGGGGATTTTGAATTAGGGTTCTAAGTTCTTGGGGAATTTTGGGGATTTTTACTACCCGCCGTTTCTCCTCCTTCTAAGTGATACCCAGGCCTTAAATCGTTATAAAACATAAACTTAAACCTTAAGAGCCTAGGAGCAGTGCGAAATTAACCCTAATCCTAACAAAATTTGACTCTAAAATTAGGGCTAAAATACATGAATCCGATCCAATTGGGCATCTAAATGGCTTCTACCGGGATGATGATGGGATCAAAAGGCTAAAGCTATGGCTCAGATACCAAATGTAGATGTGTATATCTACTAAAAATTAAGAGCTTAGCCTAATTGATCATCTAATGCGGAATAGATATACTGACCGGTGTTAGAAGCCATGAAAATGCTCTCGATCTCCTCAGCATTGTCCACTGCGGATATAGAGGATGAAGATCCTCGAACCTCGCCGGCGTTCGTCGAGGTTGTAGAGGTCGCAGTGGTGCGGCCGAGGTGACAAAGTCCCTCCGGTCGCCACCTACACTGCCAAGGAACCGCTCTTCGTTTCCCTTCCAGCGCACACTAAGGATCGGTTAGGGTTTTGGGTTTGTCGAGGAGAAGATGAAAGTAAAAGAGACGTCCCACCTCACGGCCATACTCCCCTCTTTATTTTAGCGCTGAGGGAATCGGGGGCGGCTAAAAAATGGAATGATTTTGGCGCTTCCGATCATCACGCGTTAGGTTTTCTAATGGAGAGCTATCGTAATCGCTGTGATCACGCGCGTTTAGGGTGGAAAAAATCGTGCATGATCCTTGGGTTTCCATGCCGAGAGATATATTTCCAACACCCGCACCACTGCATCCTACCAGCAAACAGGGCTCTTCTCCCTGTCTGCAAGTGTTTCCCTAGACTCCAAAAGTAACAGCAAACCAAAACAAGGTACCACTAACTAGCCAGCTAGAGGAGATCGACAACTGACCAGGAGCAGCTGGAGATGATCTGAAAGAAGCTGACCTGGTGGAGGAGGGGACATGCACGCTGCAATCACAAGAAAAATTTGGAGTAAACTTTCATCTGGCAAGAAGGTAATTTTCACATCCCACCAAATCCCTAGTAATTCAGTAGATAAACCACACTAACACTTAGAAGCAATTATTCCCACTAACTCGGGCAGAACCTTGCTTGGCTGCAAGAAAAGAACTCATCACACTAAAATCTGGACAAAATCCCCACATAGAAACACAAGCTTTGCCTCAAATCAGACAACCCAATACTTGAAATTAGCAATAGGGATTAGGGAGCAGTAGTACCAGAGGTTTTCAGGAAGAAGAGGAGTTGAAGCACACACCCCACCATCATTAGCTCAGCCACCGAGCTTCAGGTGTTCCAGCCATGGCAGCATGGCCGCGGCACCCATGACTTGGGCTCCATCGTGGCCATGGCAGCATGGCAGCTGCGCTGTGAGTTGGGGCAGCACAAGGAACAGCAAGTAGAGTGCAGATTACGGGAGAGAGAGAGAGAGGGAAAATAGCCATTGGCAGTAGGAGGAAGAGCTATCTAGCTGCAGCAGCTTGCCTGCGCGAGAGGGATAAGAGAGAGAGAATGGGGATTAATTGCTTGATGCACATTAGTAGTCTACACAGTTGGGTAAAATGAACCTAGTAAATAAGCTGTCAATGGTCTGTAACTCAAACCAGTATTTAAGTAAATTAGCTAAATCATGTTAGTTGCAAGTATTAGTATAATAAAAACTTTATAGAGCTGACCATAGGGTTGAGCACATTTTATCTATAAGTTGTCTGTATTCTTATTATTAAAATTTACTTAAATCGGAGTATATGTCGTAACACAGGAAAATAGGCTAGAGCAGGAAACAGGTCATTTGGCGGTACCATATAATTTCAGTTTCAACAACAGAAACTCAGGGCAAGTCCCTCTTTGATCATGTTGATAGATAATAATGATTATATTTTAACTAAAAATCTATTTTATAATACTATTACTCCTAATATTTCATCAAACATTATTTTCTAAAATTAATATATTGATGATAAGATGACTGATAGAATGATGATGATGAAAATCTATACGATATACTTGTTCATCAGTAAACAGACCTATTATTTTCTTGATCGGTGAATCCAGAAAAATATTAATACCAAGTATTACAATTACAAGCACGACCAGCTGATCAAACATCAGGCTTGTAATTGTTCTCGCAGTCTCTAAGTTAGGGTAGCATAAGTTATTATATCTACAACAGACCTTTGACGGGGAGAAAATATCGCATGGTACTGGTTTCAAACCATTGATATTGACTTTGTTGCTTCCTTCGTCCCTGGATTCGCTCCCAGTGTAATCCATGTTTTCACCTAACAATAAAAACAAATACTTTTATAAAAAACATTAAAAAAATAAAAACCACTTGCGATACATGTATATGTGAAGATGGAGGTCTACAAGGAAATTGAAAACCAAAATGGAATATTGAAGATATGTTTTCTTAATACGTCGTGACCGCTGGAGATCAGTTTTAAAACTCTTAAATCACAATCAACGTTGTATTTTCCATTCAGAATGAATATTAGTTAGTAAATCACCGTATATGCGGGCAGGAAATGCAAAACAACCCAAAAGAACCAAGGACAGAAGCAAAAGTCCTTGGCTACACTTCACAATCTGCTTGCACATTTGATTGCTCTATATAAAGCTGTAGCTTGTGTATCTTTTTTTTCTTTCTCCATGGTTATATATAGTATTTGAAATAAATAGGCGAATTTAATCTAACGATTAATAATATCCAAACAGTAGGCTTATCCTAAAAATCTTGCTATTTTGTGATAAATTAATGAAGTAAAATTTGGAGGATAATATTATCTAATCTTATCATCTGTATTTTAATGGCATTGCTAAATATAGATGGTGGTCTATCGTACCGTCTTCTAGATGTTTAATGCAATAGCAAAATAATGATATTCTGCTTATTATTTTGTTTATTTTTTGCAATTTGTATAAAACTATTCCCTCTTGTATCAAATACATGCTCCTTTGGACCATGACACGGTCTCTCGTACTCAATTTTACCACTAATCTTTCTTCTAATATACTTTCTTAAGACTCATTAAAATTACAATATTATCGAAAGATGCTTGTACAAAACAGTAAAAAATATTTTTTTAGGTTCTATATTCTTTACCCCCCAATAAAAATATTTGCACACATTTATGAGTTGTTTCCTTTTAGAGATAAATCATCCTGTGGGTACCCCGATAATGCATTATGGAGAGTAATTACTATGACAACGCGAAATATCTAGATGGATGGAATCTCGAATAAAAAACAAATAAGTGCAGTAACCATTCATCCTCATCGCAGCCTTGCCATAGTATTTATCTATTCATAATACAAATCCAAAGAGCCGAATTCAGAAATAAAGAGATATTTAGAGAGTTGATTCACCAGTCCGAAACGGCAAAGTGTGCCCGTCAAACCACACGAAGGTACCGACCAAACACGATACATACTTCTGAGGACATGGTCTACGGTTGAATCAACATCCATGCATCTCATCATTTCTAAATTCTTACTAATATGTGACTAGCCCAGAAAAGCTCTAGTCCCACACGTTCATCTTAGCAAGTAATATCCAATACAGAGGGTATTTAGCTAATTAAACAAAAAGTACATATACATATTAACTAATGTTTACATAAACCTCGGGGGCCAAATAGTAAGTCCATCGGAAGCATGACTACCCAGAAAACCCTCAGGCAACCGACTAGGAGTAGACCCCTTAAAAAATCAATCCTGAAGAAATAACGAATTCCAATAGCACTCAACCTATAGCAAAGATTTATAACCATACAAGTAAGAGTCAGTACATTACCGAAATAATGTACTGGTAAAAACAACCCTATATCGCTACATGCAAGCTCTAAAATCAAGGAGATGGCTATTTGTGGGTTCAGTTTAGCATAAAGCTAATTTTAGTTTACAATCATTTACAACGGTATTTAATAAAATATTAGAAACATGTATAACATGTAGGGAAGTGATCAACATAATAATTTTCCTGCTTGCTGCCTTCCACGGCAACAAGCCACCATAAGCATTGTAATAAGCATAATAATTCTCATAAGTCACCAATCCTCATCCCAATTTCATAAACACATTTAAAAGCATAAATCTATACTCAATAAACACAACCATGCTGCTCATGACCGTGAGCACGGCTAACCGATTAATTTTGACTCTGCAGAGTTTATATAACGTTACCCACATGATGTGATAGAAGCTATAATGGCTACATCCTAGGTTGGTCGATACCCATCGGTATTCCACACTCTAACGTTGAGTGCGGCCTAGGGGTTACAACATAGCTTTTACATTACCTAACATTTAGCCTTGCACCAGCACGAGGTATGTTACTCCACATCGAGGGGCTACCCCGATGCCGTGGATGGTGGGCCCACGCCTTAACCTAGCGCTGTGGCGGCAGCCTACCCGGCTCCCCACGAGGCACACAACGTTGTATCGGACAAACTTAGACGCCTATTCGGTTACGAGATATAGGTAGCTCCTCTGAACAGCCCTACGATCCGTTGTAGGCACTGCCTATACTACTCAGCCTACCAAAATGCAAGGCTAAACATTAAGTAACTTAATCCACTATGGCTATCCCATATTAGCACATGTGGTTGTACTGTTTAACATGAGAATATGATACTGAGTTCAGTCCTTAATCGACTCAGGCGAACACTCCCCCTATCGGTGTGCAACTACTCCATATGCACACCACTTGCCGCCCAAATCTAAAATCAGGATTTTCATCATTTTAGTTCACAAATGACCAGAGGCTTCACCTCTGTCCAGAAGTTATAAAATTCCTATTTTCAAAGGTATATAATGATAACTGTAATATTTAGCACGTTACTAAGCATGGCTAAGCATAAGCAAGTGATTAACTTAACATAGACCTCTATGAGTACAAATCAAGTACTCTAACCAAGCCTAAGATTACAAACAGCAAGGAGTACAACGTTTTAAGGTGGATCATGCAACTAATAGGTTATAACTACCATTCATCATAATTCAAATACCATTATTCACAAATACGCATGTAATTTTACAAACAACACATTTCATTCCCCAAAACATAGGATTCAATTTGTTCAAGGAGGAGGAAAGAATACTTGCCTTACTCTTGAGTACCTAGAGCAACCTTTACTTCACTCCTTCACTGACTTTGAATTCGTTCTCTAAAAGAAAATTATCGTACGATCATATAAATAGCAAATAATGCGAAAAATTCAAAATGCTCTAATATGCATGAGGTTTATACCATAGGTTGCTACTGATCTAAAGTGAATTTTAGTGAATTTTGGTGAAAGAAGTTTTATTTTATCACTTTTTATTTGGGAGTTATGAATTTTACAAATTTGTACTAGAATAGACAGTTTATTCCTTAGGTAAACTATAGGTATATTTTTAGGAGATAGTTTTGTCAAAACCTTGTCTACAGGGTTAAACATCACTATTTTACAAGACTAACAAAATTGGTTTCACAATTTTTAGAGTTGGGATGAATTTATTATGAATTTTACAAGTTCTATATACACCGGGCGGTACTTTTACTTCTGTAAACTTTTAGAGAGGATCCCCCTACAGAGTGTGCCAAGTTTCAGTCATCATAAATAGTAGCATAGTTTTCTAAGTCCATAAAACCTAGTTTCACCATTTTAGGAGTTAATATTGATTTGTTATGAATTTTACAAGTTCTATACGTGGATACGTCTAGTTATAATATTAAATATCTAATTAAGTTTTAAAGTATGTGGAACCTATGCAGTGGTTTGGTACTGATCCCAGATGAATTTTGGTGAAGAAGTTTCTATTTTATCAACTCTTATTTTTGGAGATATTAATTTTGTAAGTTTTAGATCTGTATATGATACCTATACGTGTATTTTTGTATATATGAGTTTTAGGTCTAAGTTTTATAAAATATAGCTTTACATATTTTGAGAGGAATATCTTGTGAACCTACTGCCATTTGGGTGTATTTCATTTAGTGTTAAATAGGGTTTCTATGATTTTCAGAATTTACTTTACCTTTTATACCCTATGCAAAACATTTATCTTTTGCATAAATCAAAAGGTATTATATGCACTAATCTTAATTAATACTCTGCTTCCAAAATAATAGAGCAAGATGTTTTGAAGCTAACAAAATTGGTTTCATCATTTTTGAAGCTCATATGAATTATCTATAGATTTTAGAAGTTAATGCATTTTTTAATGCCAATTAAGGAATCCACCTATGCTCCAATTTATATAAAAGTATCTTTAGCTCAGATTTAATCAAGTTTTAGTCTTCTACAGAGAAGTCCAGTATTTAGGAACTTATCACACATTAATTTGAATTAAAGGTGAAGTAGCTAGTATCAGTATAGTGTTTAAGTATTTTATATCCTTTATTATTTTTGAGACATTTTAGGTATTGATTCTTCCAGATTTCAACCTATAGAAATAAAGTACATAATTTTGTTATTCCAACAAATTTTGATTCATCCAATTTGGAGTTAAGTTAAATTTTCTATTAATTTTAGGAGTCCTCATACACCTTATATACTAATTAAAGTATTTATCTTTTCTACATATTTTAGAGTCATTGTTTGTATTAGTTTGGTCAAAATTTTAAGTCTAAAGGGGTCATAGTTCCCTACGTCCAATAAAACTAAGCTCATCATTTTTGAAGCTAATATGATTTTCCTATTAATTTCACAGGTTATAGTATATACTATGCTACGCAAAATTTTAGAGGTGTTTTCTCTATAGATGGTGCCAAATTTTTGTTTATAGCAATAAAGTGCATATCTTTATAAATCTAACAAAATTTAGGTTACTCAAAAATGAGTGATAATGAAATAATTATGGAATTCCAAAATTTAACTATTTTTTAGTTGTAAAATAAATCCTCTAATCATTTTCCTTACTGTTTCTTCTTTTCTCTTATTTCTCCCCAGCCAGGGCCCACATGCCAGTGAACCAAAACAGGGGAGGCGCTTTCGAGCTCGACCGCCGTCTCTGTTCGCCGGCGTCGGCGACGAACCGTGGCTCGGATGAAGACGCGGCCAAACCAGAAAGTAGAGAGGAAGACCTGACGAGTTCAGTGGTGGTCGCGCGATGGCCGGCGGTGTACGGACGCTCGCCGGCGACGAGGATAAGCGGCGGCTGCTACTAGGCTGTTCATGCATGTGACAAAGCAGCCGGTCTTTGAGCAAGGCAGAACATGGGAAAGCTGCTATGGGACACAACGAACCTCACCATGCTATTGGACGAGGCAGAGAGGCTTCGATGAAGTGCATCAACAACGATGTCCTCCGGCGGCGCGAGGTAGCTTTGGGTGCGCCGTCGGTAGCTTGATCTAGCCCATGGATTGCCAAGAAATCACACACACAAGGTCAAGGATAGCTTGAGGTTACTCTACGTGAAAGGAATCGACAACTTGCTCACCGAATCGATAGGAATGGCAGCGGCGGAGCGATGACCGGAGTTGGGGAAGAACGTGTCGATCTCGAGCTTCGGGGTACCGCAGCTCGATTCCTTTGGTCAGCGAGCTCCTAGGGACTAGGCGACGATATAGGCGCGAGTACTCGGCCAGTGACGTCTCGGACTGATCAGAACGCCGACAATGTCACGGCGGCAGTCCATCGGGACAGAGGACGAGGACGGTGGCGCCACAACAATTTCAACCAGCAAACCTAGGGAAACAGGGTACGAAAATGGAATGATTAGAAGGTTCACATCATGTTCCTATGGCTGAGAAGAGGTGGAGCTCACCGGAGCAAGCTCGGGCTCTATCGAACACTCTCGGTGGCAGAGAAGATGCTTGGGTCTCCGGCGACTCCGAGGGGCTTTCTCCAGTTTCTTTGGTGGGAACGTGAAGAGGAAGGAGAGGAGAAATGGCTGGTGTAGTTGGGAGTGAAATGGTTGATGTTTCCTAGACTTGAGCTTGTCCACCTTGCTTTGTAGGTTGAGGAAGAAGAAGAAGGAGAGGGAGACATGTGGCTCATGCAAGATGAGGTGTCTCCAACTCTATGGCAGCTCTAGGTGGGTCCCATTTGCAAGAAGTCTTGTGTCACACATTATAAGCTATACTTAGTCCATGACTAGTGGGCCCATGTAGTGATGCTCTAGGAAGAAAGGAGGGGGATGGGTAGGAGTTTGGGTGGAATTCTTGGTGAAACACACTACCCCAAGCAGTGTTGAGACTTACAAGTAGGCCAAGGGTCTATGGGGTCCACATGGAAGTGAGATGGAGAGGATTCTCTAGATGCTAAGTGTGGGAGGCTGTATGAACAGCTGTCTTTTATCTGTGATTTCAGTAGGTTAGTAAGGGATATAAATTATGGAAAAATTACTGGAGGTAGAGGAGGATGTGATTAACCTGTTGACCAAATTTCATTGCTAGAAGTGGCCTGGTTAATCCTTGGTGAATTTGCAAAGTAGGCATAGTGATCCTGTTTTTCTGCAGTCTAAATTAATTCCCTAGAACTTTTCTCCTGTCATTTTATGTGGTTCCTTTGGGAGATAAATTAAACCAAAATTTCTGGTTGAAAGTTTCATGTTGACTCATACCCTGGTAGAAGGGCACTGCTTGATTAGTCTTCATTTTTATTTGGTGAATTTTAGAAGTATACCCATTTATTTTTAGCTAGCTCCCTAGTCTAGCTGTTTTAAGGGATTTTATTGAAGTACTTACTGAAGTGATAAAACCATAAAAAATTTACAGCAGATAAGTTGTGTTGTATACCGATTATAGAAACTTTCTCATGATTTTTTATCAAACCTATCGTCCTTAGAAACTATTTAGGATATGAAAATATTTATGCATTCTATTATGGAAATGAACAAACAATCACTTCTATCTTATTATTTTCCTAGGTTAAACTTTTATAAATTCGTTCCTAACTTAGAAGAAAACCTACGTCATTTTGTGAACCTTTTTAATCAAGTTTTTTTTTTTAAATCGAAAATTTGATTTCGCTGCTAAATTCTCTTAGGAGAAATCCTGGTATGTTACACATCTTTACTGCCATAGCCTATCTAAATAAAACACTGGATTCTTCACTTTTTCCATATCTTACCTGGTATCAATTTTTCGTGAATATTACGCATGGGTGTTGGTATATTTTAGTGATAAATTAATCAATAAAAGGTTGGTTGATAATCTCATTATTTGTATTTTACTGGCATTGCTAAACATAGATGTTGGTCTGTCTTATCGTCTTCCTGATGATTATTGCAACATTAACACTAGTACGGAAAGGACACAGTCATGAAACGTCATTGTTGATTCATACGAGTTTGGTGGTTTTCTCCATCCAAACTAATGCGAACTAACAATTAGCCGGAGCATTTTTCCTGATAAAATTTCAAATCAAAAGTTTAGGTAATGATCCTTAATGCAAGTTGTCAAGTACTGATTAGAGATTCTCAGAAAATGGATGGACGTTGCTGCATGATGGTTATACGATATACTTGTTCATCGGTAAACAGAATTATAATTTTCTTGATTGGTGAATCCAGGAAAATATTAATACCATGTATTTATGATTACAAGCACGACCAGCTGATCAAACATTAGGCTTGTAATTGTTCTCACAATCTCCCAGTTAGGGTAGCATAAGTTATTATATCTGCAGCAGACTATCGACGGGGAGAAAATGTCGCATGGCATCGGTTTTAAACCATTGACATTGACTTTGTTGGTTCCTTCGTCCCTGGATTCGCTCCCAGTGTAATCCATGTTTTCACCTAACAATAAAAACAAATACTTTTATAAAAAACATTAAAAAATATAAAAACTGCTTGCGATGCATGCATATGTGAAGATGGAAATCTACAAGGAAATTGAAAACCAAAATGGAATCTTGAAGATATGTTTCTTAATACGTTGTGACTGCTAGAGATTGGTTTTAAAACTATTAAATCACAATAAACATTGGATTTTCCATTGAGAATGAATATTAGTTAGTAAATTACCATATACGTGGGCAGTAAATGCAAAACAACCCAAAAGAACCAAGGACAGAAGCAAAAGTCCTTGGCTACACTTCACGATCTGCTTGCCCATTTGATTGCTCTGTTAAAAGCTGTGGCTTGTGTATCCTTTTTGCTCTCTCCATGGTTATATATAGCAAAGTCGAAAGAAATATGCGGATTTAATCTAACGATTAATAGTATCCAAACATAAGGCTTATCCTAGAAATCTAGCTATTTTTGTGATAAATTAATGAAGTAAAGTTTGGAGGATAATATTATCTAATCTTATCATCTATATTTTAATGGCATTGCTAAATATGGATGGTGGTCTATCGTACCGTCTTCTAGATGCTTAATGCAATAGCTAAATAATGATATACTGCTTACTATTGTGTTTATTTTTTGCAATCTATATGATGCTATTCCGTCTTGTATCAAATACATGCTCCTTTGGACGATGACACGGTCTCCTGTACTCAATTTTAGCACTAATCTTTTTTCTAATATACTTTCTTAAAACTCATTAAAATTACAATGTTATCGAGAGACGGTTGTACAAAACAGTAAAAAATATTTATCAGGTTCTATGTTCTCTACCTCCCAATAAAAATATTTAAAAACATTTATGAGTTGTTTCCTTTTAGAGATAAATCATCTTTACTGACATAGGCTACTTGAATATAATACAGTATTCTTGATTTTTTCCATATCTTACCTAGTATCATATTTATGTGAAAATTACGCATGGGTATTGGTATCTTTTAGTGATAAATTAATCTATAAAAGGTTGGTGGATAATCTCATTATTTGTATTTTATTGGCATTTCCAAACATAGATGTTGGTTTGTCTCATCGTCTTCCTAATGATTATTGCAACATATAACAGTAGTACGGAAAGGACTCGGTCATGATGCGATATTGCCGATTCATACAAGTTTGGTCGTTCTCTGATCCATCCAAATCAATATTAACTAAAAATTCGCCCGGGCATTTTTCCTGATAAAATTTCAAATCGAAAGTTTAGGTAATGATCCTTAATGCAAGTTGTCAAGTACTAACTAGAGATTCTCAGAAAAAGGATGGGCGCTGCTGCATTATGGTTATATGATATACTTGTTCACTTGTTCATCGGTAAACAAACTGATTATTTTCTTGTTTGGTGAATCCAGGAAAATATTAATACCATGTATTTACGATTAATACCATGTATTTATGATTACAAGCACGACCAGCTGTTTATATTACTAACAGAAAATTGAGATTTCATGACGGTGTTGAGTTTTCGTAAGAGTATTAGATACACTCTCACGAAAATCATAATTTTCGTGACGGTGCAGCAAAACCCGCCACGAAAACATATTTTCGTGACGGTGCTTGACACACCACCACGAAAAGTAGTTGTTTTCGTGAAGGTATTTTTTAAACTGTCACAAAAATGATTGCCCCTTCACGTAATAATGTACAGTACCATTGTCTCTCTACTTAGACAAGAAAGAACTAGACCCACCGGCGACGTGAGCATTTCAGATGTGATTATACCAGCACTAAAACACCGGTTTTCGTTAAAACTCTAAAGTTAAGCGTGCTTAGGCGAGAGGATGGATGACCTCCTAGGAAGTTAATTTTAATTTTCGTGATGGTATTTTAACCCTTACGAAATCTCGGTTTTCTAGTAGTGTATATGTGGCTTGCAATTGTTCTTGCAGTCTCCCAAGTTATGGTAGCATAAATTATTATAACTATAGTAGACCTGCAACGGGGAGAAAATATCGCATGGCAATGGTTTCAAACCATTCATATTGACTTTGTTGTTTCCTTTGTCCCTGGATTCTCTCCCAGTGTAATCCATGTTTTTACCTAACAATACAAACAAATAGTTTTTATAAAAAAACATTAAAAAATATATAAACCGCTTGCGATGCATGGATCTGTGAAGATGGAGGTTACATGGAAATTGAAAACCAAAATGAAATCTTGAAGATATCTTTTCGTAATGCGTCGTGACTGGTGGAGATCAGTTTAATAACTCTTAAATCAAAATAAAAATAGGATTTTCCCATTGAGAATGGATATTACTTAGTAAATTACCATATACGTGGGCAGGAAAGGCAAAACAACCAAAAGAACCAAGGACAGAAGCAATAGTCCTCGGCTACACTTCATGATCTGCTTGCCCATTTGATTGCTCTGTATAAAGCTGTGGCTTGTGTATCTTTTTTGCTTTCTCCATGGCTATATATAGTTTTTGAAATAAATAGGTGAATTTAATCTAGCGATTAATAGTATCCATACATAAGGCTTATCCTAAAAATCTAGCTATTTTTGTGATAAATTAATGAAGTAAAGTTTGGAGGCTAATATTATCTAATCTTATTATCTGTATTTTAATGGCATTGCTAAATATGGATGGTGGTCTATCGTACCGTCTTCTAGATGCTTAATGCAATAGCTCAATAATGATATTCTGCTTATTACTGTGTTTATTTTTTGCAATCTATATGAAGCTATTCCCTCTTGTATCAAATACATGCTCCTTTGGACCATGATACGGTCTCTCGTACTCAATTTTTGCACTAAACTCTATTTTAATATAGTTTCTTAAAACTCTTTAAAATTGCAATATTATCGAAAGATGCTTGCACAAAACAGTAAAAATATTTTATCAGTTTCTATATTCTCTACCTCCCAATAAAAAAAACATTTAAAAACATTTATGAGTTGTTTCCCATTAGAGATAAATCATCGTTAGTGCCATAGTCTATTTGAATATAACACTGAATCTTGTTTCTTCCCATATGTTACCTGATATCGATTTTTCGTGCAAAATATGCATTGGTGTTGGTATATTTTAGTGATAAATTAATCAATAAAAGGGTTGTGGATAATGTCATTATTTGTATTTTACTGGAATTGCCAAACATAGATGTTGGTCTGTCTTCTCGTCTCACTGATGATTATTGCAACATATAACACTAGTACGGAAAGGACACGGTCATGAAGCGTCATTGCCGATTCGTACGAGTTTGGTGGTTTTCTCCATCCAAACTAATGTGAACTAACAATTAGCCCAGGCATTTTCCCTGATAAAATTTCAAATTAAAAGTTTAGGTAATGATCCTTAATGCAAGTTGTCAAGTACTGACTAGAGATTCTCAGAAAATGGAGGGGCGTTGCTGCATGATGGTTATACGATATCCTTGTTTATTGGTAAACAGACTGATTATTTTCTTTATTGGTGAATCCTGGACGATATTAATGCCATGTATTTGCAATTGCAAGCACGACCAGCTGATCAAACATGAGGCTTGTAATTGTTCTCGCAGCCTTCCATATTAGGGTAGCATAAATTATTATATCTACATCAAACCTTCGACGGGGGAGAAAATGTCACATGGCACGCACCGGTTTTAAACCATTGATATTGACTTTGTTCTTTCCTTCGTCCCTGGATTCGCTACCAGTGTAATCCATATTTTTACCTAACAAAAAAACAAATACTTTTATAAAAAAAAATTAAAAGTTACAAAAACAGCTTGCGATGCATGGATATGTGAAGATGGAGGTCTACAAGGAAATTGAAAACCAAAATGGAAACTTGAAGATATGTTTTCTTAATACTCTGTGACTGCTGGAGATCAGTTTAATAACTCTTAAATCAAAATAACCTTTGGATTTTCCTTTGAGAATAAAAATTAGTTAGTAAATTACCATATACGCGGGTAGGAAAGGTGTCACACCCAGAATTTCTATCCAAAATTTAGGTGTTTTTATTGTGCGTAAATCCTCGTATAGGAATCAATCGAGTCACACAAATGATATTATTGATAATCAAAGTAATTGTCTTATAAATAACGAGTATAATTATTATAGAGGCAAATAGAATCTCTCAAATAAATAAATTTCTTAGCAATGGAAATAAAACTAGCGACGAGCATGACGACTCCACTCCAGAGGCATTTTACCAAGGTCCCGCCTAGTCCTCCAAGAAAACTTCATTGTTGTAGTACTCCTCTGATGATTATTGATTGCAAGATGAGTACATGGAATACTCCGCAAGCCACACAACAAAGATGCAACTGCACAAGCATACAAAGAAAGGCATAATAGAGCTCGTTTGCATAAATAGCATTTAACAAGAGCATTTAAGTGAGTAATAAAACAAATAGTCATTAAGCAATATTAATCACCACCAGCAACCCCTCCAAGATAGCACGGGCCCAACCACTCCCAACCTAGAGCGAATCCATTTAATAACCAATTTAATTTAGTATAAGTGGGACTAATCACGAAAAACATTGCTAGCCTGCCCATAACCGCGGGTACGGCTATTCGAATAGTTTTACTCTGGCCAGAGATATACCAATTTACCCACAAGACATAACTCCACAAAATTTTACCATATACCTCAATACCACTACGGTACCTTGGAAAAGAGTTGTGATAGGACCATCCATGTAACACGCACAACAAGAGAGTCACTTGCTGAGCCACCTGTCTCCAGTAGGGGTGATTAAGTACCTAGGCAGGGAGACGGCCCAACGCCCAAACCATGGAGTTATGACTGCTATGCGTGGACTTATTAACTGCCACAACACGCCCTGGTGCCTCCAGTTGAACGTGTCATACTTCAACTCCCGCCATTACCCATTCTAGCTTGTGGTTAGTACGGGTGTTGCTTCGCAACAAGTAGTTCACGAATCGGTCCTTAAATATTATGAGTACCACTAGCATCACTATCATTCCATGTGCTCACAACCCACCATTAGTCAAGTTTTAGTTGACCAAATTAATTAACCAAACACGACCTTGGTCATGAACTAGATTGCCATCATTTCATGTCATTTATATATCATTACTAGCAATTTGGTGATGGCCCATAAGTTTCAACTATAGTTTTCTAAGCATGGCTAAGCATAGTCCTAAAGTTATTCTAGTTAACCAATAATTAAGGCTTGCTAGTCACATTAACCCATAGGTACAAGTACCGGGCAAACAAAGCAAATAGGCCATAACAAGGAATAGGGTTTACCCACCCGATGACATTAGAAAATAAATGCACATTTGAATGAAATAAAGCTGTAAACCATGGGTTCAACATGCTCAAAGGGATTTAGGATCTGTGTGACTTGCCTTGCTGCTCCATGAAAGCCTCAGAACTCTCCTCGTAAAATCTTGCTTATTCCAGAACGTCGATGGTTAAAGGCAATAAACAAAAATAGCAAAAACAGTATATAAGAACACACCAACAGAACAAGATTATATTTTTAATTAATAGATCTTAACTTTTAAAGAATTTTGCAAGTTTAATCACCCCAAACGGAGTTAGGATGAATTAGCTCTGAATTTTCAAAGTTTTAAGCCTATTATATGTGTTATAGAAATTATTTAAAGGATTTATGACGTCTGCCCTAGGGGGAGAGAGAGGATCAGTGATGCTGACATGCGGGCCCCACATGGCAGAGAGGGGAGGCGGGCCGAGTTCACCGAAACGGTGCATGGGAATGGATGGCTGAAATCAATCTAACCCTTGATCGGACGGCCGAGATTAAACCCGATCGGATCCGAGCTATGGGGGCTAACTAGGTAGCCATGTCAGACGGGTGGCTGAGGTGGCGCTGATGTGGTGATGACACAACCACCACATAGGCAAGCCGGCGGCAGTGGCACGGGAACCTATGGTCGCCAGTGATCTACGGTGCGGTGGCCCAGGCGGCTAGCATAGAGAGGTAGAGGGCGCGCAGCGAAGCTTACCGAAGCAGACTCGGTGGCAAACTGCGACGGGAAGCGGCCGGCAGCGAGCTCCAAGCAGCGAAGCTCTTTAGGTCGTCGATGACGGTGGTGCTCCGGCGGTCCTTAGCGGCGGCGAAGGGGTGGCCGGGAATTGTCTTGCTCCTACGGTCCCGAAGGTGGCGACGGCGAGCAACGGCGATGGTTGGAACGATGGGGAGTGGCGACTGAACTACGGTGGCATGGCGGCAAATCTTAGAACTCGCGGGTGAAGGTGAAAGGTGGTGCAGCGAGGACGGCTAGGGCTAGGGTTTTGTGGTGAAGGGCTAGGGGGTCCTATTTATAGCTTGGGGAGGGAGAATCCGTCTCGGATATGGCCAAATTGCGGTAGCGGAAACCTAGGCTGCGGCTGTGCTTATCCGAGCTCGAGTTCGCGTCCAAACTTTAGGGGATTTGGCCCAATTCTTAAGGGGTTCGGTGGAGTAGCATAAGGGAAAGATTTTCCCTCAATCAATTTGAGGAAACCGAGAGAGAGGTGGGCAGATTTGAGCGGATTTCGCAGCATCCTAGTCGGAGCGGAACAATGTCCCCCGTCCCGAGCTCGACGAAAGAGCAAACAAGTAGGCCCTACCTGTCAGCGAGCGGCTGCGCGAAGATCAGCCGATAGGTCGTCTCGGGTGCGCGCGCTAGCTGGGCTAGGCTGCAGGCGCATGCAAGGAGGGGCAAAGCAGAGGGAGGCCACGCGGGAGAGAGAGAAAAGTTGGGCCTAATTCGGCCCAACGGCTTAGAGGGATTTATAAAAGAATCTTCCATTTAAATATTTGTTGAAATGCTCTTTCATTTATTAAAAATACTTCTTTTGCTCAATTAATTCCCAAAAAATCCAGGAGCTAAAGGATTAAGCAAAGTATTTTATAAAATTTTATCTCCGCCATTTTTCTATTGAGAATTTTCATAGATTTTTACTAATGCACTCCTGGCCATTTTAATTAATTCTAAAAATGCATTTTTTTCTCAAGATTTAAATATTTAAAGAATTTTAGGGTATGACAAAAGGCAAAACAACCCAGAAGAACCAAGGACAGAAGTAAAAGTCCTTGGCTACACTTCACCATCTGCTTGCCCATTTGATTCTCCGTAAAAAGCTGTGGCTTGTGTATCTTTTTTGCTTTCTCCATGGTTATATATAGCACAGTTGAAATAAATAGGAGAATTTAATCTAACAATTAATAGTATCCAAACATAAGGCTTATCCTAAAAGTCTAGCTATTTTTGTGATAAATTAATGAAGTAATGTTTGGTGGATAATGTTATCTAATCTTATGATCTGCATTTTATTGGTATTGCTAAATATGGATGGTGGTCTATGGTACCGTGTTTCAGATGCTTAATGCAATAGCTAAATACTGATATTCTGCTTATTATTGTGGTTATTTTTTGCAATCTATATGAAGCTATTCCCTCTTGTATCTGTTGGTTGATCTCCTAGCCGAACGAGCCAGAAAGAGGTGCGTCGGGCTTGGTCCACCCTAAGCCCACGCCCTCCTAACGACGACGTCGAGTCTTTAGGCTCGTGCGCTCGATTCTCTCCTTTGCGCGATGATCAGACGCGCTGTTCATCCTTGTGAACTCGCCCCCGATCTCCTCTGTGCCTATATAAAGGGGGCATCAATCCCGTACGTGGTGACAACCTAAGTACGGACTAGCTACCCCAAACCCTAAGAACATCGATCCTAACGTGCACAGAAGGGGACCGAAGGACGAGCTTCGTCATTAAGGGTTCTACAATCGGCATCTATGGCTTCATCTTCAACCGGTCAGTATTCACTTTAATTCCGCATAAGTAAAATTAGGTGATTATGCATAGCCTAAGTTTATGTCATGAGGATTAGCTCCAACATTGTGGTATCAGAGCCATCTTAGGCACTTGCATATTCCATCACTCCGGTGATGAAGCCCTAAGCCGCATCAAGATTCCTAGCGTCGGCTTGTTGAGTTTTAAGGGTTTATGCGTTCTGTTAATGTTTTAATTAAGTTTGTCTTTTCATGATTTGTGTTAGATCGAAGTTAGGGCTAAGTCTCATGTTTATATTGCCATCCCTAATCATTTTCACGGGCTTAGGTAGCAATTAGAAGGAGGGGACTCAGATCGGGTTGAGATTAAGAAATCTCTCAACTTTTCCCCAAATTCAAAACCCTAACTTTGAAATCTCAAAATTCCCAAAACCCTGATTTGAGAAATTCCCAATGATTAAGAGCCCTAAATTCCCAAATCAAGCAATCCCGAACCGGCAAAATCCCAAATCAGTAAGAACATCTAAAGACTTGGATTTGGACTTACCGGTTTGGGCATCAGCGCCGCCGCGCGTCGCCGTCCTCGCCATCCCCGTGAACAGCATCAACTCCGCCGCGCCGCTGCTTCACCGCCGCCCGGACCGGTCCCGCGCCTGCCCGTCGGCCGCGTGAGACCGAGGCTCGCCTCGGCTGCGGCCCCGCCGTGCCGAGGAAGAGAACCGGGCGGGCGGGCGGCCCGCCGTCCTGGTCCGCCGCGCGCCGCCGGCGCCGCCACTTCGCCCGGCGTCGACGCCGCCGCTCTTCTCGCGCGTGGAAATCGGGAGGAGACGGGGAAATGGGGATTAGGGTTTTCGGCCGGCTGTGCGCCATTTTGTTGCGCACCCGTGGAATCCCGACCGTCGGTTTAGATCGGACGGCGGTCAGCTCTGGGCCGCGGGTGCGTATGGGCCGCACGCGCTCAACGCCGCCTCACCACGCGCGACTGAGCACAGTTTTTGGCCGGGGAATTAATGGGCCGCAAGGCCGAATTGCCTTAATTATTTTTCCTTATTAATTCCTATGAGTAGATTTAAATTGTTTTATGTTATTCTTGATGCTATTAAATTTCACTAAGTTATTATATTGCCACTAAATTTAAGTTTCCTTATATTTTATGTACTGAGATTTAATTTCTTTAAGCCATAATTATTAATTTATGATTCATACATTAAGTTTTAATCATCTTAAGCCATTTTTGATGCCAAAAATTGCAGTAAATTTTCCTTATGAATTGTAAGATTTTCTAGCTAAATGGAACCAACGAGAAATTTGGCTAGAACATTTATTGTATTTTCCTTCATCGTTTCGACCCAACGGAAGTTGCGATTTAGGATTTTCATTATTCGGATAATAACGTTATTTTGCTTCATTTTGGCCCAACGGTATTATGAAGTAAAATTTTATGGTTTTATGATTTTTTGATGACATCTTGACACTTAGATTTATTTCTTGCCTATGGTGAGATTTGACGTGTTAATGCGCATGAAATTGTCACCTAATAACTTTATAAATTTCCTTCTATTTTACCTTATGGTATTATGGAATTAAATTATTATTTTTATGTGCATAACTAATTATATTATTCTAATCATGTTGTTTTACTCTATTTTGGCCCAACGGCATTATAGAGTGAAACCTCATATTTATGCACATTAGCCTTTTGACCTTTTACTTCATTTACGCCTGAGTGGTGTTATGGAGTGAAAGCATCATTCATTTTGTGTACAATTAATGCACTTTGCCTTATAATGATGGTGTTATTTTACTTCATTTAAGTTTCTTCATGGAGTAAACCGTTTATGTGTATAATTAACTAGACCAATGTAGGGTTAATTATCCATATTTTTATTGTCTATTAATGTCATTTGTCATCAAATTTCAGCTCCGAATGATGTCATGGCTCAAATAAGCAACATTGAGCAATTTAATGGCTCTAACTTCTCAGAATGGAAGGAGAAGGTGCAAATCATTCTTAGGCTACTCAATTATGATATTGCCATGCGTGAGGACGCTCCTGTTGTTCCACCTATTGATGTAACCCGTGATGTTAGAAGGGTTTATAAGAAAAGGGCGAAAACATGGGAGAAGGCCAATCGCATGAGCCTGATGATAATTAAGAACTCTATCTCTCCTAGCATTAGAGGGAGCATTCCTGATGCTGCAACTGCTAGGGGATATATGACTAATGTGGAGCAAAACTTTAAGCGCTCCTCTAACACTCAAGCAAGTGTTCTCATCATGAGGTTGCTCACATCCCGCTATGATGATGAAAGCGGTGTGAGAGCACATATAATGTCATTGACCAACATGGCTGAGCGACTAAAGGGTATGGACATGACTATTTCTGATGGTTTTCTTGTCCATCTCATAATGAATTCGTTGCCGCCTAACTTCGATTCCTTCAAAGCAAACTATAATGCTCAGGAGGATAAGTGGTCAATTGCTAAGCTCATAAGTCACTCTGTTGAGGAGGAAGAGCACCAAAGGGCCAAAAAGCAGAATGAGCAGGTTCGCCTTGCTGAATCTGAAAAGGCTGATGAGAACCACACTAATGAGCCCAACGAGAAGACTGAGACTTCCTCGATCAGATCTCAAGGGAAGGAGAAAGGACCTGCTACATCCATTCCTAAGTTTAGCGCCATAGTCATCTGCAAATTCTGCCACAAGCCTGGGCATGTGCAGAAGAAGTGTGAATGCTTCAATAAATGGCTTTCTAAGAAGGGTAATGGCATTAGTTGCAATGTTACTCGTAATAATGATGCATTTATGTAATCTTATGATCTTCATTCTTGGTGAATTGACTTAGGTGCAATTATGCACTGCACTTATTCAACATAGGAATTGCTTTCCGCAAGGATCATGGCAAAAGGGGAGCAAAGCCAGCTAAACGAGAATGAGCTTAATGAGGAGGCAGTCGCTCATCTTCCCTTAGTCTAGGAAGAACCTTATTTATTGCTTTATTATGTCATGCTCTTTATATTTAAGAACCTTGTCTCCATAAGTATGGCTACAATATTGGATTTGATAATAAGGGATAATGTATTGAATTCAATAATAAAGTCGTGAGGCTCGTCTTCGAGCAAGATATAATTTGTTTGCTCTCTATTTATGTTTCTGTGCTGAATGCCCTTTGGTGATATGTATTAAATTATAATAAGACCTCATCGAAATTGTGACATCATTGCTAAAGCCACATTTCGAAGGGGAGAATGATACGTCTCATGACGTTAGAGATGAAATAATATTAAGTTTCATCCCATTAAGTAGATGCCTATGCGTCATCATGTCGGAGATGAAATAACATGTTGTTTCACCTCATTAAGCTACAGACATTTCATTCCATACTTTAAAATTCACTGAGAAATATAAGAAATAATATGTTACTTCGCCTCATGCCTCATTGAAGTTCTCACTAACTCGAAAGTTTCTAATATTTCCTTCCATTATGTTTTATGTTTCTCTCATTATTGACCGATGAGAAGCATTCAGTCAAGGGAGGAGGATATTAGGGGAGATATATTTACTAAGTTTATTATGCTCTCTATCGACAACTTTTCTAGGTCTTTTGCCAAATTCCTATTCTATATGGGGATGTTGCAATTACCCAGTCAAATAAATTAGATATGTCTTTAGAGAATGACGAAATCTGTGGGAGCCTAATGATAAGAGCTCTATTATGAATTGTCATCTCGCCTCATTTAAGTGGTCTATAATAATATAAAGTATTTATCTGTGAGCATTAGTGATGTCCATAATTAATTAGAAATTCCTAAAGGAGTCATAAGAGTGTGTAAATGCATCTACATGAATAAGCAAGATTCTAGATGGGATATTAAGATATTTAAGACTGTGCTTGCAGAAAAGAGTTTTTCATAAGAAAGAGGGAACTAAGTATGACATTTTTCCCTTGCCTATTAGAGAGACTCACTTGTTTGGACCAATTTATTTTAGGTTGTCATGACACTAGTTGGTCTAATAGATGAATGTTTAATTTGCAATACTAAATGTTTACTTGCATAAGTTATGTGCACAACACAACCTAAGGTATTGGTTGTGGAAGGCAAGATACATGAAGATTGCAAACTTATGAAATTCGTCTGTGGATTTAACAAGTGTCTAAACATAATGGTACCCCCAAATCCGATTAAGTTATTCGGGTTCAAGGTGAATGAGGTGGATGATTATATAAAGGTGGAAATTGACCTTGCTAGTACTCTACATGCCTAATGACCCATTAGCTGGCACATAAGTATGTGGTGCATCAGATGAGGGGATTTTGTTCTAAAGGAGTACTAGACTTATTTTCACATAAGTCAATATTTAAAACTTATTCTGTCATACCTGCTCTATTAAGTTAAGGAGGTCAATTAGTGTAAGATAATACAGATGATTCCCTATGCTTCAGCTGTCAGAAGCCTTATACGTGCTAAGTCTGGATGCGTACAGATTTAGTATTATGTACCGAAATTTTGGCAGATTTAAGTTCAAAATTAGAATCACTGTAAGCTCATTAAAATGTCTTGCATCATTGTAGGACAGCTATGATAACACATTCACATTTAAGAAGTCTGATAAGTTAAGTTATTCAGACGTTAATTTTCAAGGATGTGTGGATGATATCCACATTATGTTGTGTTCTTATCCTTGCATTAGGAGCAACACCATGGTAAATGGCTCCAAATATTACTCTATTGCATAGTCAACGATGCAAACTAAGATTGTGACATGTGATAAGATATTTGAGCGGGCGTATGACCAATGAATAATTTTCGGTACTAAGAGTGGTAGACAGCTCTTTAAAACCACTCATCCACTGCAATAATGAATTGCGCAATACTAAGACTGCAGTTTCCTATTCGAGTAACAACGTCATGTGTTTCTGCCAAACATAACGACATTATGCTGTGAAAGATAGGTCCCAGGATCAATTTGTTTGAGCATATTAGTATTAAGTTATTGCTCGTGGATCCAAAAAAAATCAAAGGCTTATGACTTAGTTTAAAATAAGAATTATGTTGCTGGCTAGCACAAGTGTAAGTAATATGCCTTTGAATGAGATCCTGGGTATATAGGGGCATAAGAATCAATCAACACCCAATAAAGAGTAAGTTGTTTCCTATCAAGGTATTATAGTGGCTATAGGTACTGTTGTCATAGTGGTGTTCTAAACTATTGTGACACATTATTTTGGTTCGCTATTCTACTAAGATTGGACTCGTTAGCCTTATAATCAAGTGGGAGAATGTTGGTTGATCTCCTGGCCGAACGAGCCAGAAAGAGGTGTGTCGGGCTTGGTCCACCCCAAGCCCACGCCCTCCTAACGACGACGCCGAGTCTTTAGGCTCGTGCGCTCGATTCTCTCCTTTGCGCGATGATCGGACGCGCTATTCATCCCTGTGAACTCGCCCCCGATCTCCTCTGTGCCTATATAAAGGGGGCATTAATCCCATACGTGGTGACGACCTAAGTACGGACTAGCTACCCCAAACCCTAAGAACATCGATCCTAACGTGCACAGAAGGGGACCGAAGGACGAGATTCGTCATTAAGGGTTCTACAATCAGCATCTATGGCTTCATCTTCAACCGGTCAGTATTCACTTTAATTCCGCATAAGCAAAATTAGGTAATTATGCATAGCCTAAGTTTATATCATGAGGATTAGCTCCAACAGTATCAAATACATTCTCCTTTGGACCATGACACGGTCTCTCGAACTCAATTTTAGCACTAATCTCTATTTTAATATACTTTCTTAAAACTCATTAAAATTACAACATTATCGAAAGATGCTTGTACAAAACAGTAAAAAATATTTTATCAGGTTCGATATACTCTACCTCCCAATAAAAAATATTTTAAAACATTTATCAGTTGTTTCCTTTTAGAGATAAATCATCTTTACTGCCATAGCCTATTTGAATTTAACATTGAATTCTTGTTTTTTTTCCATATCTTACCTGCTATCAATTTTTCGTGGAAAATACGCATGGGTGTTGGTATATTTTAATGATAAATTAATTAATAAAAGGTTGGTGGATAATCTCATTATTTGTATTTTACTGGCATTGCCAAACATAGATGTTGGTCTGTCTTATCATCTTCCTGATGATTATTGCAACATATAACACCAGTACAGAAAGGACACGGTCATGAAGCGTCATTACCGATTCATACCATGCCGATGTGAAATAATAATTAGCCCGGGTATTTTTACTGATAAAATTTCAAATTCAAAGTTTCGGTAACGATCCTTAATGCAAGTTGTCAAGTACAGATTAGAGATTCTCAGAAAAAGGATTGGCGGTGTTGCATGATGGTTATACGATATCCTTGTTCATCGATAAATAGACTGATTATTTTCTTCATTGGTGAATCGAGGACAATACTAATGTCCAGTATTTACGATTACAAGCACGACCAGTAGATCAAATATGAGGCTTGCAATTGTTCTTGCAGTCCTCCAAGTTAGGGTAGCATAAATTATTATATCTACAGCAGACCTTCGACGGGGAGAATATGTCGCATGGCACCGGTTTCAAACCATTGATATTGACTTTGTTGCTTCTACCATCCCTTGATTCGCTCCTAGTATAATCCATATTTTTTCCTATCAATAAAAACAAATACTTTAAAAAAATTTAAAAATATAAAAAACTGCTTGCCATGGCTGGATATGTGAAGATGGAGGTCTACAAGGAAATTGAAAAACAAAATGGAAGCTTGAAGATATGTTTTCTTAATACGTTGTGACTACTGGAGATCAGTTAAATAAATATTAAATCAAAATAAACATTGGATTTTCCATTGAGAATGAATATTAGTTAGGAAATTACCATATACGTGGGCAGGAAAGCCAAAACAACCCAGAAGAACCAAGGACAGAAACAAAAGTCCTTGGCTACACTTCACCATCTGCTTGCCCATTCGATTGCTCTGTAAAAAGCTGTGGCTTGTGTATCCTTTTTGCTTTCTCCATGGTTATATATAGCAAAGTTGAAAGAAATATGCGAATTTAATTAGTATCCAAACATAAGGCTTATCCTAGACATCTAGCTATTTTTGTGATAAATTAATGAAGTAAAGTTTGGTGGATAATATTATCTAATCTTATCATCTGTGTTTTACTGGCATTGCTAAATATGGATGGCGGTCTATCGTACCGTCTTCCTGATGCTTAATGCTATAGCTAAATAATGATATTCTGCTTAGTATTGTGTTTATTTTTTGCTATCTATATAAAGCTATTCCCTCTTGTAAGAAATACATGCTCCTTTCGACCATGACACGGTCTCTCGTGCTCAATTTTAGCACTAATCTCTATTCTAATATACTTTCTCTATCTCCCCATAAGAAATATTTTTAGGGAAAGGACTGTGAGGGAGGCCCCCACAGTTATAAATTATGTATTATAAATAAAAACGTTACAACAGATCAATCCATGATTGTATAATATCTCTTTGTACAAGATTTAGATGAAAAGGCGTCTCCAATTCTGAATAGAGGAAGCAATATTCTCAAAAATGAGCCCATTCCTCTGTATCGATATATTCCAGGCTGCATATAAAACTTTGTCCATAAAGCGTGAGCTATGGAAATTATTTTTTACTTTCCTCAACATCTGCTCAAAGTTAAGATTGGTATCCCACATAATTTGCAGATGTGACCAGCATTCGTGACTGAAAGGACATCGGAAAAAAAGATGCAAAAAAGTTTCTCTAACTCCTTGTGTGCATAAAACACGAGTTAACACACTGCCTTGAGGTGCACAATGTTTTCTAACAAGCATATCCCTTGTATTCCATCGGTCCATTAACAATAACCAATCGAAGACTTTGACTTTCATTGTGCACTACTTTTCCATATCCATTGCAGATAATTGGGAGATCGTACATGAAGAAAGTTCATAGCATACAACTTCTGAGAAAAAAATGAATGATTTCCCCATAAATAGGAGCAAACATCCAAATCATCAGTGAGCAATTGTCACACCCTGACCTGACACCTAGACCCCACATGTCAATAGCATATATCACAGGAATATTCTCTCATGTTTCAATCTAATTCTTTTCTTTAAAATCTCTGAAAAATTCATTTAACTTTTGAAAATTCATAATAATTCATCCATAGCTCCGATTGACTACGTTCAACTTCCTAAATTTTTCTAAAATTAAGATCTATCCAATGGCACTATTAGTTTATAATATTATTATTGTAGGGTTTCTTTAGGATCTCTCTGTTAACCGCATAGCGACGTTTCGGATTCTCGTCGGACGCAAGGATCGAGAAGATTTGAAGGCCGTCTTTGAGACAAGTCACCCTTTTGATTATATTGCTCCTACTTTATAAAATATGATTGGTTGTAAAGTTGCATGTTTTGTGTAGACAATTATTTTTTATCAGCCTTGATTTGCATGTAACTGACGGACCTACCTAGTAATTGCATTATTTTCCATAGGATGATGAACCTTGTCCTTGTAACTCCACCATAGTGGTGCCATAATGTCCTTGCTCTTTGAGCGGGAGTTTTACCACCCCATATACACTGTCGTTTGTAGAAAGTGGGAAACTTTGAGTTGAAAAGCCTTTGCAAAACCTGACTAGTGTAGTCGGTGGGTTTGATAAGAGAGATATGATTTGTTCACGATATGGGTCTCGTCTCTGTGGCTTGTATTCGTATTCGTATGTAAGGACCGATTCCTTGGGGAATTACATACGAGCATATGACACTGCGACCACATGAGTGTTTATGGGATTCCTCTGGCTGAGTAATTAGTTAGCACATGAGAATCTTGTATGCCAATGGTTATGGAACGCCGGGGATGTAGGAGACGGAGTTGTTACTGCCCCTCGTGGATGTCATACTACCCTTGCAAGTGATTTTACTGTCTCTATTGTGGCAATCAAACTGGTGTAAGAGGCATTACCAATGTTCCTGGGTAGATGACAGCATGTCCTTTGCCTGATGCTCGGTTCGTGGACTAGACCGAACTATGTGGCATAGGATCTTCATGGGTTAGCTTTGGAAAGGCCTTGTCACAAACTTTCGGTACCAGCCTGTACTCCGTGTAAGTTTCGTGTCATGTGGATAAAGCGTACAAACTCTGTAGAGCTTAACTAAACTATTCGAACAGCTATGTCCATGGTCAAGGGCGAATGTAAGGTGATTCTCCTAGCGTAGGTTTGTTTGCCTGTGCTTTGTGAAAAAGGTTTGTGGTACGGGAACCGTTACCAGAGTCGGTCTTGGTAACCGACGGATGACCTAAGTGGTTTGAAACAGGACCTGTGTGACTTGGGATATCAAGAGGGCATCATAGCGTAGGCTTCCTGATGGCAATGGGGTGCTCGATCTTCCGTTAGGTAAGAAGAACTCTCGATTTGGTGGAGAATTGACACTCACGATATGGCTTCTGATCACCAAGACCCGAACCCTGCAATCGCAGCACCACGTCTCCTCTCATTATCAACCGTGCGCTGCCCGTATGACCTCGCCACGAAGGCTAATCCCTGCATGCGAATCGAAGAACACAAGCAAGAACAAGGAAGATTGCAACTCAACTTATAGATGAATGATTATACTCTTGAAGTTGGGGTCTCACAAGCCGATAAACGGCGAAACTGTTCACAGACAGATTAATCTAAGCAGAATCCACTCTAAACGGTGGCGGCTAATGAATATATATGAGTTAGGATGTCCTAGGGTGAGGGTTTGCCCTGTGAGGGGCGCACTCCTCATGGGTTTAGCCCACGACACAAATACAAAGCCCAAAGACCCAAACTGACTCGGATAGAAAAAATAACGTAACTTATTTCGACGATTCTGGACAGCTTAGGAGGAATTTTGACATGAAACTAAAACCATCTGAAATTAGACTTCATAAGCTTTCCAACAAGTACTTGCAGGCCCTGTAACTCCTTCTAGATCAAAAGTTATGGCCGTTTGAAGTTGACGCTATCTCCTAGCCCGAAACTGAACCGGTCTCGAAAATAGGAGTTTAGTTGCACTTGTTGTCTCCACTTTAATATTTGGTTTCTTGAGCTATTGCCCATGATCTTCTCCCAAGTTCCTAATAACAATAAAATCATCACAAGAATTAAATAGTATGCCATTCGTAGAAATATTTCCATGTAAGCTTAGGAACACATTCACCTAGCGATTAAATTAACGGGCACGTGCACGAGTAATTGGTCTTTGGATCTGTGGCGTATCTTGTTCAACATGAGGAGGTTGTAAGTGTGTATCTAAAGAAGTGATGTCCTCATCATTCTCCTCCTCTTGATTTGGAGTCGTCCTCGACTCAAGGTCATCTTCTTCACCCAAGTAAGGCTTCAAATCAATAACATTGAAAACATCACTTACACCATAATCTGCAGGCAAATCAATCTTGTATGCATTATCATTTATCTTCGCAAGAACTTTAAAAAGACCGGCAGCTCGAGACATTAATTTTGACTTGCGCAAAGTAGAAAACCTATTATTTCTTAAGTGTAACCAAACAAGATCACCAGGTTCAAAAATAAGCTCCTTTCTATCTTGATTACCAGCAAGTTTATACTTTGCATTCATACGCTCAATATTATTCTTAGTGGTCTCATGTAACTTAAGCACAAATTCAGCCCATGTCTTAGCATCAAAATTCACTTTTTCTAAAAATGGTAAAGACAATAAATCAATTGAAGAAGGAGGGTTAAAGCCATATACCACCTGGAATGGGCTCATCTTTGTGGTGGAGTGCAACGAATGGTTGTAGGCGAAATCCACATATGGAAGACATTCTTCCCATACTTTCAAATTATTCTTCAGAACAGCCCGCAACATCGTTGACAAGGTACGATTCACCACCTCCGTCTGTCCATCGGTTTGGGGTGGCAAGTTGTAGAAAATAGTAACTTCGTCCCCAATTTTCTCCATAACGTCATCCAAAAATGACTCAAGAACTTGGTATCTCGATCTGAAATAATTGTATTAGGCACACCATGTAGATGAACGACATCCCTGAAAAATAAATCAGCAACTTTTGTAGCATCGTCGCTCTTATGACAAGGAATAAAATATGCTATTTTGGAAAATCGATCAACAACAATAAATACACTATCCCTCCCCCTCTTTGTCCTAGACAATTCTAAAACAAAATCCATAGAAATGTCTCCCCAAGGGATGGGGATCGGCATATAAAGACCATGTGGATTAAGATGGGACTTAGCTTTGTTACAAGTGCTGCATCGTGCAACGTATCGTTCAACGTCACGCTGCATTTTCGGCTAAAAGAAGTGAGTGGCCAGCACATCCTCCGTCTTCTTCACTCCAAAATGTCCCATCAATCCACCTCCATGTGCTTTCTGCAATAACAAAAGACGAACAGAGCTTGCAGGAACACATAATTTGTTAGCTCGATACAACAATCCTTCATTCAACACATATTTATTCCATGTTCTCCCCTCTCGACAGTGATCATAAGCTTCTTTAAAGTCCAAATCAGTAGCATATAATTCTTTTATTGTCTCCAATCCAAAAATGTTATGATCAAGTTGAGATAACATAGTATAGCGTCTAGATAAAGCATCAGCAATCATATTGTTTTTGCCTTTCTTATGCTTAATGATATATGGAAACGACTCAATAAATTCTACCCATTTAGCATATCATTTATTCAATTTAGCTTGACTTCGAATATGTTTCAAAGCCTCATATCAGAATGTATGATAAATTCGTTTGGCTATAGATAATGTTCGAACCAAAGCATATAATTCTTTATCATAGGTTAAATAGTTCAAACTAGGTCCTGACAACTTCTTACTAAAATATGCAACCGGCTTACCTTCTTGAATAAGCACACCTCCAATCCCAATCCCACTTGCATCACATTTAAGCTCAAAAACCTTACCAAAGTCAGCGAGTTGGAGTAGCGGTGCATGAGTTAACTTCTCTTTAAGCAAATTGAAGGCGTCTTTATGTGCTTGTCCCCATCGAAAAGGAACGCCTTTCTTTGTGAGCTCCTTCATGGGTGCGGCAATGGTGCTAAAATCTCTCACAAAGCGGCGGTAGAATCCAGCTAGCCCAAGAAAGCTCGGCACCTGTGTAACCGATGTAGGAGCCAGCCAACTCTTGATTGCTTCTATCTTGGTCTCATCAACTTCAATTCCCTATGGAGTCACAACATAACCAGGAAAAGAAACTCGCTCTGTGCAAAAAGTGCACTTCGCGAGGTTATCGAACAAACATGCATCTCTCAAAGCATTAAAAACAGCACGTAAATGTTCCTTATGTTCATCTAAAGACTTGCTGTAAATAAGTATATCATCAAAATAAACCACCACAAATCTACCAATGAAAGTGCGTAAAACTTCATTCATGAGTCGCATAAAAGTACTAGGAGCATTTGTCAAACCAAAAGGCATTACTAACCACTCATATAAACCAAATTTAGTTTTGAACGCAGTCTTCCATTCATCACCCAATTTCATTCTAATTTGGTGGTATCCACTACACAACTCTACTTTAGAGAACACAACAGAGCCACTTAATTCATCAAGCATATCATCTAATAGTTATGTTGTTAATGGCTCTACAATCTACACATATGCGCCATGACCTATCTTTCTTAGGCACCAAAATAACAGGAACAGCACAAGGACTAAGACTCTCACGTACATACCCTTTTTCAAGCAAGTCTTGCACTTGACGCTGAATTTCCTTAGTCTCTTCAGGATTGGTCCTGTACGGCGCACGGTTTGGCAACAAGCTCCAGGATCAAATCAATTTGATGCTCAATTCCTCTCATAGGTGGCAATCCCGAGGGTATCTCACTTGGAAATACGTCAGCAAACTCCTGCAAAAAGGTTAGTAATAGCACGTGGCAAAGAAGGAGGCAAGTCCTCAAGTGTAAAGAAAGTTTCCTTGCAAACCAAAGCATAGCAAATAGATTCATTAACATTTAACTCAGAAATCTCAGATTTAGTAGCTAACATGAAAGCTCCTTTCAACTTAAGTGTGTCTCTCCTAGCAGGTGGCTCTTTTTTCTCCTTTTTAGGTGGAAACACATCTTTAGCTACTTGTTGATTTTCAGACTTAGATTTATTTTCAGCACGTGCTATATCGTCCTTCAAAATTTCAGCAAGGGTCATTGGTAGCAACTCAATCTTTTTGCCATTATGTGTGAAAGTGTACATGTTAGTTCTACCATGGTACAGCACATCTCTATCATATTCACGAGGCCTACCTAAAAGCAAAGAACATGCTTGCATAGGCACGATATCAAAATTTGCACTATCATGGTACTTTCCAATAGAAAATTACACTCTCACAACTTTACTTACCTTCAACTTACCACAAGAGTTGAACCATTGGATGTAGTAAGGCCGTGGATGTGGTTATGTAGGCAAACCTAGCTTGTCAACCAAATCTGAACTAGCAAGGTTGCTACAACTGCTACTATCAATGACAACACTGCATGCTCTATTGTGAACCACGAACCTTGATTGAAACAAATTGTGGCGCTGATTTTGCTCCGCCTTCTCCATTTGAGCACTTAGCACCCGTTGTGCTACAATGCTCAGGTATTTGCTTGTATCTTCTGCACCTATGTGCTCCACATCCTCATTGCTCTCGTCTTCATCACCTGCATTGTTAGTGCCATGTGCTAATTCATCATTAACATCACTAGCACTAGTGTACTCACCATCATCTGTAGCAATAAGAACTCTCTGATTTGGGCAATCACGTTGCACATGGCCCATCCTTTTGCACTTGAAGCATTGGATATCCCTTGTTCGTCCCGTAGAAGCAACCGATGATGCGCTTTTTGTGGGTGCCTATACGCGAACAGATTTACTCACCTCGGTAGCTCGTGAAGATGGCGCTGCTGGTGCCCTATTGGTGGAAGGCATAGAACTCCGAATAGGGACATTTTTGCCTTGCCCAATGGAAGGCCTCGATGTAGACGTGCTTCCCCAATTGTTCCTTCTCAATGGCTGCCTTCCCTGCAATTCCTGTTCAGCTAATATAGCTAGATGAAACAATCGGTTAAGAGAATTGTATTCTTTATATTGAATAATATCCTGAATTTCATGTCTCAACCCCCCATAAAATCGAACCATCTTATCCTCCTCATCCTCCTCTACCTCACAACGCAACATTCCTATTTGTAGCTCTTGAAAGTAATCTTCTACGGATTTTTCTCCTTAGTCTAAGCATCGCAACTTATTTCTCAAATCACGTTTGAAGGATGGTGGAATAAACCTACTCCGCATAGCTCGCTTCAACCTTTCCCATGTGTTAGGTTCTAGGCCAGTTTTAACTAGTTCATTCCACCAAATAATAGCAAAGTCCTTGAACTCACTAGTTGCTTGCCTAACCCTATTAATTTCAGGAACTAAATGGGAATTAAATTTCTGCTCTACGGTCTTCTCCCAATCCAAATAAGCTTCAGGGTCATATTTTCTAGAAAATGAAGGCAAGGTAAATTTAATTTTAGCAAAAGGATCATCGTTACCTCGCCCTTGGTGGCGGTTACCTCCCATACCTTGCCAGTTGAATCGCAGTCGTTGTCGTAGGCGCTCGTCACGAAGTTCAGCACGTGCATCACTATTGTCGGCTTCCTCCTCTTCATTACCTCCGTTATCATCAACAAGTGGTGGTGTTGGGTGACGGTTTGCTGCCAACTTGTCGATGTTTTACACCGGCAATATAACTATAGGGCTACTCGGCAAGGGGAAACTCGGTGGATTGCAAAGGAACACAAAGAGATTTTATACTGGTTCAGGCCCTCGAGGTGAGGTAATACCCTATGTCCAGTTGTGGTGGTATTCCTTTGAGAATTTATGTCGATCATTGATCTCGTGCCCTTAGGGGCGTCCTACCTCCCTTTATATACTAGGACAGGGGTATAGGTAGGAATCCCAGCCAGATACGGCCAAGGGATTTTCTTCTTAAAGATACATCTTACCCGACTAAGATTGTATATTTCTTTCTGTACAAGGCAAAATCTACCGGGTGCTATTATATCTCTAACTATAAGACTCAGCCCACCCTCTATCCGAGTGGCCCATATGCTTGTGATGAGATACACAGGGTCCATGGCCTCCACAGTAGCCCCTGAGACCTTCATAGTTGAGTCACAGCTGATGCCGAGTGCTCATCCTCCACGGTGAAGATTGCCTGAGTGCACTACTTCCCGAGTACTCTTTGTCCGAGTATGTCTTCTTCCCGAGTCCTGCTTCATGTCAGCTGGCAGCGAGGCTATGAAGGGATTCATGTAAATGCATGAATAGTGTGCGCCGAATAGATGCACCTATTAGGTGTAGCCCCCCGACTTTGTGCTTAATTGTGAAGACAATTAAACATAAAGTCAAAGATCTTTAACCTAGAAGTCTTTCCCGAGTAGTATACTACTGGTATATGAGACTCTTCGGTATCATGTCAACCGGAATATGATTTATAGTCTTATCGAGTAGCATGCCACTCGTATATAGGACTCTTCAGCTTCATGTCAACCAGGAAGGGGGTTTATAGTCTTTCCCAAGTGGCGTCCCACTCGGAAGTTAGACTTCTCAGCGTCATGTCAGCTGGAAAAGATATTTATAGTCTCTCCTGAGTAGTGCACTACTCGGAAGTTAGACTCTTTAGCGTCATGTCGGTTGGAATAATGTTGCTCATGGCAACTGTTGGCCAAGCATGTAGGCTGAGTACCACTTTTATGAAAATAAATCCATTGCGTGGTCAGGTGTACTCGAGAAAGATACCTGCATCCCCAATTTTAATGAAGACTAGCTTGTGATCCTTATAAGGATATATCCTCAAGACCTAGTGGATAAAACAGATACCCAAACATATATGTTTAGCAATTAGACCTTCATGAAGCATACCTGTTTACCTTATCGGTTCCTGTTGGTAGCACCAGCACTGCGATTTTAACATAGCCCGCGAGCGGCCCATTATGAGCGTGCTACTGTAGAAACTCATATCTTGGTGGCCCAGTGCCGACTGTGTAAGCCCAAGCCCCTTAGCAGGCACAGGCTCTATTAAAAGACGGGGAGAGAGAAAAAAAATTCCTTCATCTTCCCCAAAGCGACCAATCATTTCATCTTCCGCCTCCGCGCCGAAATTTCGCCTCCTGCTTTGCTAGGGCTCACTGCTGCTCGCTGTTCCCCATTAGAACTTGGGCGATTTTGATCCTTCTCGTCCATTCCAAGCCCCCAATCACATTTCCCCCAAATTTCTCCACCCCAATCATGCCAAGGGCTTCGAATCCTGCGGGTGCGTCGGAGAATGCCTGGCCGACTTTGGATTGTGGCTCGGTGAAGCTGAAACTCCTGGAGAGTCAATTGAAGCTGCAAGGCCAAGGCGTTATCCGCTGGCATCCGGCCAAGGGTGAGTCAGTTCCAAATCCCCAATCCGGTGAAATTGTCGTCTTTGCCTCTTTTTTCGACCGGGGTTTGTTTCTTCCCTCTTCCACGTTCTTCCGCCGTCTCCTTGACTTTTACGGGTTGGAGTTGGTGAATCGGAATCCCAACTCAATCCTCCAAATCTCCATATTCGTGACTCTTTGTGAGTTCTTCTTGGGTGTGGAACCCCACTTCAACTTCTTTAGACATTTGTTCCATGTTAAGCCCCAGCCCTCCAAGAATAATGTTCAGGTGATTGGGGGGGCTGGTCTTCAGTTGAGGAGCGAGAGAAAAAAATAATATATCGATCTTCCCTTGAAATCCTCCTTGAAAGGTTGGTATAAGGAGTGGTTCTACTGCTCTAATCTGGAACCCTCCTTGCCTCCGTTCACCGGCTCTCCACCAGCGGTCTCATCCAATTGGTCTTAAGATCCAACCTTTGAAGAGATGGGCCAGGTGCATCAGCTACTAGAGAAACTGGCGAAATTCAAGCGAGCCGGCTTAACCGGGCCCTGGGTGGCCAAGTGTTTTCTGAACCAGCGCATGCAGCTGCTGAAGCTGAGGAGCGCATTTGGCTGGGATTACCAACCTGACCGAGAAAGCCACAAGTCGGCTGACCAGCAGAAGGTAACTGAAACCTTGTTCGGTTATTTCTCCAGCGGGGTAATCGAAACCGAGGACGCAAAACGCACCCTCGTAGCTTATAACCACAATCGGCCCCGCCCCGAGGTAACCCTCATTCTTCTTCTGTGATGAATGCCTGTGAACATGTGTCTGTAATTGCCCAACATTGTGTAATGTATGTTGTTGAACTATCTGTAGTGGTGCGAGGAATTCGATGATGACTCCCGCCCGTTGTCGGCCACCAAGTCGAAGAAGAAGAGGCCGAGAAGCCCTCCCATTGCCCAACCCGACTCCAAGAGAGTGGGGAAAAGGCCTGTTATAGACCAGGGCAAGAAGGTTGTGACGCCGAGTGCCGCGACCGGGAGTCTGAGAATAAAGGAGACCACTGTCGCCGCACCCAGGGCGTCAAGCCCCAGGTCGGGGCCAGTGCGGCCAAGCTCAACTTCATCGAGCCTAGCAAGAATACCGCCGAGTACGCGGCCAGAGCAAGCGCCACCAAGTACCCGAGATGCCTGAGCTGGTCGCGCCGCGAACAGGGCCGACTCGAACGATAACGCTGCCACGATTGCCACGCTGAATGGATCAGCAGCCGGCCGCAGCGCACCGCCGGGGCCTGGATCACCCGGAGGGAAGCTTAAGTTCTCCAAGAGGTAGGTTGCTCTGGATCTTCTGAAAGTCTTGCTTGGCGTAGTGGTGCCGTGTTGACGTCTGACTTGTTACGCAGGAAGCGAGCTGATATCGATCTCAAGGACACCACCCCGGCCACTCCTATTGTAGAACCAGCCCCAAGCGAGCCAGCGCCGGTAAGTGCACCTGATGAGCCGGCGACGATCCCCGTTGCGGGAACTGGGACTGTCCCGACTACAGGGCTGCCAACGCCGGGCTACCAAGGTGTAGTGCTTGAAGTGTCTGCTCCAACCCCTGAGCCAGCCCTAATGCCCCAGAGCCGGCCGCCCCTGACACCCCAGAGCCAACCCCTGACGCCCTAGAGGCCGCTGAGTAGGGCCAGGACCCCGTCGCGTCTTGGTCATTGTCATCATCGTCATCCTCGCGCCATCGACGGAGAGAGTGGACCTCCCAGGCTTGAGCTCTCCCTGGAAGTTCCCAAGAACCTTTCGTTGGACGGACTCCAGCGGGGTGGAGAAGAAACACAAGCTTGATGAAGCGGTGGCGCGGAAGGAGCGCGAAGATTTCCTTCACGCCGCGATTGCCGCGTCCGAGGGGGCCCGAGTAAGGCATTCACTGTGACGGGTTTCTGTCTGTCTTCGTTATTTGGATGTCTTGATAGTTACTCCTGCTTTACTTTGTTTTTGCTCTGAGTAGAAGATTGTCGATCGGTCAGAGCAGATGAGCGAGATTCTGACTCAGCTAGCTCCTGGGCTCCAGGAATTGCAACAGCTCCAGGACTTAAAAGCCAAAGTGGAGCAGCGCAGCCAAGGGAAGGAGACTGTGGCTAAGGAAGCTGTCGCTAAGCTCAAAACCGAAAATTAGGACCAAGCCAAGAGGATTAGAGGTACATCCCCTGAATACATCCTCCCGACTGAGCCCTTAGTATTTTTCTCCGGCTAGGTTGTTCTCCGACTGCCCAGTTGTGCCATGACTGCAATCTGGGGTATTTGACCACTCTGACGTGCAGACCTCGAAGCCGAGCTGAAGGCCTGAACAGAAGGAGAATCCAGGCTAGAGGAGGCCGAAAAAGCCAGGGCCGACCTTGAAAAGGACAAGGCCAACCTGACAAAGGCCAATGCTTAGCTCGAGCAAGAGAGGGCTGGTTTGAAGAAAGCCAACACCGAGCTCGAGAAGGAAAGAGTCAAACTGGAAAAAACCATGGCCAAATGGGAGGCCGACTACAAAAGTAAGTCTTCGTCCTAACTGTGATCTTAGCCAATCCTTTAGTTACTCCATCCGCGGTTTTGCCTGATAAGTTTACTTGGTCGTGAACCTGGGTAGCTGCTAGAGCCAATGCCTAAATCCAGTTTCAGGCCTTCGCGGAGGAGATAAGAGTTGTCAAGGAGTCACGGGAGACCCTCAGCGAGTCCGTGAAAGGGCTCCTTGACATAATGGATCCTCATGACGAGGGAACCAGCTCCAGCACCATCTTTCAAGTTGAGGCGCGCCTTAAGGATGCACCGAGTGCCCTAAAGAGGTACTCGAATGAGCATGTTGTTGCCGGCGTGGCCCATACCTTGGCAATGACCAAATCCATCTACCCAAGGATGGATATCGAAGCCATTGGGGAGGGGTTTGCCGAGGAGACGACACCTGAGGAGGCACTGAACTGATAGCCGAGGCGAGGCCGACTACAGCGACAATCACCCGAGACCTGAGTCTGTGAGAGCAACATATCATGTAGTCGGTCATGTGGAAACTTTTGTAAAAAACATGTGTAAATATATGTGCAATGCCGCCAAACCCTGAATCGTTACTCAGTTCTCATTAGCTTCACTCGATTGTGTAGTCTACGCCAAGTTAGTCTATAGGAACTTAATAAAATCGTTCGCCGCAAAGAGCTGTACTCGGGCAGACATAGGAAAGTCGTACTATAACTTCATAACTTAAGTAAGATGGGTTCGTATATTATTGACAAAGCACGTATAATCCATGCAGCCCTGACTCACTACTCGGTTGAAACAAGCGGCATAGTGAGTCAGAGAAAAACTGTACACATGAAAATTGTAAAACTCAGATATAGAAAGGATGTAGCTGTTCTATATTCCATGAGTTGCTAATGAGGGCACCGTCTTCGGTCTTCAGTCGATAGGCATCTGGCCGCGTGACCTCGGCTATAATGAACGGCCCTTCCCATATTGGAGATAGTTTGTGCCTGTCTTTGGTGGTTTGTATTTTTCTCAGGACGAGATCTCCGACCAAAAAGGCACGGCCACGGACATTGCGATTGTGGTAGCGACGCAGGCCTTGAAGATACTTTGCCGACTGGATTGTTACGATATCCCTCGCTTCTTCCAACTAATCTAGTTCGATCAATCGGGTATTGTTGGAGATGTTTTCTGAGTAAGCCCGAACTCGCGGAGATCCGAACTCTAACTCGGTTGGTAGCATAGCCTCAGCACCGTAGACCAGAAAGAAGGGGGATTGCCCCGTTGCCCGACTAACCGTGGTTCGAAGAGACCAGAGAATGGATGGGAGTTCTTGTACCCACCGGCCTGCGTATGGTTGTAGTCGGTCAAAAATCCTGGCCTTGATACCTTGTAAGACCATACCGTTGGCTCGTTCAACCTGCCCGTTGCTCCGCAGGTGTGCCACAGACGCATAGCAGATCTTGACACCGAAATCGTCACAGAAATCTTGAAATACGCCACCCGTGAACTGAGTGCGTTGTCGGTGATGATGCGGTTAGGGACCCCGAATCAGTATAATATACTCATGATGAAGTCCTTTGCTCGTGCCACTGTTATGGTTGCAATGGGTTTGGCCTTTGTGAATTTATCCATTGCGACGAACAAGTGTGTGAACCCTCAAGGAGCTTTCTTGAAAGGCCCGACCATGTCAAGCCCCCATACTGCAAAGGGCCAAGAGATTGGGATTGTTTGGAGTTCTTGGGCTGGGAGATTGGTTTGTCTTGCATAGAACTGACAACCCTCGCACTTGGAACAATGTCCTTGGCGTCTATTACTGTTGTTGGCCAAAAAAATCCCTACCCGTAAGCCTTTCCGACTAACGTGTTGGATGCGGCATGGTTGCCACATATGCCCAAGTGTATGGAGTGTAGGATCTGCTTGCCCTCCTCGGTGGTGATGCAGCGCATGAGGACCCCGGATGCGCTTCTTCGGTACAGGTCTTCTCCGATGACTAAGAAGCTCTTGCTTCGACACTTGATTTGTTCGGCTTGACTGCGATCTTCTGGGAGTTCATCGTCCAGGAGGAATTTGAGAACAGGAGTCCGCCAATCTTGACATATGTGTAGCACCTCAATTATAGCCGGGGTAGGTTCGCCTCCCGACTGCTCCGGCGCTGGTTTCTTCTTGACTGATGGCTCCATGAGTTGCTCAACAAAGATCCCTATTGGGACAGCTTCTCACTTGGATCCCAAATTTGCCAATTCATCTGTAGCATCATTGTATTATCGAAGGACGTGTGTTATCTTCAGCCCGTCGAACTTGTTTTCCAGCTTGCGGACCTCCTGACAATATGCCGCCATGATATCATTGAGACATGTCCAGTCCTTCATGACTTGGTTCACCACGAGTTGGGAATCCCCGCGCACAACCAGTCGACGTATGCCGAGTGATATAGCAATGCGGAGTCCGTGAATAAGTGCCTCGTACTCGGCGATGTTGTGGGAAGCCGGAAAGTGGATCTGTAAAACTTACTTGAGTTTTTCGCCGGTGGGCGACGTCAATACGACGCCAGCCCCGGCGCCGCCGATCCGTAGGGAACCATCGAAGGACATTGTCCAGTATTCTAGCTTTGCTGTTGATGTAGGCAGTTGAACTTCTGTCCACTCGGCCACGAAGTCGGCTAGAGCTTGTGATTTGATTGCTGTCTGTGGCTGAAAGGTGATATTGAACGCCATCAACTCGAGCACCCATTTAGCGATTCGACCAGTGGCCTCGCGGTTATGAAGGACATCCCCAAGTGGAAATGATGTGACCACCGTGACTTGATGTGCTTGGAAATAGTGCACCAGCTTCCGGACTGTGATGAGTAGGCCATATAGCAGCTTCTGGACCTACGGATATCTTATCTTCAAGTCGACAAGGACCTCGCTGACAAAGTAGACTGGCCGTTGAACTTTTTGGATGTGACCCTATTTGGATCACTCAACCACCAGTACCGTGTTGACTACATGAGTAGTTGCCACCAGATATAGCATCAGTGGTTCTTGGGGCATGGGTGACGCCGACACGGGGGGTGATGTGAGAAATGTCTTGAAGTCTTCGAAGGCTTGCTGAGCTTCTGGAGTCCACTGGAAATTGTCCGCTTTCTTTAATAACTTGAAAAAGGGCATGCCCCGTTCGCCCAGTCGGGAAACAAACCGGCTGAGTGCTGCCATGCAGCCTGTCAGCTTCTAGACGTCCTTCTGGTTAGTCGGGGGAGCCATGTTCATAATTGCGTTGACTTTCTCCGGGTTGGCCTCGATGCCGCGATGCGAGACGATGAAGCCGAGTAACTTGCCGGATGGCACACTGAAGGCACACTTTTCTGGGTTCAACTTCATCTGGAATCTTCGAAGATTTTGGAAGGTTTCTTCCAGATCAGCAATGAGGTCTTCTTTGGACTTGGTCTTGATCACCACGTCGTCGACGTAGGCCTCCACGTTACACCCGATCTGAGTGTGTAGACACCGCTGGATTGCCCGTTAATACGTTGCTCCAGCGTTTTTCAAACCGAACGGCATAGTGATGTAGCAGTACGCCCCAAACGGCGTGATGAAAGATGTTTCTAAGCAGTCTTCCTCTTTGAGGCTGATTTGATGGTATCCCAAGTAGCAGTCGAGAAAACTGAGAAGGTCGCACCCTGTAGTTGAATCTACCACCTGGTCTATTCTTGGTAAACCGAATGGGTCCTTGGGGCACGCCTTGTTGAGATCGGTGTAGTCGACGCACATGCGCCATTTATCGTTTTTCTTCTGGATCAGAACTGGGTTTGCCAGCCAATCTGGGTGATAGACTTCTTTGATGAACCCGGCTGCGAGAAGCTTGGTTATCTCCTCCCGAATAGCATCTTTACGGTCTTGAGCGAAGCGCCGCAGCCGTTGCTTGACTGGCTTTGCGTCTATCTTCATGTTTAGGGCGTGCTTGATCACCTCCCTTGGTATGCCCGGCATGTCGGATGGTTTCCACACGAAGATGTCCTTGTTAGCTTGGAGGAAGATGACGAGCGTGTCTTCCTATTTGGGGTCGAGTCCGGTCCCGACTAGAGCAGTCTTGGAGGGGTCGGAAGGGTCCAGGGGATCTTCTTTGTGTCCGAGTCCGCTGAAATTCCTGACTTCGTTGCTTTCTTGGCCGGAACTAGGTCTTCCTCGACTTCTGCTGTGATGGCTTGCCGAATGCTGTCACGCCCAACTGCCGCCTCTTGTGATTGAGCCAATTCGTAACTTTCCTTGTCACAGGTAAAGGCTTGCTTGACATCGCTGCGTAGGGAGAGGACTCCTACTGGCCCTGGCATTTTGAGCACCATGTATGTATAGTGCGGTATCGCCATGAACTTGGCGAGCGTTGGTCGTTCGAGTATCGCGTGGTGTGTGGTCTCGAAGTTGGCGATCTCGAAGTAGACGTTCTCCGTGCGGAAGTTATCCCGTGTGCCGAATGTGACCGGCAAGGTGATCTGCCCGAGTAGGGTTGAAGATAGGCCGAGGATTATCCCGTGGAAGGGCATCGTACTCGGCCGTAAATCTGAGCGAGGAATCTTCATCTCGTCTAGGGTCTTGGCGAAGAGGATGTTGAGCGCGCTGCCTCCATCTATGAGCACCTTCTTCAACTTGATATTCTTGACAACCTGGTCCAGGACGAGTGGGTAGCGCCCCGAGTGTGAAACTCGATCTGGGTGATCAGCGCGGGTGAACGTGATGGACGTTTCTGACCAGTGCAGATATTGGGGGGCGTCTGTTGTAGAAATCGTGTTGACGTCGCGTGCTGTGAGCTTCTGCTTGCGCTTGGACTCATACGCAGACGGCCCTCCGAAGATATGATTTAACTCGACCTGGGGATCTTGAAAATCGTCAGCCGGGTCCTGGTCTGGCTTGTCTTTGCTCTTGTCGGTGCCAGACGTTGAAGCCTGCTCGGAGGCAAATTTCTTGAGCATGAAGCAGTCTTTGGCTGTGTGCTTGCCCTTGGGGTGGAAGGGGCATGGCCCGCTCATGACCTTCTGGTAGTCATTGTTCAATTGGGGACACGACTTAGTCCGCTCCATGTTGGCCACCTTGTTATCTGACTTCCGCTTGCTGTTGCCGGACTTGTTCTGTGATGGCTCGTTGTCGGCTTTCGCCTTCTGGTCCTTCTGCCAGGACTCCTTCTTCTCGTCGAGGGCCTCGGCGACTGCTTCGGCCGAGTCGGTGTATTTGTTCGCCATGTCGAAGAGAGCCCGGACGGATGATGGTGGCTTCCGAGTGAACTTTGCGATGAACGGTGCGTCCTTTACTCCCTTGCGGAAGGCGGCGATGACGGCCTCGTCCTTGATCATGGGGATCTTGTTATTCTTCTTGGAGAACCTTTTGATAAAGTCACGTAGAGGCTCGTTCTTCTTTTAGTAGAGCTGATATAGATCATGTTCTGAAGACGGCCTCTCGTAGGTCCCTTGGAAGTTAGCGATAAACTGCTCCCTGACTTCTCCCCAGGAACCGATCGACCGCCTCGGGAGCCCTATTAGCCATGTCCTCACCGAGTCGGCTAGTGCGACGGGAGGTAGTTAGCCATGTCTTTGTGGTCACCTCCAGCAGCTCGGATTGCCAGGGTGTACACGGTGAGCCAGGACTCGGGGTTGGTTTTGCCGTCGTCTTTCTCGATCCCCGTAGGCTTGAAGCTCGACAGCCAATCGACGTCCTGAAGCTCGTGAGTGAAAGCTGGAATGCCTTCGTCTTCGTGAGGGCTCCGGCTCCTGTTACGGCGGTTATAACGCTCGTGGTTGAGGCTGAAGCGTTCGTAGTCGTCCTCCTGTCGGCGACGCTCGTCTTCTTCGTGTTCATGGCGCTGAGCATTGATGGTGTGGCGGAGATCACGTTGTAGCCAGACTCGGAGATCTTGGTTAGGCCGGTTATCGTACTGGTGGCGCCGCCGGTTGTTGTTGTTGTCGCCGAGTGACGTTTGGCACAATTCCTCGTGTTGCCGACTTGAGCCGGCTGGCCGGCGTCGAGCTGATGTAGATGAGCCTACTGCCGGAGAACCCGACCGGTTGGTCAGTATAAGCGTGTTGCCCGACTGCTGTTGCTGCTGGCAGGCCACAGCTATAATCATTGCCTTGATCTTGGCGATGGTCGGGGTGGCCTGATGATCAGGCCCAAGCTAGAGCGTGTCCAGCAGAGTTGCGGCGGCCACGACGTTCTGTTGTGGTGTGACGAAGACGTCGTGGTCGCCGACTTTGGTCTGGAGAATCTGTTGCTGGGCAGCTCGCCCAGCCTTGCGTAGCCCGTCGTTGCGAGCCTCGTGGTCAGCTTCCTCCTGTTGTCGTAGTCGGCGTGCCTCCTCCTGCTGCTCCTCTTGTAGTTGGCGTACCTTGAGTGGTGGTGTTGAAGCCATGAAGATCTCGCGGGGCAGGAGAAAATTTGCCAGACTAGAGTCCGAACTAGCGTTGGAACCGTTGTCCGACTTGGAGTCGGAATCTGAGTAGTTCATTGGAGTAAGAACAACTCCGACCTCCCTAGATCCAATCTGAAACGGCGCTTGGCCATGTCCAAACAGAATCGCAGGAGATCGGGTCTACTGCGTAGGATGTAGGTCTACGGCGTCACCGAATCTGTGTGGGAGTTTGACGATATCTCCCCTTCCTAGCCTGGCTCGGGCTGGCTCAAGGCCTAGCGTGAGCCGGACGCCGAAGGAGAGAGTTGTCCCGTGGCTCGACGATGCGTAGAATTGCCACATCAGATTGATGATAGTTGGTGCAGCATCTTGTAAACCGACTGGCACGGAGTCAGCTGGTTCCTCGGCCGGTTGAATTGAATTTGCTTCGGCCAAGGTAAGATTGCCGATCTGGTCGGCAATGAAGTCGAGGCTTCCAAAGGTTATTGTGTCTCTAGGGGAGAACTTGCCGCCGTCGACTCTGGTTGCTAGATCCATCGAGCTTGTAGATGTGAAACTCACCGGAGCCCCTACCTGGCATGCCAACTGTCGATGTTTTACACTGGCAATATAACTATAGGGCTACTCGGCAAGGGAAAACTCGGTGGATTGCAAAGGAACACAAGGAGATTTTATACTGGTTCAGGCCCTCGAGTGAGGTAATACCCTACGTCCAGTTGTGGTGGTATTCCTTTGAGGATTTATGTCGATCAATGATCTCGTGCCCTTAGGGGGCGCCCTGTCTCCCCTTATATACTGGGGGACAGGGGTACAGGGTAGGAATCCCAACCAGATACGGCCAAGGGATTTCCTTCTTAAAGATACATTTTACCCGGCTAAGATTGTATATTCCTTTCTGTACAAGGCAAAATCTACCGGGTGCTATTATATCTCTAACTATAAGACTCAGCCCACCCTCTATCCGAGTGGCGCATATGCTTGTGATGAGATACCAGGGGCCCATGGCCTCCACACAATTGCTTGATGCTATTAGTGAGGGTGGTAATGCTCCCCACTATAGCCTGGAGGTCTTCCCGCATAGCATTCACGGCAGCTACATTTTTCTCAATCTTCTGATCCAGCTTAACGATCTCCTCTTTTGAAGCACAATCAGCAAAATCATTTACCTCACCTGCCATGGTTAGTAGAAAATAGGAAACAAACAGCACAAAAGTATGATCCCTATCAACTCCTACTATGCAAGGATAGTGGTGATGCGAGGTTCGGTCCCGATCTTTCGATGGAGAAGGTAATCACGATTGGTGGGAGAAACTGACGTTCACGGCCCGACTACAACTATCCACGATGTTGCGCCTTAGCGACCGATACACCGATTCCAGAAGGTGAACGCGATCTTGTGGAGCGCGATCAACCGGCCACGAGGGCTCTCGTCCTGCAAGCAATCTAGAACAAGCAAGAGCGAGTTGAACAAGCACTGAATTGCTAAATCAAATATGAAGTTTCAATCCAAAAATACAAGAGGTGGGGTTCCAATAACAAGAAGACGGGCGATCTAGTCGACACGCGCGCTTCAAGCGAAGTAGCAGTGGCTAAAACTTCAATCTATCAAAACCCTACTGTTCATGGCGGCTCTAGAGACATACAAATAGATGGAAGGACGACCTTGAGGGTGTTGGGGTCGTTCTCCAACCCTAGGGTGCGCCCCTAATGGGCTCAACTTGATACACAACCCACGGGCCAAAATAAGGTGGCGCAGCACCGTAGACAGAAAAGGTCTCGGTAGTATTTCAATGTTTCTGGACGATTCTTATAAGATATGGACGTGAGGCCAGATCCATTGGAAAGTAGACTTTATAAGCTTTCCATGAAGTACTTGAACGTCCAAAACGGAGTCCGTATGAAGTCGTGGCGGCCGTTAGAAGTTGGTGCTGTCCTGCAGTCCGAATCCAACCGGCGCGACTCCCTCTCCTGGATGGTATTCTCCTTGTTCTCCTTGGTTTCTAAACAACACAAGAGTACACGGGTTTCTATGGTCTAAAGAAACCGAACATGAACTTAAGAGTGAACTTACTTGATGATTTAATTGACATGCACGGGCGCGAGTCATAGGACCTTGTGTAGGTGTAGATGTAGGTGAGGATGTATCGATGGTGTTGATGTCCTCATCAAGTGGACACTTGCAAATGAAAGCACCTTACCGAGCTCTTACAAGGTTCTGAGACTAGCGAGCAAAGAATGGTACAATCGGTGGCTGGTTCATGATACCTTAAGGGCGTGATCTAGCGATTGCAAGGGTCAAGACTGTGCTGACCAGAAGTATATATGTGGAGCTTGGAAGGCCCAAAAATGTTAGTGGCACACAATTTAATAACAGATAGTAATGCTGAATAAATATCCAAAGCACTTATCCTAGTTGCTGGCCTAAATACATTCTAAACCAGATATGATAAGACAAGGGAGACAAACAAGTATGAAAGGACAGCAGCAAGGAAATAAGGACAAGACAAAACATAGCACAAAACAACACACAGCTGGCTCCCTGGTGTGTCCTATGTGCTCCTCTCCTTTTCTTTCTTTTTTTTTCGTTCACACCTTTTTTTTATTTTTCTTTTATTTTTCTGATATTTTTTTTCTCAACTAGGAGCACAAGAACAACAACCTCAGGAGGTCACAACTAAGTGTGATATAAGATGTGGCCTATAGAAATACACAAGCGTGCTTTAAAAAGCATGCTAGAACTTTGAAGTGCAGATACCCAATTTTCCAGCCTGAATTTTGCAAAACTGATTTTAGCAAACGTGATGAAGTGGGGGAGTAGCAGATGGGAATTTTTTCGTAGATATCCGTAGACTACTTATTTGCCTAATTCTGAGTCCGTATGCGAAAGTTATGGCTGTTTCAAGGAAGGTCCTCCGTATCAGTATTTTGGTGGAGGCTGATTCGGGATCAGGTGAATGGAGATGTAGGGTTTGTGGGGGTGCGGCAGATGGATCACGAACTGGACTCAAACACAATCTAAGCCAGCAACCGAACTCGACCTAGGACACAAACTCAACACTATGGACTCTGAAACAGAATTATGCAAAAGGCTAAACGTGGTTGTAGGATAGGAAAAAACCTACGACTACCAATTTTTCTTTTGTGACTTTTCTAGACTCTAGGTATAGAAAACAAAGATTGAAATAGGATGGAAAAAAATGATACCTAACAGGCAACCTTCACTCTGATACCACTTGATGGCAACGGGGTACCCGATCTTCCGTTAGGTAAGGATAACTCTCGATTTGGTGGAGAATTGACACTCACGATCCGGCTTCTGATCACCAAGATCCGAACCCTGCAATCGTAGCACCACGTCTCCTCTCGTTATCAACCGTGCGCTGCCCGGTTGACCTTGCCACGAAGGCTAATCCCTGAATGCGAATCGAAGAACACAAGCAAGAACAAGAAAGATTGCAACTCAACTTGCAGATGAATGATTATACTCTTGAAGTTGGGGTCTCACAAGCCGATAAACGGCGAAACTGTTCACAGACAGATTAATCTAAGCAAACCTCACTCTAAACGGCGACGGCTACTGAATATATATGAGTTAGGATGTCCTAGGGTGAGGGTTTACCCTGTGAGGGGCGCACTCCTCATGGGTTTAGCCCACGACACAAATACAAAGCCCAAAGGCCCAAACTGACTCGGACAGGAAAAATGATGTAACTTGTTTCGATGATTATGGATATCTCAAGAGGAATTTTGGCATAAAATCAAAACCATCTGAAAGTAGACTTCATAAGCTTTCCAACAAGTACTTGTAGGCCCTGTAACTCCTTCTGGATCAAAAGTTATGGCCGTTTGAAGTTGACGCTGTCTCTCAGCCCGAAACTGAACCGGTCTCGGAAATAGGAGTTTACATGCACTTGTTGTCTCCACTTTAATATTTGGTTTCTTGAGCTATTGTCCATGGTCTTCTCCCAAGTTCCTAATAACAATAAAATCATCACAAGAATTAAATAGTATGCCATTCGTAGAAATATTTCCATGTAAGCTTAGGAACGCATTCACCTGGCGATTAAGTTGATGGGCACGTGCGCGAGTAATTGGTTCTTGGATCTGTGGCACATCTTGTTCAACATGAGGAGGCTGTAAGTGTGCATCTAAAGAAGTGTTGTCCTCATCACTTCCCGAATGGAAGCGGAAGAGGTATAGGTTGGCTCGGAGGAGCTGAAGGATATGGGATGGATGGCTCTATGAGCCGAAGGATGTTGCGAGAAGTGCTAAGGTTTCCTAGACCGAAAACATTTTGTCATGGTTGGACTACCTAGGATAATGATGCGATGTGATGGATGGAGCTGGAAAGTGAAATAACACTGTTAATAAACTAGAATTTTGCTCTTTCCGCTTAAGTTGTTGCAAAGTATCTCGTGGAGAGGAAGAGACAAACAGTCCTTTTTGGTTGGTTTTATAAAAACCTACACATAGAGTTTTTGAGAAATATTTTGAAACAACCTGTTGTGCAATTAACCCAGCCTTCCTTTGGAGCATGTATAATCACATTTCCCGTGGCTTGCGAGTATGAAAGTACTCACTCCCTCTTTTGTTGTTGTTTTTCTCCTCCCTCAAGTTCACGTTGAAAATGTTCAAGGTCCCGGTTTTGTCCCTAGACCCAAGCCACTGTCTATGGATTGGTGTGCTAGCCGTGCTAAGTTCCGCTACTGCCATTTTTGCTTGAAGTTACTGCTAAGGGTCTATCCGATATGGCAATAAGATAATATATATATCGTTAGCACTGTAATGATTTCTATTTTGTTACTATGGGTACCAGCTTGGAATCTTGGGACCAGTACCGGTTATCGCGGTTCCATAAGGGATGGTTTGCTATCCTCCACGGCACGTCCTATCTGGCGCCAGCTTTTACAGCAGTGTCAGGTCAGGGTGTGACACAATAAAGAGTTATCAAGATTTCAGCATTGACAGGACTTCCTGATAGGCTTGTTCAGATAAAGGCAGGATATAATTCTGGTCTATATCTTTTTGAGTAACCTTAATAACAGAATCCTTTTGATTTGACGCATATGAAAGATACTGACCTCACTATATCATTCCATGAATCTTCTCAGAATAAACATGTCTTCCCATTTTTAACTTTGCATTTAGCAATAGCTCTAACGATATCAGAAAACTGAAGCACATGCCTCCCCGAAAAAGAACCCTCTGGTTAAACAGCATGGGGTTCTTTACCATTGTAATATTTACTTCAAATAATATTAACCCATGGCAAAGGATGCCAATTATAAAAGTTATCCAAGTTTTTCATAAGTAGGGCATTATTCTGCATTTTAAGATTTATAACTCCTAAACCTTCCTTTTTCTTTGGCTGGCAAACTCTGTCCCACAGCACAAGAGACTTTTTACTTGAATTAATATCTGAACCTCTCCAAAGGCACTGTCTTCTAGCTCTATCAACAAGCTATTCAACGTTGCCTACACACTCAACTTGGATGCAACATGGAGACTTATGTCGATGATGTGTGTCACACCCTGAAAATCACCTTTTAATAAAGTGAGTTCTTGTAAATCAATTTACTAAAAATCCTTTAAAGTTTGTAAAAGTGTTTGAATAAAATCTGTTCAAATCTCAAACATGTAAAAGGGGGCTATAAAAGTTTTATTGCATGCTTGGAGGGCTCTATTATTTCCTGGATTCTAGGAACTATTTGAGTCTGAAGAGTATTTTTGGTAAATGAAAGATCAATTCAGTAATTAACTTGAAGAAGAATAAACTTTGACAATGGAAGTTAAAGTGGGAAATATGATTTCCTTAGTAAATTATGGCTTGGAGTGTTTTTCTTAAATTCTTCATGTCATAATGCACTCTCTGGAATTTTCTTGGATTTTTCAGAGCTCAAGAAGTAATTTAAAAATTACAAAGATAATTTCATCATTTATTTAAATAGAAAAGCAAATTAAAATTCTTTTCCAAAACATGGGTCACTTCTGGCCCATTGCTCTCTCTCATATGGGCCAGTCTGAGCTGGCCTACTCCTCTCCCTCTGCTGGTGGCCTAGATTGCCAAGGCCTCGCCCCTCCCCTCCCTCCCGCCCTTTCTTTCCCTCTCGTGGCCCAGCTAGGGTAGCACGCTGGCCCAAAAATTCAGCCCACCTCGCTTTCCTACCTTCTCTCTCTGGCGAGTGGGTCCCGGCTGTCGAAACCATCTTTAACCTTTGGCCGAAATCCGGCTGCTATCTGACGCCGCGATCCCATGCAAGATTCGGCCTCCTCATCGCCTCCTTTCCAAATCCAAGTTTGAAACCAGGATTCCCTCGGCCTCCTCTCCAATTCCCCTCTTCCAATTGGAAGAAACCTCCTGGAGATCAGCATCGCCACGAGTTCCCAAGAGCTATGGAAACCCAAGCTGTGTCCGAGCCGGTTTGTGCTCAATTTCTCCCTCCTCCACCCTTTAAAATGTTGATCCAGATCTCTTGATCTTCCCAATCCGCCGAGTTGCTAAGCTCCAGTTGCCCACCGCCGTCATCCAGAACCTCGTCTTGGAACCGCTGAGCCAAAATGAGGCTTGGCCACCACTTCACCGAATACAGAGACTGCCAAAACTTGCCAGTCACTGACGTCCCAAAGCCCTCCGCCGCAAGAAGCTCATTGCCGGCCATTCCTGTCACCGTTCATCGTCGCTAACGCACTAGTGAGCATCCTCGTGATCTCCTCTACCTCCTGATACCACTACCGTGCCTTCTACCGCCGGGGACCATCGGGATCTGTGTGCCGCTCCTCTCCAGCGAGGTTGGTCTGACGTGGCCATCCGTGTCAGCTGCCAGATCAGCGCCACCTCCTCCCTTCCATCCTCCGTGGCATCCATGTGTATGTGGGCATGGACATCTGGTCACGGTTACTCCCAACCGTCCGATCCTATCCGATCTAATCTTGGCCATCCATTTCCTTGATTAAAATTCAGCCATCTTATCTACCTTGATTAGATCTGAGCCGTCCATCTTGATCTAGATCAGATCTGGACCATCCATCTATCGTGAACCACTTCTGTGAACTGAGATCACACACCTTTAGCATCTTCTAGCTTCTTCATTTGGAAATATTTATGTGTCCTTTGAGCAACTAGAATTTGGTTGTGGTTTCCGATCTTAGGCTCCTTGCATCCATATAAACCAACTGATTTTGGTTTGGCTAGAATTGGGAAAGAGAATAGAGTTCTCAGGTTAGGGCAAAACACGATTCAGCATCTGTTGATCATTGATCAAGTAGAATCCAGGAACACCATTTCCTTCAGCCATATAACGCCTAATGTTGTCCAGCCAACAGGAAGGGGCTAGGGGTAAAGAGGTCAAGAAAGATAGAGAAAGAGGGAACTTTTAACTAAACACTATAACTTTAATTGATCTATAGTGAGTATCACTCTAACACTGTTAAACTTGGTATGGTCGTATCCCAACACTGGATGTGCACCATACGCTACCCAACCACACAACAACTAACTTACACACAAGCTAACACAAGCACAAGTAAACTCTAACAGGCAAGCTAACACAACGCAACTACTACCAGATAAAACTGCTACTCTTGAGGGATTGGCTTAGGTTCTGCCAAGGATTTGGGAGAACTTCTTGCTCGTGTCAACCGTAGTCGTTGTGTTGTCGCCGTTGGTCATCCCGACGATCGAATTGTGACCCACGTTGAGACTATTTGGACGGTCTCCGACTGGATGTTCCCACCGAGTGCTTGCTTGCGGACCTCGAAGTGGTGGCGTCAGATCTCGACTTGCTTGATGAGAGAACCAGGGTCCTGGAGTTCTCCTGGCTTCATGATATTCAAGCTCACTGTCATGATCACGAAGAAGACGAACAACACCGACTAGAAGACGAGCGAGACCGGTTCGGCCTCCACCATGACCGTTTTGGCTGTCGAAGCCGGAGCCCGCCTAGACGATCCCTAGATCGCAGAGGCCACTCGGATGACGGAATTTTAGACTTCATGCTCAGCTACGCCAAGTCGACTGGCCAATTGATTTTAAGCCGACTAGAATCGAGAAGTACGACGACAAGACAGATCCCTGAGTCCTGGCTCACGGTCTACACTTTGGCAATCTAAGATACTGAAGGCGACCACAAGACGACAGCCAACTATCTTCCAGTCGTCTTGGCAAAGTCAGCACAGACCTGGCTAACTGGGATTCCGAGAGGGTCAATTGATTCCTAGGGAGAACTCCACGACCGGTTCATGGTCAACTTTCAATGCACCTATGAAAGCCTAGGCACTGAGTTTAACTTGTACCAGATCCATCAGAAGAAGAATGAGTCGCTCCGGAACTTCAGCAAACGGTTCTCCAAGAAGAGGAATATGATACCCAAGATCATGGACGAGATGGTCATTGCCGCCTTTTGCAAGGGAGTCAAGGACACCCCTTTCATTGCCAAGTTCACTAGCAAGACCCAGACTATAGTGCCATCCCCATCTATGACGCCAAGATCCAACAACAATAATGGCGCCATCTTCTTCAAACCTGAACACCACCTCTGCCAATCCACTTCATGGCCATCCCGTCACGGAGAAGCTCGGGAAAGGCAATCACGCACTGTGGAAAACACAGATCAATGCTGCAGTGCAGGGAGCATGACTACAAGTTCATCTGACCAGCACCACCAAGCCACTAGACGCTGGACTTATGGTCGTTACCGATGGCAAAACAGAGAAGCAAGCAAATCCGGCTTTTGAGGATTGGGAATCAGTAGGTTCTTGGCTACCTCCTCTCATGTCTATCAAGAGATGTTCTCATGTAGGTTGCGACGTGTGAAACAGCAGCCGAGGCATGGAAACTGATCGAGCAAATGTACTCGACTCACACCCGGGCGCAATCAATCAATACCCGGATTGCGCTCACCACAACAAAAAAGGGGAATATGTCTATTTCAAAATACTTTGCAAAGATGAAGGCGCTTGGAGATGAGATAGCATTTGCAGGAGGATGGCTACTTGAAGAAGAAGACCTAGTTCAGTACATTATAACTGTATTGGGTGAGGACTTCAGTGAGGTGATCTGCTATTTGCGCAAGGGTGGAGCCAATCTCGGTGGGAGAACTCTATTCACAAGTTCTCAACTATGAAGCCCGTCTATGTGGGACCCCAAAACAGGACCCTCTGTGTATACGTACTAACCTAGGATCAAGCTAGTACACATAGCCACAAAGATAATATCATAGCCAACATCACGAAGGAAACAACTATTAATTAAGGAAAAGACTGTGATAAGCTGTCGATATTTTGTATCGGCAATAATTATATGGGGCTACTCGTGAGACCTAAACTTGATGGAATGCAAAGGAACACGGAACGATTTATCCTCGTTCAGGCCCTCAAGGTGAGGTAATACCCTACTTCCAGCTATTATGTATTGCCATTGAGGTTTCTCTGGTGAGATTGTGATATGGTATTGTTCTCTTGCCCCCAGGGGCACCTTGCCTCTTCTTATATACTGAGGAGGCAAGGTTACAAGTTAGAAATCCTAGTCGGACTCAGCCAAGGGTCTTCCTTTTAGGAGCACAACGTAACCGGCTAGGACTATACCCTTTCCCTTGTCATGCAAGGTAACATATGCTGAGTCCTATTGTATCCCTAATTACAGGATTAGGCCCATCCTCTATCCAAGTGGCCACAAAGCTTTCCATGAGGTACCCAGGGCCGATGGCCTCGACAGTAGCCCACGAGACCTTTATAGTTGAGTAACAACTGATGCCGAGTGCTCATCCTCCATGGTGAAGATATCGTGAGTGCCTTGCTCCCGAGTACCTATTGTTTGAGTACCCCTTCTCCATGTCCTGCTTTATATTAGCTAGCAACAAGACTATGAAGGGCTTCAGCAAAATTGAATAGTGTGCGCCGAGTAGGCGCACCTATTAGGTGTAGCCCCCGACTTTGTGCTTAATTGTGAAACAATTAAACATAAAGTCAAAGATCTTTAACCTTTAAATCTTTTCTGAGTGACATATTTCATAGGAATTGGATTCTTCAGCATCATATCAGCTGGAAATATTTTTGCTCAATGGCATTTTCGCTAAGCATGTAAGCGAGTACCACTTCATGGATTTTGACCCAATATGTGGTTAGTGTACTTGAGAGATACCTGCATCCCCAATTTTAATGGAGACCAACTATTGATCCTTATAAGGATATATCCTCAATACCTATCAAATAATTCAGATATCTGAACACATGTGTCCAGTAATTAGGCTTAACATGAAGCATATCTGATTATTTTAATCGGTTCCTGTAAAATAGCATCTGCATTATGATTTTAACACAGACAACCATCGGCCCATTAGGACATGATATTTAGGAGCTCATATCTTACGGCCCATTACTGAGCAGACCGGCCCAAACCGACCACCCAACGTAGGCCTATAAATCAGTGGGGAGAGAGAAAAGATTCCCCTTTCTCCCCCAAATCGCCAAACGCTTCGTCTTCTAGAAAACACGCCAAACTTCGCGCCCACCTAGGGTTTTCTGTAGCTCAAGCTCCCCTCCAGAAATCCTCCAAGATCTTCATCCCTGCTTCGATTCTCATCATCTGGGAGCCTTTCCCCTTAGATCCGCACTCTGAAGATACCGAAAGCTCCCTTTGACATCTCCAACATGCCATCGGGGTCATGGCCTACATCTGACGACTGCTCGACGAAGCTGGCTCTTCTGGAGAGGAAGAAATGCCTCCAGCCGAAGAATCTTATCAACTGGCGGCCCGCCATTGGTGAGTCAATCCCCTCTCCAGGTCCCCACGAACTCGTAGTTTTTGCTTCTTTCTTCAACCGGGGATTCGCACTTCCCGCTTCTAATTTCCTCTGTGGTCTTCCGATTATTACAAAATCGAGCTCATCCACCTCAACCCCAATTCCATTCTCCAAATCTCGATCTTCGTGCCTCTTTGTGAGGCCTTCCTTGGGATCAATCCCCATTTCAATCTCTTTTGCTTTCTCTTCCACGTCAAGCCACATCCCTCTAGGTGATAGAGGCAGGCCTTCAGCTCCACAACAAGATGAAGAAGGCCTACTTACATGTTCCCCTGAAGACCTCTCTGAAAGGGTGGCATCAGGAGTGGTTCTACTACTCGAACCTCGAGCCCTCCTTGCCACCCTTCACCGAAAATCCCCCCACGTTACTGGAGAGCTAGACTGCTCTGCTGTCTCAGGCTGAGATGGTCCAGGTGCAGCTGTTGCTAGAGAAGATAGATGCCCTAAAGGACAAGGGGCTGACCGGGCCCTGGGTGGCCAGGACCTTCCAGAACCAGCGGATTCAACCCCTGAAAGCCAAGATCCACCATGGCTATGATTATCAGGGGAAGAAGGACCAAACCCAGGAGTGCTCCGACTTCGTCAACAAGGATGTCGTCACCGACACCTTACTTGGCTATTTTGTCAATGGAGTCGTCAAGACCCTGGACGCCGAGAGAGCTCCAAAGCCCTACTGCCAAGATAGGCCTCGGCCGGCAGTAATATCTTGTTTGCTGATTAACTTGATGCTTGTCTGCAATGATTGTTCATCCCCAATTGAATCTTCCTTGATGCACGACATTTGCAGGAATTTGCCAAGTTCTCCTCGAACCCTCTCAGCCAGTCGGCTAGGGAGTCCAGGAAGCAGCCGGCCAGCCCCTCAGCGGTCCAACCCAGCCCCAAGAGGGCCGGGAAGCAACCTACGATGGACCAGGCCAAGAAAAAGAGCATGCCGAGTAAGGCAACAGGTGGTTCGATGAATAAAGACCCCAATAGCACAGCCCCTAGACCAACAAGCCCGAGGACCGTACCGCCAACTACTCCTTCACCCCAGTCGGCCGCACCTAGTGCGGTGCCGACTGGGCCAAGTCCTGTACCACCAACCTCTATGCCTCCAAGCCCAACAGTAGGTGGCGCATCGCCGTCGAGTAGGCCTTCAGGCCCCTCGCCGACTACCTCCACCCCTGGTGCACAGGGGTCGAGATTCAAGACTTCCAAAAGGTATAAAATCCCCAATCTTCAGAAAATCTTGAGTTGTCTTGCAATATCTTGATTGCAACATAATCTTGCAGGAAGCCAAGTGACACTGATCCGAAAGAGACAGCACCACCGACCCCCGTAGCCATCTCTAGGCTGAGCTTGCAGGGACCCAGCCCAAGCTGAGTGCTGCTCCAACCCCCGAGGTTGAGATAACCCACTGGGTCGGGCCACAAACTTCACCTAGTTGGGACACCATAGCTAAAGTCCAGATCGCCGAGCCCATCGAAGAGCCAGCACCACCGGTAGATCAAAGACCCAGGACTCCCTCTCCTCTGCTCTACTCGTCCTCAGAAGACAGTGACCTCCCCAGAATCAAAGCCCCTCCACCAAACTTTCCTCGGGTGTTCTACTGGGTCACCCCAGAGGGAGACGAGCAAACCTTTGAACTGAACGAGGAGGCCGCCCAGAGGGAGCAAGTCAAACTGATGGAAGCCGCAATTCAAGCTTCAAGGAGAGTCCAGGTACACAATTTGACCAGCTATGTCTGCTGATTAGCGTATCTTGGAATCTTCTGCTATTGTAACTTGCCTTGTCTGATTATGACCAGACTCGTGCAGCAAGTTGTTGAGCGATCTGAGAAGATGGGTAAGGTTCTTTCCCAACTCACTCCCCAGCTCGCTCAACTCAACCAGCTCCAATCCACCAAGGATGAGTTGGAGAGAACCAGTAAGGAGAGGAAAGACTGGCTGAAGGACTCGGTTAACAAGCTCCGGGATGAGAATTGGGAGAAAATAGGGACCATCAGAGGTATGTTTCCCTTTTGCCCGAATAACTCCAGACAGCCTTCTCTGTGTTCTTGATCTTCAACTTTGCTCGGTTGTAGCTCTAGAGACGAACCTGAATAATCAGTCCCTTGAGATTGAATGCCTAAAGAAGGAGCTAAAGGAGCTCGAGAAGGTGAAGTTCAAGGTCGACACCGAGTACGCAAGTAAGTTGCATATCTGCTCTTGTACTCTACCAGACTAGATATCCAGATTTGCTGATGCTTCTCTTCTATGTGAGCAGCCTTCAAAGCCAATTCGCAGATCCAATTCGGTGCCTTTGCTGAGGAGATAAAAGTGATAAAGGAATCACGGAATATCATAGTGGATTCCACGAGGATTTTATTAGATATCATGCAGTCAGGCCTGGCTGGATCCAGATCCAGTTCTATCCCTCAGGTGGCACGACGTCTTGAAGAGGCTCCAACCCTCTTGAAGGAATATGCTACTGAGCACGCCGCCGTGGGTATCACCCAAGCACTAGCCATGACGAAGTCTCTCTACCCCCGGGTAGATATTGAGGCAGTCCGAGAGGGCTTTGCTAAGGGCACCACCCCAGAGGAGGGCTTGGAACTGATTAGCCAGGTTAGTCCTACCGCTCGGACAATCACCGAAGATCTGCCATTGTAATCATGAACTTTTAAGTAGTTGGTGTTCGATGAGGACAAAAGACAATGTGTAAATATTGTAAATGCTTTTGCTGTTTGTTATTATATCATGCTGAGTATGTGATCTTATCTTAGCCATCATTAGTTTTATCAGACTAGCCGGTTTATGCCACTTTAAAAGGCGTTTGTCCCATGGGACTGTACTTGGCACAAACGTAGCATAATCACTATAAAACTTCATGACTTAGATAAAATAGACTCAAACGTTATAAGCAACAAGAGACATGCTATCCTCATGTAGCCCCCGACTCACTACTCGGTTGAAACAATCGACGTAGTGAGTCAGAGTAACAATTGGCCACAAACATTCCGACTATGATAACGATGTAGGCCTTGAAGATATCTTGCCGACTGGATAGTTGCGACATCCCTTGCTTCTTTCAACTAATCTAACTCGACCAGTCGGTCTTCGTTTGACTTGTCTTCTGAGTGGACCCGAACTCGTGGAGCGCCGAACTCCAACTCGGTTGGTAACATAGCCTCAGCACCATAGACTAGAAAGAAAGGGGATTGCCCTGTTGCCTGACTAACCGTGGTTCGTAGAGGCCAGAGAACGGATGGGAACTCTTGCACCCACCGCCCAGCATATGGTTGTAGTCGGTTGAACACTCTAGTCTTGATACCTTGAAAGACCATGCCGTTTGCACGCTCAACTTGCCCGTTGCTCCGTGGGTGTGCCACAAAAGCATAATAGATCTTGATGCCGAAGTCGTCACAGAATTCTTGAAATATGCTGCTAGTGAACTGAGTGCCATTGTCCGTTATAATGCGGTTGGGAACTCCAAATCGGGATATAATACTCATGATGAAGTCTTTTGCCCTGGCTGTTGTGATGGTAGCAACAGGGTTTACCTCAATCCACTTTGTGAACTTGTCCACTGCGACAAACATGTGTGTGAATCCTCCTGGCGCTTTCTTGAACGGCCCGACCATGTCAAGCCCCAAACTGCAAAGGGCCAAGATATTGGTATTGTCTGTAATTCTTGAGCTGGTAGATGTGTTTGTCGAGCAAAGAACTGGCATCCCTCGCAAGTCCGAACCATATCCTTGGCTTCAGTACTTGCTGTCGGCCAGAAAAATACTTGCCTGTAAGCCTTTCTGACTAACATCCTGGATACAGCATAGTTGCCATAGATGCCCGAGTCGATGGACTGTAGAATCTGCTTTCCCTCCTCGGATGTGACACAACGCATGAGGACTCCGGATGCGCTTCGACGATAGAGGTCTTTTCCATCTATAAGAAAACATTTGCTTCGGCGTTTGATCCGCTCGGCTTCGCTGCGATCATCTAGAAGCCCGTCTTCTAGTAAGAATCGGATGATTGGGGTCCGCCTGTCTTGAGACATGATTAGTACTTCTCTTGTTGCCGGGGTAGGTTCAGCCCCCAACTGCTCGAGAACAGTTTCTTCTTAACTGACAGCTCCAACAATTGCTCGACGAAAATTCCAGTCAGGACCACTTCTCGCTTGGATCCCATATTGGCTAGCTCATCTGTAGCTTCGTTGTACTGGTGCAAAACATGTGTAATCTCCAGCTCGTCAAATTTATTCTCCAGCTTGCGTACCTCCTGACAATATACCACCATGTTGTCGTCCAGGCATGTCTAGTCTTTCATAATTTGGTTTACCACGAGTTGAGAATCCCCGCAAACTACCAGTCGGCAAATACCGAGTGATATAGCGATATGGAGCCCGTGGATGAGTGCTTCATACTCGGCGACGTTGTGAGATGCTGGAAAATGTATTTGAAGGACATATTTGAGTTTTTCATCAGTCAGTGACATCAGAACGACGCCAGCCCCAGCTCCGCCGATCTGTAGAGAACCATCGAAGTACAACGTCCAATATTCTAGCTTGTCAGCTGGTGTAGCCATTTGAACTTCTGTCCACTTAGTCACAAGGTCGGCAAGTGCTTGAGACTTGATTGCTATCCGTAGCTGAAAGACAATATCAAACGCCATCAACTCAAGTGCTCATTTAGCAATTCTACCAGTGGCTTCACGATTATGTAGGATGTCCCCGAGTGGATACGATGTGATGATTGTAACTTGATGTGACTAAAAATTGTGCACCAACTTCCGGACAGTTATAAGCAAACCGTATAGAAGTTTTTGGACTTGGGGATATCTCATCATGGATTCGCCTAGGACTTCACTGACAAAATAAACTAGCCTTTAAACTTTTTGTATGTGCCCTGGCTCTGCCCGCTCAACTACCAACACCGTGTTGACCACCTGAGTTGTTGCCGCCAGATATAACATAAGTGGTTCCTAGGGCATTGGTGACGCCAACACGGGTGGTGATGTGAGGAACTTCTTGAAGTCTTTGAAGGCTTGTTGGGCTTCTAGTGTCCATTGAAAATTGTCAACTTTCTTTAGGAGCTTGAAAAAGGGCATGCTCCGTTCGCCAAGTCAGGAAACAAATCGGCTGAGTGCCGCCATGCAGCCGGTCAGCTTCTGTACATCCATTTGGCTAGTTGAGGGCGCCATGTTCCTGATTGTGTTGATTTTCTCTAGATTTGCCTCGATGCCATGTTGTGAAACGATGAAACCAAGTAGCTTTCTCGAAGGTACTCCGAACACGCACTTTTCTGGGTTCAGCTTCATCTTGAATCTCCGAAGGCTCTAAAAAGTTTCTTCCAAGTCGGCAATGAGGTCCTCCTTGACTTAGGTCTTGATCACCACGTCATCGACATATGCCTCCACGTTGCGCCCGAGTTGAGTGTGAAGGCACCACTGGATAGCACGTTGATATGTTGTGCCAGCATTTTTCAACCCGAACAGCATAGTGACATAGCAATATGCCCCAAATGGTGTGATGAAAGAAGTCTTCAAGCGGCCATCCTCCTTTAAGCTGATTTGATGATATCCCAAGCAATAGTTGAGAAAACTGAGTAATTTGCATCTCGCAGTTAAATCGACCACCTGATCTATTCTTGGTAGACCAAATGAATCTTTGGAACATGTCTTGTTTAAGTCAGTATAATCGACGCACATGCACCATTTACTGTTCTTCTTTCGGACCAAAACTGGGTTTGCCAGCCAATCCGAGTGGTAGACCTCTTTGATGAACCCGGCTGCTAGGAGCTTGGTTATGGTAGACCTCTTTGATGAACCCGACTGCTAGGAGCTTCGTTATCTCCTCTCGAATAGCATCTTTGTGGTCTTGTGCAAAGCATCGTAGTCGTTGCTTGACTAGTTTGGCGTTCGTCTTGACGTTTAGGGAATGCTCGATCACCTCCCTTGGAACACCAGGCATGTTGGAAGGCTTCCAAGAAAATATGTCCCTGTTCGCCCAAAGGAAGGTGACAAGCTCGTATTCCTATTTCGATCAAGTCCGGTCCCGACAAGTGCAGTCTTGGTGGGGTCAGAAGGGTCCAGGGGGATCTTCATTTCTGAGTCCGCTGAAATTCCCAACTTGGCCGCTTTTTTCACCGAGACTTGGTCGTTCTTGTTTGCAGTTGTTGCGGCAAGTCGAATACTGCTTTGTCCGACTGCCGCTGTGTGAGACTGGGCAACCTTGCAACTCTCCTTGTCGCAAGTGAAAGCTTGTTTAACATCGCTGCACAGAGAAAGTACTCCCGCTAGTCCTGGCATCTTGAGCATCATGTATGTATAGTGGGGCACTGCCATGAACTTGGTGAGTGCAGGCCGTCCGAGTGTGGCATAATACGCAGTCTCGAAGTCAGCAACCTCGAAGCAGATTGTTCTCTGTGCAGAAATTTTCCCGCGTGTCGAAGGTAACTGGTAGAGTGATCTGTCCGAGTAGAGTTGAAGAGAGGCCAGGGATTACCTCGTGGAAGGGAGCTGTACTTGGCCTCAGCTCTAACCGTGGTATCTTCATCTCGTCGAGTGTTTTGGTGAATAAAATGTTGAGTGCGCTTCCTCCATCGATGAGAACCTTCTTCAGCTTGATGCTCTTGATAACTGGGTCTAGGATGAGTAGGTAGCATCCTGGATGAGTTACTCGCGGGGTGATCTACGCGGTCAAAGGTGATTGCCGTCTCCGACCAACGCAAGTATTGGGAGGCGTCTATCGAGACCAAGTTGACCTCTCGGGCGGTTAGCTTCTGTTTGCGCTTGGACTCGTATGCAGATGGCCCTCCAAATATGTGATTGAGCTCAACCTGGGGATCTTGATAATCACTGGCTGCGCCCAAGTCCAGCTTATTTTTGTCTTTCTGCTCACCGGGTGCAGATGTCTGCTCGGAAGCAAACTTCTTGGGCATGAAGCAGTTTTTGGCCACGTGTTCCCCCTTTGGATGGGAAGGGCATGGCCCGTTCATAACCTTTTGTTAGTCGTCTGTCCTCGGGGGTCACGGTCAGCTGCGCTCGACTGTCGCCACGACGTTGTCCGACTTGCATTTGCGGTTCCTAGCCTTAGTTGAGGCCGCGTCGTCGGTGTCCTTCCGCTCCTTCTCTCATGGCTCCTTTTTGTCTTTTAGGGCCTCAACAACAGCGTCAGCCGAGTCAGCGTACTTGTTTGCCTTATCAAATAAAGCCTTGACTGAGTTGGCAGGCTTCCGAGTGAACTTAGCGATGAACGGGGGTGTCTTTTACTCCCTTACGGAAAGCAACAATGATGACCTCGTCCTTGATCTTGGGTATTGAGTTCCTCTTTTCGAAAAACCGTTTGATGAAGTCACGGAGGGACTCGTTCTTTCTTTGGTGGCACTGGTATAGATCGTACTCGGATGATGATCTTTCGTAGAGTCCTTGGAAGTTTGCGACAAAACGTTCACGGAGTTCCCCCCAGGAGCCAATTGACTGTCTAGGAAGTCCCGTTAGCCATGTTCTTGCTGAGTCGACCAAGGCGACTGGCAGGTAGTTTGCCATGACCTTGTGATTGCCTCTAGCTGCGTGGATCGCCAGAGTGTATACAGTCAGCCAGGACTCCGGGTTGGTTTTGCCGTCATACTTCTCTATACTAGTCGGCTTGAAGCCAGATGGCTAGTCGACTTGCTGTAACTCATCGATAAACGCTAGAACTCCTTCGTCTGGGTGAGGGCTCTGACTCCGACTGCGGCAATGAAAACGCTCGTGGTGGAGAGTCAAAGCACTCGTGCTCATCTTCGAGTCAGCAGTATTCATCCTCCTCACGTTCCCGGCTCCAAGCATTGATATCATGACGGAGATCTCGCCATAGTCGTCCTCGGGCATCCTGGTTGTCACGGCGCTCCTCGTAGTGATCTCGCCATCGGTCGTTGTTTCGGTTGCCGAGAGAAGTATAGTGGGACTCCGAATGATGCTCACTTGAGCCAGCTGCCCGGCATCGTGCTGAGGCCAACGAGATTGCTGCATCTGAAGCATTTTTATTTGATGGTATGAGTGTGTCTATAGACTGCTATCGTTGTTGATATGCTTCATGAGTGATCATCGCCTTAATCCTTGCAATAGTCGGGGTAGCCTGGTGGTCAAGCCCAAATTGCAAGGTGTCTAGTAGTGTGGCAACAGCAACGACATTCTACTGTGGGGTTATGAAGACGTCGTGGTCGCCCACTCGGGTTTGGAGGATCTCTTGTTGAGCAATCTATCTAGTCTTGCGTAAGTTGTCATTACGAGCATCGTGCTTAGCTTGTAGGCATTGTGCGTCCTCCTTCTATTGCTCACGCAATCAGCGGGCTTCCTCCTCCTGCTGGTCGCATAGTCGGTGGGTGTCTTGCCCAGGGGTTGATCCCTTTGATGCCATGAACACTTTGTTTGGTGGAGAGAAGCTTCCCGAGCTGCTGTCCGACTGTGAGTCGGAGTCGGAGTAGTTTGGGGAGGGGTGATTACAACTCCAACCTCCCTGGATCCGATCTC